>CM040239.1:250533249-251133249 GCA_022545495.1 Chrysanthemum lavandulifolium
ATTTATCTAAGCTTAATAAAAATGAAAAATTATTTTTTTGGACTTTTTCTGATTTAATTGAATTAAAAGCTATTTAAAATTACCTAAAAACTGTTTTTAATTAAGAAAAATAGTAAACTGACTTGGAAAAATGTGAAAAATTCAGGAAAACTCTAAAATAATGTTATGAATCTAATAAAATAGAAAAACATGTGCTTGTGTGTAAGAAAATGAGCAATATAAGTAAGTGCTTAATAAGCACTTTGAATAAGCTAAATGATCACCACAAGCTATCAAACTGAAGCGAAGCATTAATATGCTAAAACTACTAAATTGAAGCAAGAAACAATAAGCCTTAACCTCTGGATAGCCAACTGCAAAGATTTGACTTATTTGAGCTTATTGCTTAAAATATTTTGAGTGCTACTTTTGAGCTCAAGCATAAGCAACACAATAAGTCGGAAAGGAAAACAAAAGTTGGAACTAACACTAGACACGGCTAAGTATCTTATGAGCCAAAAATAGACCTTGGCAAGCTCTTATGAGCTTTACCAAGCTCGCAATATCTTGAGAAAATTTTGAGATT
Source organism: Chrysanthemum lavandulifolium (assembly GCA_022545495.1). NCBI lineage: Eukaryota > Viridiplantae > Streptophyta > Magnoliopsida > Asterales > Asteraceae > Chrysanthemum > Chrysanthemum lavandulifolium. The sequence continues at coordinate 250,533,815 of CM040239.1, forward strand.
AATCGAGTTGTGAGCAGGCAATCGAGCCTGTTTGACAAGCTCTGTTGGAGCTTTTAGAAAATTACTAAAAATTTATAAAAATGACAATAAGGAACTAGACCAGTTGAACTTTTAAAATCCACAAATCTCACTTGATTTGAACCAGTAATGAACCTGTGAAAAATCTCCTTGGGTTGGGAAAAAACTGGTTTTTTGATATTTTGACTTTTGACACAGTTGATAAAAGTTGACTTTGGTGAGCTTTGATCCTAATTTGTTAACTGATATTGATGTTATATGGTTAATTGAAACTATATTAGGCTATGCTACTGATTTCCAAACATGAAACAAGCTTTTGATTTCTCAACTCCTTATCAGATATGTAATTAAGACAGATTAACAAGAGCTTTGACTTTGGTTGTTTGCAAGTGCAATTTAAAGACTGTAATGAGTCAAATGAAACTACATAAACTTAGCACCACAAGTTTCCACTCTTGAATGACCTTAAAGCAGATAAACAAGCAAATCCAAACACCGATGCGTAAACTATTTTGACTATTAATCTAAGCTAATCACTGATTTAGCTCATTCAACTACTTAAGCTAACTCTAGTACCTTAATTACCACTGATTAAACATGTATAAACTATTTAATGACCAGAGATTCAAATATAGGCACAATATGAAGCCTGCATTAAAATTGAAAATGAAACTAGCACTCACAAGTTTCCAGCTTGTTTGCAGCTTAAACCAGAAACCAAACCATACTTAAGCTATTCAATCCACCCCAAATACATCTCGCAACACCCATATTCATCTCCAAACTGCTTAAACCAAGATCTTCTTCACAGTTGACTTTTATTGACTTTTATCCAACTTTGCTTGAAATTGTTTCTAAAACTTACCAAAAGCTATTTTGAGCTTAGATAAACTTGTTAGAGCTTAAATAAAGCTTATTGAAGCTTTGAACATAAGAGATGGAATTTGAATTTTGCAATGATGAACCTTAAAACTTGAAATGTTGTTCTTTTGAATTACCACTAGAAAAGCATTATATTGATAAATTAACTTAAGTTTAGTACATTGAAACAGAAATTTAAAGCTTTTAGATTAAACTAAGACATAGAAAATGAATACGACATACAGTGAAACTAAAAATTAACTAACTGCCTTCTCTTGTCTCTTCTTCCTCTCTTTTATACTCTAGAAAACCTCCACGTGTCCTTCTGATTGATTCCCACCACTTTTCTTGACCAATGGGTGAATTTTGAGCAATAATAGTTGTCCACGTGTTTTGGCGGAAAACTTGTTTTTGACCACGTGTTCAAATAGCTAGTAGGGGTGGCATTTATTGTGGGGGTTGATGATGATGAGGGGGTGGTGGAAAAGGTGAGGTGATGGGAGGAAGCGAGCAAGTGGTTGCGCAGCAATATGGGAAGACAAGCAGTGGTGGGCGGGTATTTTGCGACTTTTGACTTTGGTTGACCAAGGGGTTCAAAAGGCTAATGATGGTGGTCACAATTATATAAGTGGTAGGGGTCCAAAACATTTTGACAAGGCTTGGTTTAATTAGATGACAAGGACCAAAGCGAATTATGCCAAACTAGAGGACCAATCCGCCATTTCTCCAAAGTTAACACAAGGACTGAAATTGACAAACTTTAATAGTACAAGTACCATTTTGACATTTTCTAATTCTCAAAGGACCATTTTGCCAAATTACAAAGTTCGGGGACTTAAGTTGTAATTTTGTAATTTTAAGTCTCAAGGACCAATTTTGACAACTTAGGAATCCTTAGGGACTTAAAATGATATTTTCTTTATTTAGATTTACAGGACTGTTTTTGATAACTTTTGAAACTTGGGGACTAAAGCGCCAATTATGCAAACTTGATATGTTTTTCACCGATTTTGATATTTTGCATTTAAAACACCTAAAACACTTATTTGTGATATATTTATCATTTTGATGCATTTCTTAGTGTTTTCGGATGTTTTTGCGAGTTTAAATGGTACAAAATTATGAGTATTTACACACTCATCAATCCCCACACTAAGATATTGCTAGTCCCTAGCAATGTTTTGAGAAAAATTAATGGATTTCATCTCTTTACCAAAAGCCATTACTCGGAGTAGCCAAATGTTTGAGTTCAAGTAAGAACCTTGGTACACCGATAACCAAATGATTTTGAGCAAATCATCGACTTTCAACGGATTTGATTTGTCTTTACGAAGCCGTTTGCTTCGGACTAGCCAACTCTTAGATAAAATATCTTTGGTGAGTCGATTACCAATTATGGTTTTCCCACTTCCTTTACCACAAGCCATAAACTTGCGGGCTAGCCAACTCTTCACTTTTAAGGATATGGTGGTGAATACCATTCAATTTTGGGCAAATTGCAAGTCGTCAACGGATTTGAGATATCTTTACCAAGAGCCGTTTGCTCTGGATTAGCCAATCCTTTTGTTTATTAGACAAGGCGGATGATAACCAATTTAGTAAGTGTAGAACACTTACTCCAAAAAAAATTTTGGCCAAAATGGGGAATTAAGCGGAATAATTATATGATAAAATTCGTGAGAATTTCCCCACTTAGAAATGAATATTGCCCTCAATATTCAAAGTACCGCGGTTATGCGAAACATAGAACGTAAAAGGGAAATACTAAGGCCATTATTTAGCAAGGATTTTTTTTTTTGAAATCTTATATATACACAACATGTGGGCAACTCCCCACACTAGGGTGGTAGAAAGTAGAAAGAAGAAGCTAAACTGTCAAGTTTTGTCACACAAGCTAGCCACTTGTGAATGGCTAACCGTAACAAACTTGACATTTCGAAATATGGGTGAAAACCCATATGGCATCTCTTATTTTTGATTACCGAGTCGCTAGCTTGACTCGATCCCCGCATTCATTGGTTCATGGGGAAAGTTTGTAGATCTGGGACAACCACAGGGGGAATTTCCTCTCCAAAGTAATGCTTCAATCGATGACCATTCACTTTAAAATTTGGACCATCGGGCTGAGATAACTCAATGGTGCCATAAGGATAAACCTTAGTGATAGTGAATGGTCCAGACCAACGGGATTTAAGCTTTCCAGAGAAAATCTTCAATCTTGAATTAAAAAGAAGGACTCGATCACCAACGTTGAAAACGCGGTTCTTGATTTTTGAGTCATGAACCTTCTTTGTCTTTTCTTTGTAGATCAAAGAGTTCTCGTATGCTTGATCACGAGTTCATTTAATTCATTCATTTGAACTTTCCGGTGATCACCGTTGTCGAATATCGAAGTTGGCATGCTTCAAGGCCCAGTATGCCTTGTGCTCAAGCTCAACCGTAGATGACATCCCTTCCGTACACAAGCTTGTATGGAGTACACCCGATGGGTGTTTTATAAGTCGCACGGAAGGCCCAGTCGTCATCTAGCTTATCCGACCAAGAGGCACGGTTTTCGCCAACCGTCCTCTCAAGAATTCTTTAATCCCGGTTGGAAACTTCCACTTGCCCACTTGTTTGGGGTGATATGCGAGAGAGACGGTGAGTTACACCATACTTCCGCATGACTCTTTCAAGCGGTCATTGCAGAAATCGTACCACGATCACCGATTATGGCTCGTGGGGTTCCAAACCTAGCAAGAGAGATTTCAAGAATTTCACAACAACTCGGGCATCGTTGGTATGTAAAGCCTTAGCTTCAACCCATTTTGACAGATAGTCAACGGCCACGAGTATGTACTTATTACCGCGAGAAGAAGGAAATGGCCCCATAAAGTCAATGCCCCGGATGTCAAAATCTCACACACTTGAATGGCGTTTTGCGGCATTTCATTTCTTTGTGAGATATTCCGTGATGTTGACAAGCGTCGCGAGGCTTTGAAAAATTCGTGGGCGTCCTTGTAAATTGTGGGCCGGTAGAAACGGAATCAAACACCTTCTTGGCGGTGTAGTTGGGACTATGATGGCCCCGGTGGGTCCGAATGGCAAGCTTTGAGAATGTCAATAGCTTCGACCATACACACATCGCTGATGACTTGATCCGCGCAAATTTTAAACAAGTAGGGTCGTCCCGAGTAATGTTTAACATCTTTAAAGAATTTGTTCTTACATTGGGACGACATCCCTTTCACTATGAAGTTACCCGCATGGTAATTTGCGAAGTCGACAAACCATGGGGTAGAAGAGTCTCCACGAAAAGAAACCGCATTGAGTGTCTCGAGAGGAAATGTTTCATTTATTTCGCTTTTCTCGAAAACATCTTGGTGAGGGTTCTCTAATCGGGACAGATGATCGTGACAAGGTTCTCGGCTCCTTTTTATCACGTATAATGATATCAAATTCTTGCGGGAGGAGAACCCAATGGAGCAATCTCGGCTTTGCATCTTGTTTTGCAAAGAGATATTTGAGAGCCGAGTGATCCGTATACACCACGCATTTGGTCAATATAAGGTATGGCGAAATTTCTCAAACGCATACACCACGACTAATAATTCTTTTTCGTAGTGGTGTAATGGGTTTGAGCTTGATCATAGTCTTACTTGCGTAGTGTATAGGCTGAAAATGCTTGGTTTTTCGTTGCCCCAAGGCCGCACCGATAGCAAAATCACTTGCATCGCACATGAGCTCAAAGGTAAATCGATCGGGGCAACTAGAATGAGTGCTTCCGTAAGCTTTTTCTTTAGTGTTTCAAAATCTTGACGCACTCGGGAGAGAAGATAAAAGGAGCTTCTTTTCAAGAAGATGGGTCATAGGCGAGCGATTTTAGAAAAATCCTGTATGAATCTACGATAAAACCCGGCATGACCTAGAAAACTCCTAATACCTTTGACGGTAGTAGGATGAGGCAGTTTAGCAATAACATCAACTTTTGCTCTATCGACCTCAATTCCGTTTTTGGAAATCTTATGGCCAAGGACTATGCCTTCTTTGACCATAAAGTGGCTCTTCTCCCAATTTAGACAGAGATTGGTGTCTTCACACCGTTTTAACATTTTGTCTAAATGGGAGAGACAAGTCTGAAATGAGTCCCCAATGACCGAGAAGTCATCCATAAACACCTCCATTGTTTCCCCGACCTTGTCGTGGAATATGGCCATCATACATCGTTGGAACGTGCCAGGAGCATTACATAAGCCAAAAGGCATACGTTTGTAGGCAAAAGTTCCGTATGGGCGGTGAATGTGGTCTTCTCTTGATCCCGTGGATCAATGGGGATCTGAAGTAACCCGAGAAACCATCAAGGAAACAATAGTATTCGTTTCTGCTAATCTCTCAAGCATCGGTCCATGAAGGGTAGAGGAAAATGGTCTTTACTGGTGGCGTCATTCAACTTACGATAGTCAATACACACACGCCATCCCGTAACCGGCCGAGTTGGAATTATCTCTTTTCTTCATTCGTGACAACAGTTATGCCACCCTTTTTGGAACACGGTGAATTGGGCTAACCCAAGGACTATCGAGATTGGGTAAATCAATCCCGCATCAAGAAGTTTGATAACCTCTGTTTGATAACATCATGGATTTTGGATTCACCCTTCTCGATGTTGAGCTCTTGGTTTGAAGTCATCCTCCATTAAAATTTTGTGAGTACAAAACTCGGGGTTGATACCCTTAATGTCGGAGAGATTCCAAGCAATTGCTTGCTTGTGTGACTTCAAGACCTTTATGAGCGATCTTTTCATCCTTACTCAAATCTCGAGCAATAATGACGGTAATTTATCATCACCTTCAAGAAACGCATACTCGAGATGAGGTGGTAAGTCCTTAAGTTCGACTTGAAATTCTTGATTTTCTCAACCGACTTGACTTCCTTGTAATGAAGCTCGGCGGGAGGGAATGGAGGAGAAGTGTCTGATTTAACAACTTCTCAAGAATAAGAATATCTCCTCGGATTAATCTCATGGTGATTAATCTCTTCCGAATTGCATCACTAGTGTGGGGATTGATGAGTGATCATCTTTAAGCAATTTCTCAATGAGAAGTATGTCCCCTCGATGTCAATTAGGCGTGATCAATTTCCCATGGAGCAGAATCACTAGCCAAATATGCTTCAATCTCTTCCAAGATGAAGTCGCTTCCCTCAAACGGAGTGAGAAGGAGTAGAATTGGCTATGATAGGTTGAGAAGATGTGGTGGGATCCCTCACGGAATTATGAGAATAACCAAGAACTTCTTGAGAGTACTCTTCGAAGCAACATCAATGATATCTATTCGGTTAACCGACTCGGAATCATAGTTTGCGGAGTACCTCGAAGTTTGATCAAGGTTAAAGGTGTGACTTCGTTACCAACACGTAATGTGATTTCTTGCTCAAATACATCAATAAGAGCACGACCCGTTCTCGTGAATCCTCTTCCAACAATGAGAGGAACCCGTGGATCGACATCGAAATCAACAACTACAAAGTCACCGGAAAATGGAACTTTCCTACTTTCACAAATACGTCCTCGGCAATTCCAAGAGGACGGGATATGGTACGATCTGCAAGCTCGAGAGTCATGCATGTAGGAGTAAGGTCCGGAGAAAGTTTCTTCCATCTTGAATGAGGCATCGGGTTTATGCTTGCACCAAGATCGGCTAAGGCAAAGCATTCAACCATTCACGGAAATACACAAGGTAAGAGGAACTTTCCGGGATCTCCAAGCTTCTCGGGAAGCTTCTTCAAGATAAGCGCAGAGCGGTTCTCGTTCGAGGAGTCTTAGCCATTTCAAACGCTTTTCCTTGTTGCTTAACATGTGTTTGAGAGTTGATGCAAACTTGGGCATCAACATGATAGCATCCATGAAGCTTTGTCAAAATGAAGTTCTTGGAAAATTTGAAAGAATTTTTCCATTTGTTGTTGGCTTTCTCATGAGCTTTTGCTCATGTAAACGTGATGGGTAAGGAATAGAAGTTTTGGATTTGGGGTTACCAACCGGAGGTTCAAAACAACTCTGGATTGGATTTTGGTTTGGAAAACCCGAGGATGGACATTGTTGGTACTACCGTTATTAGTAGGAAGTTCCTTGTCCTTTGTCGCCTCGGGTTCACTTTCCACTACCTTCGGAGAGAAGAAGAAGAGGTAGTAGGAATAGCGGGTCCATCATCTGAAACACCACTACGGTTGTGATCGCCTTTGCATCGCCCCTCGGATTAGCGATCGTGTTGCTAGGTAAAGTACGAGCTCGAGGGTCGATCATTTAAAGACTTCTTTAATTCAACGATCCGACTAACCAACAACCTGTTTGTCTCCTCTTGAGTCTTCATGAATTGCTTTAAAAGCTCATCGGATGTTGATACTGAGGAGGAGGTGGAGGGATAATTTGAGGCCGTATGTTACGATTATAGCGAATTCCCTTGATTAGGATTCATATTCCCCGAAATTGATTCCCTCGATTGTAAGTGTTTTGATTAAGATTTCCTTGATGTTGGAAACCTTGATTGGGTCCGAATAAAAATTACCTTGGTTTTGATAACCTTGGTTCATTCTTGGTTGGTTCGATTCGGTTAGGATTACGGTTGAAACCGGTGGTGCTGATAAGTATTAGCTCGGTAGTTTGGTTCATTTTGAGGACGGTATTGATTACCTCCTTGATTTGAAAACCGGCTATAGTATTAGCTTCAAACGGACTACCATCGGTGGCGATCTGATTGTAGTATGCATGAGGACCACCACAAGTAACACAAACTTCAACTTTCTTCACTTCACCATATGATGGTGCTTGTGTGAAAGTGACTTTCTTTGGTTAGCAAGAACCAAAGCTCGAACAATATCCGTGAGTTTGTCAATCTTAGCATCGGTGCTAGATGTACTCACGGAGATGAAATAGAAGGTCCAACATTAGAATCGATATGATATGTCTTTGTGCGGAAAGGACGGACACGGGACTTGTTTTCAATGATTTGCAAGGCTTCTTTTGTGGTCTTGCTCAAGAAATTACCTCCGGAGGCATTCAAAGAGTCTTGATTAGTCGGTTTAGACCATTGTAGAAAGTATCCATTTGCATTAACTCGGAAAAACCATGATGCGGACACTTACGGAGCAATTCTTTGTAACGATCCCATGCCTCCCGAATGATTCATCAAATCTCGAGAGAATTTCATTATCTCATTCTTAAGACTTGTAGTTCGGGATGGAGGATAGAATTCGTTAACAAACTTGGTAACTAGATCTTCCCATGTCTCAATGGAGCGAGGGGTTGTTTCTCAAGCCAATTCCGGGCTTGTCCCTCAGAAGATGGGAGCGGAAGAAGCTTGATAGCTTCATGTGGGACATTCTTGTACTTGATGGTAGATGCAATCTTGTTAAACCATCGAATGTGTGCATGAGGATCATCCCGCTCAAAACCATAGAATTGGCTTTGGGTTGCAGTTAAGTAACCGGTTTTGAGCTCAAAAGTATCACCACGATGGTGGGACAACAATAGCATCTCCGTAACCCTCGATGGGTGCTTGGAAGCTCATTCATCGGCTTGTCTTACGCCATTACGGTGGTGGTGGTGGTGGTCGGCGTTCCTCGATCACGGTGAAGGAGCCGAACGTCCTCTACGCTCACGAGGAATCTTTCCAAGTTCGAAAGTGGACTTGTAGAACTAGAAGAACGAGCGCATGCACTAAGTATAAAAATCAGTTTTCAAAACAAATGCGAGGCAAAGCGACAAGTGAACTTAACCAATAATCACAAATGAAATGGCTTCTTTGAAAAAGGTACACCAAATCACAAGGACACAAAGGCAAGTTTTAAATCGATGTTCGGGAACTTATTATGGTCACACCCCGGTTAGTAGGTGTCTTGCCTTGATTTGCGGTGGTTGATTTTATGTATATATTAAGTACCACCGAAAAGACGAGGTATAGATTTGTCTTGATGGGTTTAAAACTTTTGGACAATATTTTTGGTATCGTCTCGTTTAACCAAATCGTATTTCTTTAAGAATCACCTTAAAAGAAACACAAGCTAGAAAACGTTACGATTGTTTTGTTGTTTTATACTTTGTTTGGTGTTTTTAACACTTTAGGAAAAGTGTTAATGAACTTTTGATTTTGTTATAACTTTACAAAACTGCTTTTACAAAAGGTGGTATATGTGCAAGTGCAGGTCCGAAAATGCTTAGAACACGCTACTGACCTCCCCCGTGGCCAAAATTTGATTGGTGCAAAACCGTCAAGTTTTCTCACGCGAGCTAGCCACTTGTGAATGGCTAACCGTAAGGAACTTAAAACAGCTCAAACACCAAATTCAATTTAGATCGGGAGAATACGGTGGATTTCGGTCGTTAAGTCCCACGGAGGATGGCGGTGTTTAACACAATCGGATGTCGAATAACCACTAAGGATAGTGGTCGGTAAGGATTTTGAGGTATTTTATAAATTACAGGGCTTAAATGCAAATTAAAGGAAATTAAAAGATAAAAATATTAAATAAACGCTATCACTATTTTTAAAAGCGATGTTTTGATTTTATGTTTTATAAAACTTAATTTAAAAACTACGTGACGTACAAATAAAAACGTGAAACTTACACAATATTAATCCTAAAAATATGAAAATGATATTTTTACAATCCTAATGATATAAGAAAATTTTAAGAAAAAGAAAATTATTTTTATAACTATTTATCTAATTATTATTAATTAAAAACTATTTTTAACTAATTAATAATAACCTAAATTACAAGAAAATAGGAAATAAACCTAGAATATGACTTGGAAAAATCTAAAATAACAAAAGATAATTTTCAAAACTATTTTTATATTTTTTTAAAACGATTATTTTTCTATTTTTATGAATTTTAAACTATTTATGAATCTAAGAAAATAGAAAAACATGTGCTTGTGTGTAAAATTGTGAAAATTTCAGGAAAACTCTAAAATAATGTTATGAATCTAAGAAAATAGAAAAACATGTGGTTGTGTGGAAGAAAATGAGAGCGAGTTGTAAGTGCTTCTTAATAAGCACTTTGAATAAGCTAAATGATCACCACAAGCTATCAAACCTGAAAGCGAAGCATTAATATGCTAAAACTACTAAATTGAAGCAAGAAACAATAAGCCTTAACCTCGGATAGCCAAGCGCAAAGATTTGACTTATTTGAGCTTATTGCTTAAAAGCATTTTGAGGTGCTACTTTTGAGCTCAAGCATAAGCAACACAATAAGTGGAAAGGAAAACAAAAGTTGGAACTAACACTAGACACGGCTAAGTATCTTATGAGCCAAAAACTAGACCTTGGCAAGCTCTTATGAGCTTTTACCAAGCTCGCAATATCTCGAGAAAACTCGAAGATTAAGCGAGTTGTGAGCAGGCAATCGAGCCTGTTTGACAAGCTCTGTTGGAGCTTTTAGAAAATTACTAAAATTTATAAAAATGACAATAAGGAACTAGACCAGCTGAACTTTTAAAATCCACAAATCTCACTTGATTTGAACCAGTAATGAACCTGTGAAAAATCTCCTTGGGTTGGCAAAAAACTGGTTTTTTGATATTTTGACTTTTGACACAGTTGATAAAAGTTGACTTTGGTGAGCTTTAATCCTAATTTGTTAACTGATATTGATGTTATATGGTTAATTGAAACTATATTAGGCTATGTTACTGATTTCCAAACATGAAACAAGCTTTTGATTTCTCAACTCCTTATCAGATATGTAATTAAGACAGATTAACAAGAGCTTTGACTTTGGTTGTTTGCAAGTGCAATTTAAAGACTGTAATGAGTCAAATGAAACTACATAAACTTAGCACCACAAGTTTCCACTCTTGAACAGACCTTAAAGACAGATAAACAAGCAAATCCAAACACTTATGCAGAAACTGTTTTGACTATTAATCTAAGCTAATCACTGATTTAGCTCATTCAACTACTTAAGCTAACTCTAGTACCTTAATTACCACTGATTAAACATGTATAAACTATTTAATGACCAGAGATTCAAATATAGGCACAATATGAAACCTGCATTAAAATTGAAAATGAAACTAGCACTCACAAGTTTCCAGCTTGTTTGCAGCTTAAACCAGAAACCAAACCATACTTAAGCTATTCAAATCCACCCCAAATACATCTCTGCAACACCCATATTCATCTCCAAACTGCTTAAACCAAGATCTTCTTCACAGTTGACTTTTATTGACTTTTATCCAACTTTGCTTGAAATTGTTTCTAAAACTTACCAAAAGCTATATTGAGCTTAGATAAGCTTGTTAGAGCTTAAATAAAGCTTATTGAAGCTTTGAACATAAGAGATGGAATTTGAATTTTGCAACAATGAACCTTAAAACTTGAAATGTTGTTCTTTTGAATTGCCACTAGAAAGCAGTTATATTGATAAATTAACTTAAGTTTAGTACATTGAAACAAAATTTAAAGCTTTTAGATTAAACTAAGACATAGAAAATGAATCGACATACGGTGAAACTAAAATTAACTAACCGCCTTCTTGTCTCTTCTTCCTCTCTTTATACTCTAGAAAACCTCCACGTGTCCTTTTGATTGATTCCACCACTTTTCTTGACCAATGGGTGAATTTTGAGCAATAATAGTTGTCCACGTGTTTTGGCGGAAAACTGTTTTTGACCACGTGTTCGAAATAGCTAGTAGGGGGTGGCATTTATTGTGGGGGTTGATGATGATGAGGGGGTGGAAAAGTGGAGGTGATAGGAGGAAGGAGCAAGTGGTTGCAGCAATATGGGAAGACAAGCGGTGGTGGGCGGGTATTTTGCGACTTTTGACTTTGGTTGACCAAAGGGTTCAAAAGGCTAATGGCAGGTCACAATGGTATAAGTGGTAGGGGTCCAAAACATTTTGACAAGGCTTGGTTTAATTAGATGACAAGGACCAAAGCGAATTATGCCAAACTAGAGGACCAATCGCCTATTTCTCCAAAGTTAACACAAGGACTGAAATTGACAAACTTTAATAGTACAAGTACCATTTTGACATTTTCTAATTCTCAAAGGACCATTTTGCCAAATTACAAAGTTCGTGGACTAAGTTGTAATTTTGTAATTTTAAGTCTCAAGGACCAATTTTGACAACTTAGGAATCCTAGGGACTTAAAATGATATTTTCTTTATTTAGATTTACGTGGACTGTTTTTGACAACTTTTGAAACTTGGGGACTAAAGCGCCAATTATGCAAACTTGATCGTTTTCACCGATTTTGATATTTTTGCATTTAAAACACCTAAAACACTTATTTGTGATATTTTTATCATTTTGATGCATTTCGAGTGTTTTCGGATGTTTTGCGGTTTAAATGGTATAAATGATGAGTATTTACACACTCATCAATTATCACCCCCATGACTACAAAAGGGAAAACTGGATTTCCTTGAACATGTTTAAGCCTCGATATTGTTGACTCCCGAACAAGTTTTCTCGAAAAGGATTTAGATAAGCGGAAAGTCGAAATATTGTTGAAACAAACCCTCCCCATGGAGAATGCCTAGAGCGATTGTGTATCCTGCTAATACACCAATGCATCTTGTTCCTAGAACAATTGCCACTAAAAGCAAGACCTTAATTAGCCAATATGTTATATTTCAACTATTTGTTGATTTTGAGAAAACTTGCAAGAAAAGGATCACACATTGTGGTATAACGGAAGGAGAAAGGGTTTTGAGCAAATGAAAGAATGTTATTTAACCGAGGTCATGCCTTTCTTTAAACTTCGAAAGATCACTTTGAGAGTCTTAAAAGGGATAGAAACCGATATCAAGGGAATGGAAAAGGAATTTGATGCAATGGTAGTTGAAGTTAGTGATTATGAGCGCACTAAAATATAATGAGATTGAGAGGAAGAACTTGCATGCCTTAAATGAGAATCTTATTCTTGAATGTGTTGCTCAAGATATTTTTTCATCGCTTCAAATTGCTCTATTAATGCTTCCAAATTTCATGAACTATCTTTGGCCCGATAGTCTCCCCATGATCGTGTCATTGAGCTTGAAAAACTAATTCTAAACTAAACGAGAAAATTGAACTGGATGATCACGACAATTTGGTTAAACATTTTTCTAAACTAGAAGTTGAGCATTTTAATTTACAACTCAAATATCAACATCTCAAAGAAAATGTCAAAACTTCAAATATCAAGACATCTTCGGATGCTCGAGTTTGATGCGAGTTTTCAAATTAACAAACGTGATGAATGATTCAAGCTCGGTGCAACACGATCGTAAAGTTGAAAGCCCAAATCTCTCAATTAAAGGGTCAAACGAACAATATGACAGCTCCCAAATGCCTCCTCCTTTAGATTCTCGAATTTCAAACGTTTCATCTTCAAAACCTAGTAAATGCTTTACAAAAGGAAAACGAAAGTTTTCTAGAAGAAATGAAAGGTTAAACGTCATTTCAATGAGTTATTTGAATCAATTAAAGTCACTCGTAACAAAAATAACGAACAAATAGCTTCATTGCAAAAGGAAATCGAGAATCAAGAGTCGTAAAAGGGAAAATGCCAATGACCAGTGGGGAGAATGTTGTATCAAAGGTTCACTCTTTTAATAAATATGCTTTATCTCGTGACATATGTCCTCCTCATCTAAGGAACAACAAACTTGCTATTCAAACATACTTCTCATCCCTTAAGGATTGCCTAGAATGTCTGCGTGAGATTGTTGAAGAGGATAAGCTAGAGAAACCTCATGATAATGCAATTAGACATGCATGCTTATATGCCAAACGATCTCAAGAAATCTTAGAATGCTTGATCACAATATGCCCAAAGTCATTAGGTGAGAGAGTTAATCCTTTGATTCCATGCTCGATGCCTAATGCCAAGTATGATATGAATTCGATTCCCAATGTTTTGAATGTGAACCGTAGTGTGCCTTTAAGTAGTTCGATTCAGATCATCAATGCTAAGAAAGAGAACTCAAGTGTGCCTTCTAGGAGTACAAATCTCAAGACTCTAGTTTTAAGAAAGTGAACCTTAGTGCACCGCATGTAGTTCGCAGACCTAGTACATCTAAACAGTGATGCAAAGAGTAGTTAAACAAACTAATGTTCCTGCTTCCTCTACAGGAGTAATCAGTGACATTAAACGGAGCAGTCAAAGTCTCAAGACAATACAAGGAATGATAGGACCTCCCAAGCTAAGAATGTGCTTTGGAAGAGAGAAGAACAATCTAGGAACTTTAAGCTTGAATTGAATAAAATGAATCATGTTGATTCTAGTATTAGCCATAGGCGTCGTAATTAGTTCAATTCGATACTATTTGCAAACCTTGTAATCGATGTCTCGCTTGAATCTGTTTCTAATCATGAATGTGGTGTTAATGTTCGCCTAATGATGTTAATTGTCCGATTAATATTGTTAATGCAAAATTCATGCTAAGAAGGCTAAAAGGCAAAACGAAAGAAAGTTAGAAAGCAGTGGAAACCCACGGAAGAACATTCAATAAAATAGGCTTTTATTGGATACCGTTGGTCTTAAGACTAATCGAGATAATGCCCACTAGAAGATGGATGCCTCTGGTAGAACTATTCCTTAAGAAGTGATCACACCGTGAATGTGGCTAATAACGACACTAGTATCGCATCTATTCACAATGATTCCATTGCCTCACTTCTCGATATGAATGCTTCTATTTACGATGTGGGTGTTCCAAACATTGTTACTAACCAAATGGAACCCATTCTTGCATGGGGATCCCAATTATCCGATTATCCATTCTTGTTCGTGTTCAATTGCAGATCGCTCAAATCGCTCGTGGTACCGGACTCAGTCGCCCAAGCATATGACCTGAGACCGGTCATGCTCATGAACCGTGAGCAAATTCATCGGGACTGTTAGATTTGGTAATGATCATTTCGATTGCTATTATGGGTTATGGAGATTATGTTGTTGGTGATAGTGTCATCTCTAGAGTTTACTATGTGGAAGGTTTGGGTCATAACTTCTCGTTGGTCAATTCGTGATTCTCGATCTAGAAGTAGCCTTCGAAAACACACCGCTTTGTTAGAGATCTTAATGGCAAGGAACCGTTAAAAGGAACTCGTGGCTCAAATCTCTACACCATCTCTATCGATGACATGATGAGGGCTTCTCCAACTGCTTGTTATCAAAGGCTTCAAAACAAAGTCATGGTTATGGCATCGTCGCCTCAATCACTTGAACTTGGCACCATCAACGATCTTTCCGTAAAGGACTTAGTTGTAGGTTTACCTAGACTAAAGTATGAAAAGGATCATCTTTGTTCAAGATGCCAATTGGGTAGAACCAAAAGTTTGCCCACAAACCCAAACCTACTAACTCACATGTAAGTTCTTCATATGATTCATATGGATTTATGTGGACCAATGAGGTGAGAATATCTTTGGGAAGAAATATGTGTTAGTTGTGGTTGATGATTACTCTAGATTCACCGGGTCAAGTTCTTAAGGACAAAGGATGAAACTCCGATATCATCATCAAACTCATAAAAGCAGTGGAGTTCGACTTAACAAAACCGTAATTATCGTAACAGTATAATGGAACCGAGTTTGTCAACAAACAACTTAGTGAATTCTATGAAAGCATTGAATCAGCCATCAAAGAAGTGTACCGCGAACTCCTCAATGTAGCGGTGTAGTTGAAAGACGAAATTGAACTCTTGTTGAAGCCGCTAGAACAATGCTAATTTACTCAAAGGTTCCAATGTTTCTCGGGTGAAGCAATTGCCACTGCATGCTACACACAAAATCGCTCCCCGATTCACACCTGCATATGGAAAACTCCATATGAACTTGTCCACAACGAAAACCTAATCTCTTTCCTTCGTGTGTTTGGTGCATTGTGTTATCCAACTAATGAGGTCAAGACTTAGGGAAACTTAGGGCTAAAGTCGACATTGGAGTATTTGTAGGATATGCACCAAACAAAAGGGATACCGAATCTACAACAAAAGAACCCGAAATATCATGGAAACCATTCACGCTACGCTTGATGAGTGACCGTCAAATGGCTCTGGACACTCCGCTTAGGACCCGCACTTCAAAACAGTCCCATTGGTTCATCTCTTGTTCCAAACTCTTCTCAAGAAACTCCATATGTACCTCCATCCAAGATGATTTAAAGAAATTGTTTGATCCTATGTTTGATGAATCGATGATTCAATTACTAATGAGGTGTTGATCCCTACAAGAGGTTGCTCATATTCATGTGAATGAAGTCAATCCTTCGCCTCAATATCTTTAAGTCAAGAAGCACTGCTTTGTTGATCCTTGATCTCATCAACAAATCATCATCCTTCAAATGTACATCATGGAAATGTTTCGCATCAATGATGAAGTTAATCCCTTGCTACTCCGAAAATGCTCCATTTGAAAACATATTTGCTCCTGAATCATCATCGAACCATCTTCTTGAGGAGACATCGACTCACTACTTGATCCCTCAACAAGCGCCACACGAACACCTCGAAAATGGACTCACGATCATCCATTAGACAACATCATTGGTAATCCTCTCGTCCCGTATCAACCCGGAAACAACTTGCAACCGATGCCTTATGGTGCTTCTTCAACTCCGTACTATCTAAGATCGAACCAAAGATGTTAAACCGCCATGAATGCAGATATTTGGTTCAATGCCATGCAAGATGAAATTCATGAGTTTGATCGACTTGATGTATGGGAGTTAGTACGCTCAGATCGTGCTATGATTATAGCTCTTAAATGGATCTTCAAAGTGAAACTTGATGAGCATGGTGATGTGTTGAAGAACAAGGCTCGATTAGTTGCTAAAGGATACCGTCAAGAGGAGGTATTGATTTTGAAGAATCTTTGCTCATTGCTTTCGAATCGAGGCAATCGAATCTTTCTAGCTAATGCCGCTAGTAAGAACATGGTAGTCTATCGGATGGATGTGAAACGGCATTTCGAACGGAGATCTTAAAGAAGTCGTCACGCCAACCAACCTCAAGGATTTGTGAATCAAGAGCATCCTACTCACGCTTATCGTCGAAGAAGGCTCTTTACGGTTTAAAGCAAGCTCCAAGGGCATGGTATGATACATGTCAAAGTTTCTTTTATCAACCGGATTCAAGAAAGGAGCGATTGATCCTACATTGTTCACCGAAGTCAGCAAACATTTAACTCATGTTCAAATTTATGTTGATGATATTATTTTGCCTCGGCTGCACCCAATGGAATGTGATCGTTTTCTAATGAAATGAGTTCAAAATTTCAAATGTCAATGATGGGACAAATGTCATTTTCTTGGGATTACAAATTTCACAAAGTCCCGGAGGCATTTTCATAAATCGCCTAAATATGCAACCGAGATCCTACGGAAATTTGGATTTGATTCAAGTGACCCTGACACCCCCATGATTGATCGAACCAAACTAGATGAGGACCACTCGGGGATCATGATTGACCAAACGAAATATCGTAGTATGATTGGATCCCTAATGTACCTCACATCTAGTAGACCGAGACATCTTGTTCATTGTTTGCATGTGTGCTAGATACCGTGCTAAGCCTACTAAAAGCACCTTGAAGCGATTAAACGGGTCTTCGGTATCTCCAAGGAACCATCAATATGGGAATATGGTACCCGAAGGACACCGGTATGTCACTAACTGCCTATGCGATCCGATCATGCAGTTGTCAAGATACACGTCAAGTACATCCGAGGTGCTCGGTTTTGGGTGATAAGCTTGTGAGTGGTCTTCAAATAAGCAAATGAGTACTTCTATTTCCTCTACAGGTGAATACATAGCCATGTCATCTTGTTGTGCTCAAATCTTATGGATGAGATCTCAATTATCGACTATGGCTTTGAATTCAACAAAATCCTCTGTCATCGTGATAATAAAAGTGCTATTGCTCTCTCATGCAACAACGCTCAACACTCAAGAGCAAAGCATATCGACATTCGACATCATTTCATCGGGGAACAAGTGGAAAAGGTGTGGTGGAACTATATTTTGTGAGGTCCGAATATCGTTAGCGACATCTTCACCAAAGCTCTTCCAAGAGAACGCTTTGAGTTTATTCTTCCACGCCTTGGCTTGAAAAGCCTTCAACGAGAAACTCTCAAACGCCTTCGGGAGGAAGACGAGGAGTAAAGGTCTATCTTTATCTATCTCTTGTATATATCTATTCGAAAAATCAAAATACAAAATTATAAAATCCTCAAAAATCAAATAGAAAAATATAAAACTTTCAAAATCCATAAAAATCAAAATTCAAAAATCTTCAAAAAAAAAAAAAAAAAATTATTGTCAATTTGTCATGTTTTTTCTGGTTCGATAATATCTACTGGTCTTTGTGATGTCATTCCAAGAATGACACGGACTTTAGATGTTGTTCAATTCTTAAAAAAAAAAAAAAAAAAAAAAAAAAAAATAATAATTTGGGAGAAAGAGAAACTATGGTTTATTGTCATTTTCGAGGCAATAACCGGTTTTAAAAGAAAGAATAGAGCCATGTTTTACCATGTATTCAAACTCCATGCTCTGCTTTCTATAAACATTTATCATTGAAAACTAATCGCTTTGAAAAATAACTCGGTCTCTATTTTTGATAATCATCGGGACTTATTTGTCAAAATCTCTATCTCTTAATCAACAACCTATGTCATTGATTGAGGGGAGAATGATTTCAATTAAATTAAAAGTTATTTGGCATTAAATTGTTTTCAAATGATGTACATGCATGTTTTATCAATGGAGTTTAAAGTCTTAAAATCCGCTTTCATAATCAAGTCACAATTCTCCTTAAAGCTTTCAAAATCAATTTAATCTATAAGAGATCACAAATCTCAAATGATTGGATAATTGTGATCGGGGAGAATGTGTGATTTAAATTGGATTTAAACCGATTATTGGTAAATGGTTGTATAAGGACGCACATCTGTCCTTCCCACATGTGACAAACGATTTCAAATTTTTCAATGCACATGTTGAGGGGAGCATCTATCTTAAACCTATGATTTGAAACGTGATCATTTATCTCAATATGCGTGTTCCCTCTAGTATGTGCAAAACTCTTTTCAAACCTCGAGGCACATATTGAGGGGAGCAAATTATGGAAACCTCCTCCTTCCGGAAATGTTTTATCTACTTGACTTGATCAAGGAAGTGATGGTGATATTTTTAGAAAATGGTAATCAAAGTAATTTCTTCCTCTTGCCTCCGTGCAATACGATTTCAAACATTTGATGCACATGTTGAGGGGGAGCACTTATTCTAAAATTATCAAAAACAATTCAGGTACAAAAATGTTTTGATAATATATAGCAAGTATCTGAATTGACTTTCAAATGGTTTTCAATTGGTTCCAACGGCAGATGAACAATACCAAATAGACCGACCAACTTTACTTTATGTACGGTGATATAAGGATGATAAGGTTAGGTATGTGTTCCCATGATCCGCCGTAACCGGAGGGATCTACCAGGACTATCCACTCAGTTAGTGTAGAAGTCCTTAGGTTTGATGAAAAAGGAGAAAATGAGATATGGGAAGAGTGCGGACTAAGACCGATCTAGTTGGAATAAACCCAACAAGGTTCTAGCTATGAAGTCTCGGTAAGTAATCAAGGGTTGAAGAATTAAAAAATTGAATGAGAAAAGGGTGAAACAAATAGCCCTCCATTTATTCAACCTTAGGGCGTAAACCGGTTCAATTCATATACTCTTGATGGTAACATCGGTATTGAAGACAAGACGTCATGGACCCAAAGGACGACCGCACTTCAACTTTCCAAACCACTCAAGTTCCTCTTAAAGGACTTGTTTCATTCTCACGAGGAACCGACATTATCTATCGACTTCTCTTAGAGATTGTTGATATTGAAGAAGGAGACCCTCTCCCTAGACTCGCACAGGATCCAAATATGCACAAATTGAGTCTAGAGCCACGAGATCATCAATAAATCTCATTAGGACACTTTCAATGAAGACTCTCTGCTTCACACAATGTGGAAAGAGATTATATCTTGAGTCCCACGCATTATCCTTGTGGTATTGCCGAACATCCGAGTCATGTGTTATCATATTCACAATGAAGATGGAAAGCCTCGAGCCATCATCAAACAAGCTCTGGTAGGTGGCATGTGAGATCTATTATATAGATCAAACATGTGACAACCGAACGAGAAACAATGGGGCGATTCAATCTCTTGAATCAATCCGGTTCGTGTTATGGATTGACGGATACCTTTGAAAACCGGTCGTTGTGCTTAAAAACTCTTTTCTTTAGCACGCCGACCGTGTACTAATTTTTCGAATCAAAAGGTGTTTTATGATTGATAATTGATTTTCAATAAAACCTTCGTTGTATTGCAAAACAATTTCTATTGAGCAATACACGATTGTTTTTCAAATCTATTTTCATCAATCGGTGGTCTTAAAATTATTTGGTTCACTCACTCCGTGTTGTCTTCTTTGAGACGCTCCGGGTTGAGAACGACTAGAGCACCGCGAAACCCCGTCAAGGAAATTCTTGAATTATACCGATCACAAAGATTTGTACCGATCAACGGGAACCGTGGGCCGTACCTCAATTCAACGAAAGTGATCAAAGATACTTTCGTACGATTTATTGCTAATGTTGTATGCGGTACACCGTTGTTTGCAAATGATCGTAATGAAGTGGTCAATCCATAGCCGCATGCTCACTAACACATTCAAAGAAATCATGATTAGTGCATCAATGACTCGATATTTTCACTCCATGCTTCGCTTTCTACTGCAACGCCAATATCATGAATCAACTAAAGCTTCCGCTACTCCGATGAGAAGATATCATGATACGAATGTGAGCATGTCGGTCCTAAAGTCACAACATCACATAATACCAACACCACAAAGGATGTCACGAGATTTTTAAAAGCGATGATCTCAAATGATGGCTCAAAATTATTATCACGTGGATCAAGAAACACCTCCACTTGGAGTAACCAAACATGCAATGTGATGAATCAATGACTACGAGCTTAGAAGCAAAGGACTACATCCGTAATGCAAGAACAATTTTTAATGTAATATCTATTTGTATTCAATGTAATTTTGGTACATGATTGAGGTGACCTCCTTAGGGAGATTGTTAGGAATTAGAAATTCTGTATTAAAGAGTCGGTCACCTCAAGTATATGTAATCGTTATAAAGCTCCGTAGTCATATTTATTTTAAGTTAAGTAGTATTTAGTTAAGTAACACCGTGGAGGACGGATGGGTCTTTACCCACCGTATGCCCGATCCATGACCCGTTGTGTGGCGATTTATGTAAGACTATAAATACTCTACCTTCCAAGGTAGAGTTGGAGCTCATAATAATATCTTTCACTTTCTCTCACTAAGTTCCCTAAACCTCTAACTTTCTCTCTAGAATTCCATTTATACGCCACTTTGTGTTATGGTTTGATGTGTATGTGAAAACTTATATCTAACAAAATAGGAAAAACCTAAGTCTGGATGTCTCCTTGGATGCTTCGTCAACATATATAGTATCCACAATTTTTAAAAATTGTTTGATGTGATGAATGGGATTTTATTTGTGGGATCCGCGAAATTGGCATGCATTCGGATAAGCCAAATGTCGGTGGCATGCAATACCTCATTGACTGCTCGTAAGGGTAGACAATGGCGGTAAATCCATATGCGGAGGAGAAGAGTACTCCTAAGGGCTTTTTCTTCTGGTTTATTGATGGGTCCATTGACCGGAGTAGCGGGGATTTCGTCGCTATGTTGTCTCAGATTGTCAATGTTGATGGATTTCGGGGACTTAGGGGAATGAGTGGAATCTTCGTCAGTTGTGGCTTCATCAAAATTGATGGTGGTGCCTTGAGGTTCCGACTCATGGAGAGCTCTTCTTCGCCTATGTAGCTCTCTTTCGGGTTCATCAAAAGGTTCAAGAAGGGTTTTGGTGGAACTGCAGGTCCTAAGTTGTCTAAGGGGATTGGTGGGTAGAAAGGGTAGGTTTGGAGGTTGATTATCACATTCCATGATGAAAAGTGATGGGATTACGAACAAAGGTCACAAAGAAGGGGGATAGACTACGAGGAAGCTAAAAAATGAGAAAAAAAATCTTAGTTGATAGGAAGCAAGCAAGGGAACCTAAACGAGATAGAAGTCTAACTAGCTATTCTATTCCCGAAGCGCGCGCTAAAATTTGATACTGCTGCACAACGCTGTCGGGGTCGAGGAACTTCCTTTTCGTCGAGCAAGTTTTTCAAGACCCTAGGCGAGTGAACCTAATCGTTGTAGTGTAGTATTAGGGTAAGCCTCGGGAATTGATATCGTTCTTTAGGGGAATAGAAATTCTAGTGAGAAATTACTACGCTAAGGTTGGGGTTGAGGAAAATTATTTTTTATCTTTTTTTATATTTTTTAGAAAATTGAAATGTACGAATCTTGGGGTATTGCATTTTGGGGGTTGGTATTTCTACCGATTACTCTACTTATCAAATAGTCTAATTAACTAAGCTAAGGTAAGGATAGTCTATGTCTATTGTTGTGTGCTCGTATAATGATTCAAAGATGTGTTTACTTAGATGCTATTACTCCCTAGTTATCTCATATTGATGGTTGAATTGTCACGTCCTTATTCTTAACGCGTTGTGTCTTCTAAGGTCGTAGGGTATGTGTTTCTCCCTAACTCTTTGAGACTACCTTAAGGTTATTGCCTACGAAATCTCTAGGATTCATAAACTAAATATAAGGTTACCTTTGGATGTTTAGCCTACAATAACTCTAGGTGATTACAAACTAATGTTCACAAAGATTACTCAAGCATTAAAAATACAACGAATGACCTATAGCAAAACTAGGTCAATTACAATTAAGATAAGAGACAACCAATCAATATTCAATACCTAGGTTTCATAGATCTAAGCAAACACACAAGTAAATTAGCCGGACAAGGAAAACATGCAAGCATACATACAAACAATTGAAGACATAATTGAATTAATGAAGTAAATCACTTATCTTGTTGTAAAATAGGGTATGGAACCCTAAGATACTGCCCAAGACAGCCAAAGTTCGGTTTAGCTTTTACTCCACAAAAACCACCTCTCTAAAATTCTGAAAATTCGAATTCTATATATAGAGTTACAATATGCGACGACATCACTATTTATTTGTGACGCCGTCGGGTCACAGCCATTAGGTTTTCATCTTGGCCATGTCAACTTTGTGACGGCGTCCCCTTATGGTTGGTACGCCGTCGGCTTTATCTTGTGACGCCGTCAGGATCCAAATCTAGGCCGTCTGAGTTGTGACGCCCTACTTTTTAAAACCTGATGCCGTCAAGTGCAAAATAGCAATTTGGCTTATGAATCATCTCAAAACGTGTTGCGACGGCATCGCCATTTGGTTGTGATGCAGTCCCCTTCTGTTCCAGATGCTTGAGTGTCTTGATTCTTAACTTTGGCCATTTTATTCATATATTCGTGCCTTTTCGTCCGATTAAGTGTCATTCCAACAGTTTGCCTTCAAAAGACCTAAAAAGAGAAAAGGAAATAAATTAAACAGTAATGGATATAAAAGTGGTCGATTAAGGGCATAAATGACCCCTCAAAAGTGTACCTTTTAAATCCTTATCATCATACTCCTTCATATTTTCGTCATCTAGCTAAGAGACGACTGACGGTTTCTTTTTCTTTTGCGGGAGGATGACTCTAGTCGAGATGATGGTCGGGGTGATGGTTGTTGATGGGGCTCAGGAATGTCATGACTCTCACCACCAGTATATGTGAAATGATCACCGGTTTTCTGCTGTGGTGGTGGAGAATCTGTATCCTGAGGTTTATCAGATGATGGTTGCTTGGTTGCTTGTTGTGCGGGTGTCGTGGTGGTTTTAGCAGGTGGTGGGGGCATGGAAGATTTCGCCAGTCTTCTTATGTCTTTTTGCGTTCGGATCCTCATCCTTATCATCATCATCTCTTGGCCTCTTGTCTTGACCAACAGCTTCCATACATGATGCCTTCAGTTGATGTGCAAGAAGTAGCTCATATAGCTTTGCTTCTTCAGGTGTAAAAGAAGGAGCTCTTGGACTCATTTTCAGCACCAATTCTAAAATTAAATAGTCTTAAGTGACAACGGGAGGCTTGACTGGTCTTGTCTGCATGACCACCGGTGTAGTAGTAATGATATGCTGAACCATCTTCTTAATCATTGGGAAGAACTGATCCTTGAATATCTCCCAAGTGACAAAAGGAACCATGTTCTGAAGGAATGAGTTAGTGTAGTTCTTGATTTGTTCATTGATTTCGCCTTGAACGTCCCTATAGAGAAACTCTTTAATCTGTCCTTTTCTCCTTCAAACTTGTCCATCTGCTTGGAAAGATCGATGACTTTGTCGGCCAGCATGTTCAATCTAGATTCATGAAGACCTTGTTTTCATTTTCAAGACTGAAGCACAGCTTTCTGGATCTTAGCCTTTGTACGAGATGCCCAATTGTTGGCTTTCTTCTTGATTGATTTTGAAGATGATTTCGTTGTTTCCTTTGGTGGTGGTGGTGATGAGTGTGAAGATGATTCGGCTTTGGAGGTGTTAAGGGGTGGTTCCAAAGATTGATGAGGTTTATGTTCAGGGTTGTCAAGAATGTAGTCATCGGCTTCCCTTTGTATGCGTTCCTCTTCAGCCTTAGCAACCTCTTCTTCTTTGGCCTTGACCGCTTTCTCTTTGGCCTTTCTCATTTTCAAATCTTCTTCAAATACCAAAAGATCTTTGGCAGTGATTCTCTCATCTTCCTCTTGATCGTTATCTCCATGTTCGACCATCTCCTCATCCTCTTGTTGCTGTTCAATTGTAGGTTCCTTTTCGGTGGTGGTACATGTTCCTTTACCGGGTTGATTAACCGGATCAAGAACATGTGTAGAGAGAACACCACCGCTGGAACCTCCTGGCCCTTTAGATTGTTGAAGTGCGAATTCAACAGCAACTTTTTCCATTTGTTATTGCTTCAGAGTTTTCTGTAGTTGTTTCTCTTCAGCCTTAGGATCATACTCCCACTCAGAATCTTCTTCTTCGTCAAGAGGTTTCTTCCCTTTGTTTGATTTGTGATCTTCATCAGAAGGTACGTATGAGTCAATATCTTCATCAAAATTTTCATACGAAGGACTATCAGGTTTGTCCTCTGACTTCTTCTTGATAGTTGAGTCATCTACGTTCCTCGGTGTATACTGTAAGATCATTTGACTCAGTTTAAGAATCGTCATCATATAGTGAAGTTTGGACTGGTTCAGGTTCTGTTTTAGGCTTGAAAATTCTGGTTGGAAGTTTCCTCCTGATCTTACTGCTGGTTTTCTTCTTCTTAGATTTGGTAGAAATAGTAGTGCTTCCAGCTTTCTTAGCTCTGGTAAAAAACTCCTGGAGTAGTTTTCTCATCTAGAAAGCTAACTTTACCCGCAATCACAGCTTCCCTATAAGGTCTGTAGGATGAAAGATCCTTGATTACATCAGTTATCAAGCATGCATGAAGTTCCGCTCCTTGTTTAGGAGTTGTTGTGTCTTTGAACCTGACTGCGTTTAAAGTAGGCTCTTTCAGCATGGAGTGCATGTCGGGGTCATTCAGTCTCAGTGGGATACTCTGGTGCTTCCCGAGAAGGTTATATATGAGTAACTTGGTGTATCTGATTAAGGGAATCTTAGAACCAGGTTTCTTGTGAGACTGATTTGGCAATCATAAGATAGATGGTCCTCCAGGGTTGTGAAATATTCTTGACATCGACTCTGGAGTGCTTAGAAATGATGCCAGAAGCCTTGTCGTACCAAATAGTAACCAAGAAGTCCAATACCTCCATTTCATTTAAAATTCTGAAATATTTTGTTGGAGGTATGATCGGAAGAAGGAGAAGGTTGCAAAGATCCACCACGGTGACAGTGACCTCCTGAGTGCCGAGGGTCACTTTAACCGCATCTTGTCCATCAATTTTATCCATAGTGTGCCAAAACTGATTAATATAGATTTCTGGTACATAGGTTGAGTGGTGAGCATGAGGTTGAAAGGATGATGTTTGAGAATGTCAACAGCAACCTTGTAGGAAGATTCAGAGCACGTGAAGTTGTTGAAGTCGACACGGAGATTGTTCTTCCCAATAGTTTTGTTCGTAACCGGCTGGGAAGATGTTAGCCATTGTGAGCTCATTAGGGGCATTGATGTTTTCTTGATTGACAGCCATTTTGTGATCTGAAAGTTATTAGACAAAAGAACAAACATATGGAAACACATTTTGTTAGTCTTAGTTTGATTTATTGTCTAAATACTTGTTTGACGTTATCATGTTTATGATTGTTACAAGTCCTAAGTCACTTTTGTCCAATTGTTTGAAGTTGATGTGATAAGTTATGTGAATATGTTAATTCTGAAGTATTAAAGTCTAATTTTCACTTAAACACACAACATTTTAACATTTGTAATCTTATGAGTAACATTTGGTCTTTCTAACTTAATCGTAATGTACAACAGTTTCTTATGCGTAACAATCCAATACAAAGAGAATGGTGGCTTACATGTAATCATGAAGCCTTATGCGTAAAGAAGGTGCTTAAGCGTAGGTGTGAGCTAAAGCGTAATACCAAGTCTTAGGCAT
Source organism: Chrysanthemum lavandulifolium (assembly GCA_022545495.1). NCBI lineage: Eukaryota > Viridiplantae > Streptophyta > Magnoliopsida > Asterales > Asteraceae > Chrysanthemum > Chrysanthemum lavandulifolium. The sequence goes on from CM040239.1 coordinate 250,560,305, forward strand.
AAGAATTTCTTACGCGTAAAATAGGTTCAATGGCTTTTATTCTTACGCGTAAGATTAAGCAAAATGTTACGCGTAAGGTTTACTCGTAAGAGTAAAGCTTATGCGTAACAACCCTTGTTTACGCATATCCTTCCAAGATACGCGTAATCCTACTATAGACCTCCTATGCGTAAGAGTTACGCGTAAGATTTCTCTTAGGCGAAACCTTTACGCATAAGAGTATTCCTTATGCGTAGCATGTTAGAACACCTTTGTCTGAATATTATGATTAAGCAGCCTGAAAATCACCATCATGAAAACTTGATTACAGTATGTTCTAAACACTAACAAGATCACAAAACAAAAACTAGACCAAATCAGATAAACCTAGAGCATCTTAGGCATAAAGCAAGCTAAAACCCTAAACCATGTTTGATTTTGTTTATATACAACATTTTGAAACTCTTTGATTTTGTTTTGCAAATCGACAATTTCATCAAGATACTGATCAATTCATTTCCTTGAAGATTGTTTGTATTCAGAAATCTCTTTTTTACACGATAACAACTCAGACTTGGCTTTTTTAGTTTCCGAAGTAAGAGTGTTAACTTGTTGTTTTCGTTCAAATTTTTGTTGTTCTATTTGAGAAATCAATTCAATCTTGGAAACAACTAGATCACGTATCTGTTTTTTCTAAAGATTGTTTGTTTTGGTATGACTTTGAAAAAGCGACTTCAAAACTATATTCACGTTTCTCTTTTGTTTCAAAAATTTTAAGTTGTACCTTATAGCATTCAATATCCTTAGTCAATAGTGCCACTTTTTCTCGAAGATTATTATTAATTTCATTGCAGTTTTCCCAACGAGATTGGGTAGTCTGAAATAAGGTTATGAGCTCTGGATCTGGATTAGACAAAGGTTCAAATTGTTCAACTTGAGTTTCAACATATTCATCATTTAGATCCTCAAATTTAATCACAGGGTCAACTTGATTATCAACGGTAACCGTAAGGTCATCTTGATCGTCAGATGTAACTACGGGATCCATTTGATTATCTTCGTGTTGAGATGTAGGTGGCTCATGTTGAACAGTTTGTTCCTCGTCGGATGCAGATGCAGGCGAAGATATCAGATCATGTATAAGACAGATTTTAGGATCCGGTACCTGAGACAAGCCATCAGTGTCACACACTGGGCCTGTGTTAATCATGTGGAGATCTTGAATGTTGACCATGAACATTACAGTTGCGTTAGCTTACAAGTCCTCCATGTCATTATCAGAATCTGCATTAGCCATGAAGCTCTGTTCCTTGTTGGTAAGTGTTCCACCAGCTTCATCTTTGAGAGCCAAGAGTAAAGCCTCCTTATGATAAGCTTTGCCTCTTGTTCTCGGCTTTGGGCAAGCATTCACCAAATGACCCTTCTCGTTGCAGTTGTAGCATCAGAAACCACTATTCCCATTCTGAGCATTTCCCTGATCAACAATTTGGACCCGTTGCTGTGGAGCACCCATGTTATTCCTTCCAATAGCATTAAATCCTTGACCACTACCCATCTGACAACCATTTCCTCAGTTCTGAACCTCAACCCTTCCATTGTTAATAAATGCTTGATTCCTTGTGTTAGATAAGGTACAAATACGGTTGTTAGATTTGTTAGCAAATCTCCCGAAGGCTCGAGCAATTAACGAAAATCCTTGATTCAACGTATTGAAAGCCTCTGCATCCTCATTCGGTGTCTCACTGTAGAGTGCTGAATCAATGTTGTTGTTGTAAGGAAATAGTTGAGTTTCTTGTGATTGTTGTGATGGATCATATGGTGTAATTTGGGCTGATTGTGGTGGATTAGTAAAGACAGTAGGGAGCAGTGGAAATTTTGGATAACAAGTCTAAGTGAACAAAGCGAGAGCATTTGCATTTGGTAAAGGTGCAATAACTCCACGGAGAGCTCTATCTTTGTCCACTTCCTTTTGATGGTGCTTCAAGTAGTCATACAACAACCCGTACTTTGCTTTGTGAAGATCTTTAGCTTGACGGATGAATGTAACATACTTTTCCCAATCAGGACCAAGACAGCTTAGGAACTTAGTATTGATTGCAATTCTTGGCATAATGATGCTGTATCTATCCAAGTCATTGATGATTTCTGTAAACCGATGATAGTATGACTCTAACGATTCCCCTTGTTCAATCATGAAGTTCTCATATGATAAGTAAAGTTTTGATTCCATGTCTTCTTGATTGAGTTATGTGCCTTCCATTAGAAGATGAATGTGATCCCACATTGCTTTTGTAGTTTTCTGAGCATCCACACTGCGAAGAATTAGATTGGGTATACCCAAAAGGATATATTGCATTGCATGTTCATTTGCTTCAAAATGAAGTATTTTTTCAGCACCGAGTTGATCCATTCTAAGAGTGGAAGTAACATCATCTCTTGGTGGAGTAGCATTTGGATCTCCGGGTACTGTTGTAGTAGGCATTTAAAAAGAACCTTCAAGGATGACATTTTTCAAGAACTTGCCATGTTGTTTCTTGAGATCACAGAACCTTAAGAACCGCATCACCCATTGATCATTGTTTGCGGGAGTGAGCATTGGAGGTCTATCAAGGGATCCAGCTTCATGAATGGATTATTGGCTACTTATAGCTTCACACATCTTTGCAAACCAAGTGGGTTCCTTTTGCATTGTTACATTCATAGCATACTTCTGTGGAAACTGATACTGAAAGTAGTTAGCATACTGATGTTGTTGTGGGTATTGCTGAAGGTATTGTTGTGGAGGGAGTGGTTGTGCAATGTGAGGAGGAAAGTAATTTCCAACTTGTTGTGGTTGTTGTTGATATTGTTGTTAAGGATATTATTGTTGTTGTTGTTGTTGTTGTTGTTGTTGAGGATATTCATGAGAAAAGTGGTTGGAGTATGGTGGTTGAGACATCTTTGAAACTTGTGTAGATGATGGATCTTTGTAGTCAAATGAAACTTGTTATTGTTTGTTGAAGAACTTTAGGCGTAAACAAATACTTTAGGCATAAACTGCTGAAGTTAGGCGTAAACTCGCTTTAGGCGTAAACTGAGGCTTATGTGTAAACTCCGTCTTACACATAAACTTTAGGTTAAACGTAAGTTTTGGCGTAAACTAAACTCTTATAAGTAAGGAACCTTAGGTGTAAGATTTAACTTAGGCGTAAAGGCTTACTCGTAAGCTTTTAGGCTTAGGCGTAAGTTTAGGTTTTAAACCAAAATCCTTCACACTTGTCCAAGTGTGAGAGATATCCACAAGTCGAAGTGTTTTTCAGGCTTATCCAAGCAAGAAAAACAATGAGTTACCAACAACTTCGAAGAACGTGAAGAAAATTCCTTATGCGTAAACTTCTTAGGCGTAACTTCTGACTTTAGGCGTAAACGTTAGGTGTAAGAATAGGGTTTGCTTAGGCGTAACAAGAGGGTTTCCAACTTACGCGTAAGAAAAAGGTTTTCTTAGGCGTAAACTCAACAGAATTTACCAAAACGTATTTTTATGCACGAAAACGTTTTGTACACTCGTTTTTAATGATGAAAAGGCTTCAAAAACACAAAAATAACAAGAAAGTTTTGTACTTGTGTCACAATTCTCAATTTTTGGTCATTTCTCACACTCTACATTCATCATACTAGTCATGCATGGGTTTGCATTTCACATCAAACGCGTAAATTTCATATTAAATAAACGTTATCGCGTAAGTTATTATTTTGAACATTTAATCCGATACTTCCAAAAACTATCCCGATATATTTTTATACTTACATTTAGTTTAAAAAAACTATATTTTGAGTTCACCTAGTGTTTTAAATTTATTTTGTATATAAATCGTTAAATTTATATTATTACGACGCTTTTCTTAAAAACTACACGATAATTATTATATCACTCAAATTTTACAAGGAATGTATTTTTACAATTTTTATGATCTCATTATACTTTACTTTGATCTATTAAAAATTACTTTTACCTAAAATTACCTTAAATACACTAATGTATATAAAATCTTACAAGTTACATTTAACCTATACACTTTACATACAAACAATTACTTACACAATATATAAAAAAAAAAAAATTATATTTTTACAAATGCTTCCCCCCTTGGCCGACCAAGGGGGGGTTGCAATTAATGATTTGGTAAAATTTTTCAAATGTATAGATCTATACTCAAACTCTTTCATTTCACTTCATTCATCTCATAATTCAAGAGTTAGTCAAAGCATTTTCCTCTCTTGTTCTTTCTTCCATAACCGCCAAGCTAATAAGTGTAAGAAGAAATTCATAAAATTTTCAAGATCAAGTTTATAACACTCTAGATTACACTCTTATTAAAGGTTTTTAAATAAAAACCTAGGGTGTTTAGGTTAATCCTTGTTCTAATCACCTCATCAAGTAACTAGTAAGCATATTATTTTCATTTTACATCTTTCATATTCATTTCATATTCATTTTATCATATTTGAGCCAAAAACATGCAAGTCATATGATGTTGTACCACTTTTTCAATGATTTTCAAGAGTTATGAATATATAAAATCCATCCTATAATTATTCCTTGTTGTATATTAGTCTTGATGATGTTTAGGAACCCATGACACCCTAAGAAGGTGTATGGTAGGATTAGAATAGCTTCGGAGTTGTTTTGAAGGGATTGGAATAGGTTTAGTACGAAAAACTCATTTCGACAACTATAAAATAGGGTCTGTCCATATTTTAAATTCTGGAAAATCCGACAGTAGGTAAATATTTTTGGGCTAGATATTTAGAAAATATACTTTAAAACGAATCCGTGGCCGCTTGAACGGATTAAAACGGAGTTATAACGAAGAAGTTATGAATTTTTCAAGTTTGACGAGGAAAACTATTAATTTCAGGAATTTCAGCATGGAAAATGTTACACCTTACGAGTCAAAAATGAGTCTTAAGCTTTATAAATTGTGTCGACTTATCAAAAATATATTAGTATACTTTGACACGAATCTAAGGATGTAGAAAACGTAGAAAACGGACTTGTAACGATTAAATTACACGCGATAAACCAAGTTGCCGTAACTATATTCTATTAGCAAAATTAATATGTCCTTTATTACAAACATACTATGGCAACTAAAGGACCATGTTGGCGGACGTTTTTAACAATGATGTAGAACTTTTTATAACGTGATGTCTTCTAGTAAAAGTAAGTTCGCCTAGCATATTTTCCAAAATGTCCAACCGTTTGTTGAGCGGAGTTGTAACGAATAACTTATAGTCACTCAAACTTTGCCGAAAACCATCCTTTAACTCTATTGTTGGCCTAAATTGTAATACTTAACCTATATTTTTCTTGGTGATCGAGACCTCTAGGATGGAAACTTAAACACCGAAACTTTGAGATATTGATACAAGCTTCCCAAAACCGTTGAGTTTGTTTCCTAACGCCGACGACACCATTATAATTTCACAATAAATCAAATGACTATCGTGGTGTCACAATTCGCAATTTCGGTCATTTCTCATATTTCACATTCATCATTTCATAACGATTTGTACATGGTTTTGCATTTTCATTAAACGTTATTTTCTTATTAAATAAACGTTATCGCGTAAACATTATTTTTGAACAATTGACTCGATACTTCCAAAAATTATTCCAATATATTCTAACACTCATATTAAGATTTTAAAATGTTATTATTAGTTTACCCAGTGTTTTAAATTTATTTCAGATATAAATTGTTATATTTATATAAATTACGACGTTTTCTTAAATTCAACCCGATAAATATTTATTCACTCTAATCTTTCAAGAAATGTATTTTATAACTTTTATGACCTCAACATATTTTATCTTGACCCGTGAAATTTATTTTATCTAACGCTACCTTAAATATTCAAATGTGTATACAACTTACTAATATTATTTAACAAATGTTACAAGTTATTACTTCCATTCAAGTAACTTACCTTTACTTACACTTACATTTATACATTAACATACTAATAATAAACATATGTATATGTATCATTAAATGAAAGATTCACACAAGATATGCTAGATATTTTCTACTTATACAAGTCTTACACTCAAGACTTTCACACACATTCACAACTCAATAATTCAAGTCTCATCAAGTTGTTTTCTCTCTCTTCTTCTTCACAAGAAATCCGCCACCTATAGTAGATCATGAAGTGATCATCAAAACTTTTCTTGTCAAGTTCTACACAATCTAGATACACTCTTTGTTTAGGTTTTGAAATAAAAACCTAGGGTGTTTAGGATCAATCCTTGGTTCACTAAACCTCATCAAGCAACTTGTAAGCCTAAAACTTCATCTCTTACTTTTCATATATATTTCATACATTTCATGAAGCCCTCATGATCATATTTGCATTGTTGTGATTTTATTCATTATCATCCAAGATTATCACCCATATGTGCTATATAAATATTTTTAACAAGTATGTACTAGTTAGAAGTTTATAAAAGTGAGTGGTTTGAAAATGATTTATCAAAGTAAGTTTTGATCTTTTACTAGTAAAGGTTTGATGTGGTTTATGCTTAATTATATGTTATAAGTAGTCACATAAACCTCATAAATGGTCTTTTATCTATTATGGTTCGAATAGCATTTTATTTTTAGTAGGATTGGTGAAGTGTAGTTCAAGGGATTTTGTGGTGAAGTTGTGATTAATCAAGTAGATAAAATGGTAATTTTAAAATAAGCGAAGCTACTGTCGAAATTTATAATTTTCCGAAAAGTTAGTCATTTTATAAGTTTTATTAAAGTTTTAGAAAATAGATTTTTAGTTATGAACGTGGCCTTTTGAACGGACTAAAACGGAGTTATAACGAAAAATATACGTGGTTTCCAAGTTACGATTAAAAACTATAATTTTCCGGAAACTTTTACATGCAGTCCGAATTTGTAACTGGCCAAACAGTGGCCTTAAACTTTCTGTGAAGTCTCCAAGTTTAAAATATATTAGTACTCTTGATTACCTTCGAGTGGATATAAAGAACTTGAAAACGGACTTAAAACGAGTGATTTATGGCTAACCGAACTTTGGGTCAAAACGTCTGAAAACACTATTCACAGCTTTTGTAAGCTGTCGGATTTTAATCAAGATTTTGAGGGCCTAAACGGACGCTTCGGGGAAATGGACGTTAAAAACGAGTTAGTTTTCCTATGTATATATTACGTTAAGTCCGATGTAAACCGATTTGTCAATTACTAAAACCGTTACATAGTTTTAGCTATATTTTTACTATTAGCTCAAAAGTATTTATTTTCGACATGAAACCGTCACACATTCAAGTAACAATATTTTTATATAACTAGTTTTCAAGTAGCATATTGGGTGATACGTTTTCAAATCATGCATTCACGACAACATATCATAACTCAAGTCATAACATTCATTTTAGGTCGCGGATAGTTTCCGGCCTCACTTTCGTTCACTTCATTTTGTTAGCATATCAATCACACCGGTGAGTTTCATAGCCCCTACTTTTATACATTTTCAATTACTTTTGGGGAGATACATGCTCAAACTATTTTCATTTACTTTCACAAATATTCTAAACTTTGACATACCACGTGAGTTCATACCCCACTTTTACTCGTTTAAATTCTTACAAACTATTTGGGGAGATACATGCTTAAATACTTGTTTCACTCTTGCGAATACTCAAACCATTTATACAATTGTGTTACACTATACTACTTATACACTTTGGACATTATGTGTGGTTTATTGCGATATGTGCCTTAATGTGCTAAACTAGTTTTCAATTATGCATCAACATACAAACTTTAGCAATCTGGTTAACTCTGCGGGAGCCGGCAGAGAGGTATTGATAGTACTATCGGCCGACGCCCCACCCTTGTGTCCTTGATAGACGAGACCTTGGGTGAATATAATCATTATTCAAGTGATTCAATGTAACACAACAAACAAGTTAGACTTCGTCGTGAGGTTCGATTTATCGTGATTCTTTGCATTAAGTTTATGTATATATCGTATGCACCTATGTCCTACTTGCAAACAAGATTGACAATTACATATTTTGGCAATGGATTGTAAACACACAGTTGCAAGTTTTGTATGGGCGGAACTTGAACCGAGTGGATTTACACGGCCTTTCTTTGCATTAACATTTCTTTAGACTTTTTCAAATCATTTTCAACAAACTTATGAACTCACCAACCATTGTGTTGACACTTTTAGCATGTTTATCTCGTGTCTTAAGGTGATAGCATTTCATGGAGCTTTTGGGTCGCATGGCATACATTGAGTCTTGTGTTTTAACAATTACCATTCGACATGTTTTGTAAACTCTTTGTGTATTATCAAACTTTGGGAATTCTTGCTTGTAAACTTTAACTTATGTAATCGAATGGTAAACCTTTCAAAACGCCTCATTATAGAGGTCGTCAGATCCATACTTTGTGCTATGACGTTATACCCCAACGACACTATCGTTCATTGCGATATTTTGGGGTGTGACAGATTGGTATCGAGCCTTGGTTATAGAGAACTAGGTTGCATTTTAGTTCCTAGACTATAACCACTCTCACGTCGATCCTTTCGCTTCCTATCACCTTACACACTTTTCGTATGCATATGTTTTCTTAAGTATTTCTTCTAGAACCACCTCATTAGATAAAGTAGTTTCCTTGTACCAATAGGGAGTCCCAAAATCTAGTTGAGTCATCAAAGATATGGAGCTCAAGAATGAGCACTTATCTAACTTGATCTCGTGATGCTCTTGTTTGATGAGATGCGAGATCGAGCTAAATAAGTGTTACTATAAAGCTGGATAGATTTGATGATTTTGCCCGAGGATGGGAGTTCTCTTGCGGATACTTTGGGAACTGCTGGCGACTAAACCTCATTGTGACTTTAGCACCTAACGGAATTTCCTATACACCAAGTGCGACTTTTCCTAGATACCTACCCTAAATCCCTCCTTCACCGTTTAGAATCGGATGATAGACTGGCTACCTATTTAAGTAACACCAATCGCCGAGACATGTATGCTTGGTGGTATGCACACGTGTGAAATGAAGCAATTATAATTATGGTGGCCAACATAATTATAAATGCGTCATAACTCACGTGGACATATGCGACCACGCATACGTAGATCGGTGTGGACACCTTAGGAACCAATTTGTGGCGTGGTATTATGTTTGAGGACGTTAAGCATAGACATTGGGAATTCAACGGTTCTTTCCCTGCGCGAGATAATGGCACCAAAGAGAGTAACACGCAAGATCTTGGCCGAGGTGGTGCGGTACCAAGGGTGGAATGACGGTGGGCGTGGAGGTAGAGAAGGTGGTAGCGACATGGGTAACAATGACAACAACATCGGCGGAAACCCCGATTTTGCCGCCATCATCGCTCAACAACTTCAAATCTTACTTCCCACTATTATCACACAAGTTGGAAATCATATGAATAACTCGGAAACCACGGAACGGAATGGCGACACCAACAATGTAGCCGGCAAGAATAACAACAACAACAACAACAACAACAACAATGAATGGATGCACATATAAGGAATTTTCGGCATGCAAACCGTGGAGTTTGATGGTATAGGAGGTGCTTTGGCGTATACTCGATGGGTAGAAAAGATGAGGCGGTGATCGACATCAAGAATTGTGCCACACATCGAGAGTGAAGTATGTTGCTTGCTTGTTATCGTGAAAGGCATTGACATGGTGGAACACATGCCTACAAGCTAGGGGCGGAGAAGCGACTATAGGCATGACATGGGATGAATTTAAGGCGTTATTGAAAGAAGAGTACCGCCGGACAATGAAATGCGAAACTAGAGGATGAATTTTATCACCACTCCATGATAGGGGTGGTCACGCACCTACACCGATCGATTCCATGAATTAGCCGGACTAGTTCCTCATATGGTTACCCCGAATCCAAGAGAATCTCGAGGTACATATATGGTCTTGTCCCAAACCGTGGAACTGTGAAAACAATCGAGCCGTCTACAATACAAAGTGCGATCATCGAGGCGTGAACCCCGATGCACGAGATGGTTAGAAATGGTACGTTGAAGAGCGTTGATAAGAGGAAGGAAGCGAGTGGGTCAAATAAGCGGATAGACGTGGTAGCGCATACAACAAAAGGGCAAGAGTTTTTGTGGCAACTGCATCGAACAAAGAGAGTATGCGGTACACATCCCAAATGTGCTAAATGTGCTTATCATCACCGAAGACCAAGCCCGCCGCTTGTGTACAAATTGCAATCGACACGGCCATTTCAAGGAGCGTGTAAGAGGAATAATCAAAAGACTTGCTTTGAATGTAACAGCCCGAATCACTTAGGAATAATTGTCCTCAATTGAATAAGCCGCCGATGCAAGCTCATCTAGCTATGGCAATTGAAGGAAATAACCCGAACCCGTACTCAATATCGGTCCACCTCGAGGTCGAGCATTCTATATAGGGACCGAGGAAGCCCGCAATGCGAATCGCACGCGTTTTCCTAGACCATTAAGTGATCCACCGTATTATTCGATTCAGTGAGTCTCCTTAGATAAGAAACCTAGACGCGTAAGTTTTGGCATAAGCACTTTGACCATACATTCGATTTCTCTAAAACCTTAGGGTAGAACCTTATGTATCATCGATTGAATCGCGAGGACGCGATTCTTCTATCGGGAAGAATGTCACAATCGCAATTTCCGGTCATTTCTCATATTTCACATTCATCATTTCATAACGATTTGTACATGGTTTTGCATTTTCATTAAACGTTATTTTCTTATTAAATAAACGTTATCGCGTAAACATTATTTTTGAACAATTGACTCGATACTTCCAAAAATTATTCCAATATATTCTAACACTCATATTAAGATTTTAAAAATGTTATTATTAGTTTACCCAGTGTTTTAAATTTATTTCGTATATAAATTGTTATATTTATATAAATTACGACGTTTTCTTAAATTCAACCCGATAAATATTTATTCACTCTAATCTTTCAAGAAATGTATTTTATAACTTTTATGACCTCAACATATTTTATCTTGACCCGTGAAATTTATTTTATCTAACGCTACCTTAAATATTCAAATGTGTATACAACTTACTAATATTATTTAACAAATGTTACAAGTTATTACTTCCATTCAAGTAACTTACCTTTACTTACACTTACATTTATACATTAACATACTAATAATAAACATATGTATATGTATCATTAAATGAAAGATTCACACAAGATATGCTAGATATTTTTCTACTTATACAAGTCTTACACTCAAGACTTTCTCACACACATTCACAACTCAATAATTCAAGTCTCATCAAGTTGTTTTCTCTCCTCTTCTTCTTCACAAGAAATCCGGCCACCTATAGTAGATCATGAAGTGATCATCAAAACTTTTCTTGTCAAGTTCTACACAATCTGGATACACTCTTTGTTTAGGTTTTGAAATAAAAACCTAGGGTGTTTAGGATCAATCCTTGGTTCACTAATCCTCATCAAGCAACTTGTAAGCCTAAAACTTCATCTCTTACTTTTTCATATATATTTCATACATTTCATGAAGCCCTCATGATCATATTTGCATTGTTGTGATTTTATTCATTATCATCCAAGATTATCACCCATATGTGCTATATAAATATTTTTAACAAGTATGTACTAGTTAGAAGTTTATAAAAGTGAGTGGTTTGAAAATGATTTATCAAAGTAAGTTTTGATCTTTTACTAGTAAAGGTTTGATGTGGTTTATGCTTAATTATATGTTATAAGTAGTCACATAAACCTCATAAATGGTCTTTTTATCTATTATGGTTCGAATAGCATTTTATTTTTAGTAGGATTGGTGAAGTGTAGTTCAAGGGATTTTGTGGTGAAGTTGTGATTAATCAAGTAGATAAAAATGGTAATTTTAAAATAAGCGCGGAAGCGCTGTCGAAATTTATAATTTTTCCGAAAAGTTAGTCATTTTTATAAGTTTTATTAAAGTTTTAGAAAATAGATTTTTAGTTATGAACGTGGCCTTTTGAACGGACTAAAACGGAGTTATAACGAAAAATATACGTGGTTTCCAAGTTACGATTAAAACTATAATTTTCCGGAAACTTTTACATGCAGTCCGAATTTGTAACTGGCCAAACAGTGGCCTTAAACTTTCTGTGAAGTCTCCAAGTTTAAAATATATTAGTACTCTTGATTACCTTCGAGTGGATATAAAGAACTTGAAAACGGACTTAAAACGAGTGATTTATGGCTAACCGAACTTTGGGTCAAAACGTCTTGAAAACACTATTCACAGCTTTTGTAAGCTGTCGGGATTTTAATCAAGATTTTGAGGGCCTAAACGGACGTTTCGGGGAAATGGACGTTAAAACGAGTTAGTTTTCCTATGTATATATTACGTTAAGTCCGATGTAAACCGATTTGTCAATTACTAAAACCGTTACATAGTTTTAGCTATATTTTACCATTAGCTCAAAAGTATTTATTTTCGACATGAAACCGTCACACATTCAAGTAACAATATTTTTATATAACTAGTTTTCAAGTAGCATATTGGGTGATACGTTTTCAAATCATGCATTCACGACAACATATCATAACTCAAGTCATAACATTCATTTTAGGTCGCGGATAGTTTCCGGCCTCACTTTCAGCACTTCATTTTGTTAGCATATCAATCACACCGGTGAGTTTCATAGCCCTACTTTTATACATTTTCAATTACTTTTGGGGAGATACATGCTCAAACTATTTTCATTTACTTTCACAAATATTCTAAACTTTGACATACTACGTGAGTTCATACCCCGCTTTTACTCGTTTAAATTCTACAAACTATTTGGGAGATACATGCTTAAATTCTTGTTTCACTCTTGCGAATACTCAAACCATTGGGAGATATACTTAAATACTTGTTTCACTCTTGCGAATACTCAAACCATTTATACAATTGTGTTACAATATACTTATACACTTTGGACATTATGTGTGGTTTATTGCGATATGTGCCTTAATGTGCTAAACAAGTATTCAATTATGCATCAACATACAAACTTTAGCAATCTGGTTAACTCTGCGGGAGCCGGCAGAGAGGTATTGATAGTACTATCGGCCGACGCCCCCACCCTTGTGTCCTTGATAGACGAGACCTTGGGTGAATATAACTGTTATTCAAGTGATTCAATGTAACACAACAAACAAGTTAGACTTCGTCGTGAGGTTCGATTATCGTGATTCTTTGCATTAAGTTTATGTATATATCGTATGCACCTATGTCCTACTTGCAAACAAGATTGACAATTACATATTTTGGCAATGGATTGTAAACACACAGTTGCAAGTTTTGTATGGGCGGAACTTGAACCGAGTGGATTTACACGGCCTTTCTTTGCATTAACATTTCTTTAGACTTTTCAAATCATTTTCAACAAACTTATGAACTCACCAACCATTGTGTTGACACTTTTAGCATGTTTATCTCGTGTCTTAAGGTGATAGCATTTCATGGAGCTTTTGGGTCGCATGGCATACATTGGAGTCTTGTGTTTTAACAATTACCATTCGACATGTTTTGTAAACTCTTTGTGTATTATCAAACTTTGGGAATTCTTGCTTGTAAACTTTAACTTATGTAATCGAATGGTAAACCTTTCAAATTTGACGTCTCATTATAGAGGTCGTCGCGGTATCCATACTTTGTGCTATGACGTTATACCCCAACGACACTATCGTTCATATTTGGAACAAACATACAAGAATTAGTGGCGATATTTTGGGGTGTGACACTAGAATTAATGGCTCCAAATTAAGTTGTTGAAGGCTATTAATTTACAAACATCCCAATATTTATATGTTGAAGACCCTTGTGGTGACATTTATACTTTTAACTACCTTAATGCGCATATTCATGATTGTCATTCTATTTTAGGCAATGGGTTGTAAACACACGGGTTGCAAGTTTTGTATGGGCGAACTTGAACCGAGTGGATTTACAATGCCTTTGTCAAAGTGAACATTCTCTAAGTATTTCAAATCATTTTAATACAAACTTATGAACTCACCAACCTTTGTGTTGACACTTTTAGCATATTTATCTCAAAGTTGTGGCGATAGCATTTCATGGAGCTTTTGGGTCACATGGCATACTTTGAGTCTTGTGCTTTTAACAATTACCATTCGACATGTTTTGTAAACTCTTTATGTGTTATCAAACCTTGTGATTTCTTGTTGTGTAAACTTTAACTTATTTATCGAATGGTAAACTTTTCAAAACGCCTCATTATAGAGGTCGTTTTCGTATCCATACTTTGTGCTATGACGCCATACCCCAATGACACTATCGTTCACCGCGATATTTTGGGGTGTGATGATTGGTATCGAGCCTTGGTTATAGAGAACTAGGTTGCATTTTAGTTCCTAGACTATAACCGCTTTCACGCCGATCCTTTCGCTTCCTATCGCCTTACTCACTTTTCGTATGCATATGTTTTCTTAAGTATTCCTTCTAGAACCACCTCATTGGATAACGTAGTTTTTTGTACCAATAGGGAGTCCCAAAATCTAGTTGGGTCATCAAAGATATGGAGCTCAAGAATGAGCACTTATCTAACTTGATCTCGTGAAAGTTCTTGTTTGATGAGATGCGAGATCGAGCTAAATAAGTGTTACTATAAAGTGGATAGATTTGATGATTTTGCCCGAGGATGGGAGTTCTCTTGAGGATATTTTGGGAACCGCCGACGCACCAAACCTCGAGTGACTTTAGCACCGATGCATTTCCTACACACCAAGTGCGACTCTCCTAGATACCTACCCTAAATCTTTCCTCCACCGCTTAGAATCGGATGATAGAATGGCTATCTATTTCAAGAACAACAATCACGAGACATGTATGCTTGAGGTATGTACATGTGAAATGAAGCAATTATAATTATGGTGGCCAACATAATTATAAATGCGTCACAACCCGCTGGACATATGCGACCACGATACGAGATCGATAATGGGTACACCTTAGGAACCAATTGTGGCGTGGTATTATGTTTGAGGACGTTAAGCATAGACATTGGGAATTCAACGGTTCTTTCCCTTGTAGAGATAATGGCACCAAAGAGGGTAACACGCAGATCGGCCGAGGTGGTGCGCACCAGGGGTGGAATGACAGTGGGCGTGGAGTAGAGGAGTGGTAGCGACGTGGTAACAATGACAACAACATCAGGCGGAAACCCCGATTTTGCCGCCATCATCGCCAACAACTTCAAATCTTGCTTCCCACTATTGTCACGCAAGTTGGAAATCATATGAATAACTCGGAAACCACGGAACGGAACGGCATCTGGCGACACCAACAATGTAGTCGGCAAGAATAACAACAACAACACTAACAACAACAATGAATTGGATGCACATATAGGAATTTTCGGCATGCAAACCCGTGGAGTTTGATGGTATAGGAGGTGCTTTGGCGATACTCGATGGGTAGAGAAGACAGTCGTTGATCGACATCGAATTGTGCCCACATCGAGGGTGAAGTATGCCGCTTGCTTGCTATCGTGAAAGGCATTGACATGGTGGAACACACAGCCTACAAGCTAGAGGGTAGACGCACTATAGGTATGACATGGGACGAATTTAAGGCGTTATTGAAAGAGGAGTACCGCCGGACAATGAAATGCGAAATTGGAAGATGAATTTTATCACCACTCTATGATAGAAAGGGGTCACGCACCTACATGCACCGATTTCATGAGTTAGCCGACTAGTTCCTCATCTAGTTACCCCCGAGTCCAAGAGAATCTCGAGGTACATATATGGTCTTGTCCTCGAAATCCGTGGAACCGTGAAAACAACCGAGCCGTCTACAATACAAAGTGCAACATTGAGGCGTGAACCCCGATGCAGGCGAGATGGTTAGAAATGGTGCTTTGAAGAGCAAATGACAAGAGGAAGGAAGCGAGCGGGTCGAATAAGCAAATGGACGTGGTAGCGCATGCAAAAGGGCAAGAGTTTTGTGGCAACCGGCATCGAACAAAGAGAGTATGGGTACACATCCCAAGTGTGCTAAATGTGCTTATCATCATCCGAAGACCAAACCGCCGCTTGTGTACAAATTGTAATCGATACGGCCATTTTAAGGAGCGATGTAAAACATGACAGCAACACGAGGAATAACCAAAGGACTTGCTTTGAATGTAACAACCGAACCACTTCCGAATAATTGTCCTAAGTTGAATGGAACGCAGAGGCAACCACAAGGTAACCAACACCTAGCTTTAGCAATTGAAGGAAACAACCCGAACCCTGCACCCGATATCAGTCCACCTCGACCTCGAGCATTCTATATAGGGACCGAGGCAGCCCGCAATGCGTAACTGGTACGTTTTCCCTAGACGCTTAAGTTTTGGCACGAACACTTTGACTATACACTTGATTTCGCGAAACCTTATGGTAGAACTTTATGTATCATCGATTGAATCACGAGGACGTGATTCCTCTGACATGGGAAGAATGTCACAATTCTCAATTTTTGGTCATTTCTCACACTCTACATTCATCATACTAGTCATGCATGGGTTTGCATTTCACATCAAACGCGTAAATTTCATATTAAATAAACGTTATCGCGTAAGTTATTATTTTGAACATTTAATCCGATACTTCCAAAAACTATCCCGATATATTTTTATACTTACATTTAGTTTATAAAAACTATATTTTGAGTTTACCTAGTGTTTTAAATTTATTTTGTATATAAATTGTTAAATTTATATTATTACGACGCTTTTCTTAAAAACTACACGATAATTATTATATCACTCAAATTTTACAAGGAATGTATTTTTACAATTTTTATGATCTCATTATACTTTACTTTGATTTATTAAAAATTACTTTTACCTAAAATTACCTTAAATACACTAATGTATATAAAATCTTATAAGTTACATATAAAATCTTATAAGTTACATTTAACGTATACACTTTACATACAAACAATTACTTACACAATATATAAAAGAAAAAATATATTTTTACAAATGCTTCCCTGGCGACCAAGGGGTTACATTAATGATTTAGTAAAATTTTCAAATGTATAGATCTATACTCAAACTCTTTCATTTCACTTCATTCATCTCATAATTCAAGAGTTAGTAAAAGTGGTTTTTCCTCTCTTGTTCTTTCTTCCATAACCGGTCAAGCTAATAAGTGTAAGAAGAAATTCATAAAATTTTCAAGATCAAGTTTATAACACTCTAGATTACACTCTTATTAAAGGTTTTGAAATAAAAACCTAGGGTGTTTAGGTTAATCCTTGTTCTAATCACCTCATCAAGTAACTAGTAAGCATATTATTTTCATTTTACATCTTTCATATTCATTTCATATTCATTTTATCATATTTGAGCCAAAACATGCAAGTCATATGATGTTGTACCACTTTTCAATGATTTTCAAGAGTTATGAATATATAAAATCCATCCTATAATTATTCCTTGTTATATATTAGTCTTGATGATGTTTAGGAACCCATGACACCCTAAGAAGGTGTATGGTAGGATTAGAATAGCTCGAGTTGTTTTGAAGGGATTGGAATAGGTTTAGTACGAGAAAAACTCATTTCGACACGTATAAAATAGGGTCTGTCCATATTTTAAATTCGGGAAAATCCGACAGTAGGTAAATATTTTGGGCTAGATATTTAGAAAATATACTTTAAAACGAATCCGTGGCCGCTTGAACGGATTAAAACGGAGTTATAACGAAGAAGTTATGAATTTTTCAAGTTTGACGAGGAAAACTATTAATTTCAGGAATTTCAGCATGGAAAATGTTATACCTTACGAGTCAAAAATGAGTCTTAAGCTTTATAAATTGTGTCGACTTATCAAAAATATATTAGTATACTTTGACACGAATCTAAGGATGTAGAAAACGTAGAAAACGGACTTGTAACGATTAAATTACACGCGATAAACCAAGTTGCCGTAACTATATTCTATTAGCAAAATTAATATGTCCTTTATTACAAACATACTACGGCAACTAAAGGACCATGTTGGCGGACGTTTTTAACAATGATGTAGAACTTTTTATAACGTGATGTCTTCTAGTAAAAGTAAGTTCGCCTAGCATATTTTCCAAAATGTCCAACCGTTTGTTGAGCGGAGTTGTAACGAATAACTTATAGTCACTCAAACTTTGCTTAAAACCATCCTTTAACTCTATTTTGGCCTAAAGTTTAATACTTAACCTATATTTTTCTTGGTGATCGAGACCTCTAGGATGGAAACTTAAACACTGAAACTTTGAGATATTGATACAAGCTTCCCAAAACCGCTGAGTTTTTTCCTAACGCCGACGTACACCATTTTCGACTAACTTTTCAAGGCCATTTTAGTCACTTTCATGAAAATTTCAACGACATTATTTTACTGACTAAAAGTTATATATTCACAATAAATCATTAAATGACTATCGTGGGATATCATTTCAACATAAATACTTGTAAAGTATTTTATAATATGACGGATGTCATAAACATAATTTGACGATAAACATTATTTCCAAAACGTACAAGTGGTATGGATATCATATGGAGTTGCATGCACAACATTGTATCACGATTCACAACAACATATCATAACTCAAGTCATAACATTCCTTTAGGTCATGGATAGTTTCCGAGCCTCATTTTAGTGAACTTCATTTGTTAGCATATCAATCATACCGTGAGTTCATACCCGCTTTTACTCATTTAAATTCCTATAAACTATTTGGGGTAGATATATGCTTATTTATCCAAACATTTAAACTCTTTTGCCAAACGACACTACTTGTACTTTAGACTTGATTCGTTATACACTTGATTGGGTTATACTTGATTTCATATGCATATTTGGAACAAACATACAAGAATTAGTGGCTCCAAATTAAGTTGTTGGAAGGTTATTAATTTACAAACATACAAGAATTAGTGGCTCCAAATTAAGTTGTTGGAAGACTATTAATTTACAAACATACAAGAATTAATGGCTCCAAATTAAGTTGTTGGAAGGCTATTAATTTACAAACATACAAGAATTAATAGAATTAATGGCTCCAAATTAAGTTGTTGGAAGGTTATTAATTTACAAACATCCCAATATTTATATGTTGGAAGACCCTTGTGGTGACATTTATACTTTTAACTACCTTAATGCGCATATTCATGATTGTCATTCTATTTTAGGCAATGGGTTGTAAACACACAGGTTGCAAGTTTTGTATGGGCGGAACTTGGAACTGAGTGGATTTACAATGCCTTTGCTGTGTGAACATTTCTCTAAGTATTTCAAATCATTTTAATACAAACTTATGAACTCACCAACCTTTGTGTTGACACTTTTAGCATATTTATCTCAGTTTGTAAGGCGATAGCATTTCATGGAGCTTTTGGGTCACATGGCATACTTTGGAGTCTTGTGCTTTTAACAATTACCATTCGACATGTTTTGTAAACTCTTTATGTGTTATCAAACCTTGTGATTTCTTGTTGTGTAAACTTTAACTTATTTATCGAATGGTAAACTTTTCAAAACGTCTCATTATAGAGGTCGTTTTCTGTATCCATACTTTGTGCTATGACGTCATACCCCAATGACACTATCGTTCCGCTACGATATTTTGGGGGTGTGACAACTTGATATACCAAATGATTTTTGAGCTTAAGCATAAACTTAGACAATGAACCAAAAACGAGTTTAAAAAACTATCTAAAACATGTAAAGCTTCTAATTTTTTTGCAAAACAATGATTCAAAACACTATACTAACCTAAAAACGTAAGAATCTTAAGGTTTAAAGTGTAAAAATCAAGCTTTTAAAGCAAATGAAAAATGAATAACGTGAGCCCTTACGCGTACGTACAAAACTTCAAACATAAACGTGTTTCAACCAACTAGATGGCGTCTGATACCACTGTTAGGTCACCATAATATGAACACAAGTATGTCGATGATTTAAACAATAGATGAGAAGGGATGGTTGATGCAATTCACACGTATGAAATAAGAAAAGGATTATGTGTATTATGAAAGTGAACAACACATCTCCAAGGAGAGGTTACATTGTATTTATAGGAAAAGGGATTAGGGCATCCCTTGCCTTGGCCTTTTGGGCCTTTGCATAGGCCTGTTGGCTTTCTACATAAGCCTAGCACTAATTACTAACATAAAAGCCATAATTACGCAACCTATTACAATGAAATGACTAACACTTGATAATACTAATTACAAGTGATTCCAACAGTTCCATTTATCAAACCAGAAAAAACACTCCTTGCCATTACCAAATTTACACATAACAAACTCCCGCACTTTATCTCTCAGAGATAAAATCTGTCTCCAGCTCCAAGAGTTGTCTTGATTAGTTTTAGTCACCCATATACTGTCACCCTTAAGCCACTGAGATTTCACCCACTTAACCCAAATAGAATCCTTATCAACAATCACATTCCAAAGATGTTTAGCCATTAACACCTCATTCCAGATGTCAAGATGTTTTAGACCCAGCCCCTCCCTCACTTTTCTGCATACAGACTTCCTTTAAAGAGAAACTGTAGCGAGGGAGTTGGAGAGAGGGAGTTGGCCTTTGTGCAAGAGGAGCTACCACCAAAGCTCTGGAAGTCCCAACTTGTTCATCTTCATCAGTGTCCTCATAGGCAGAAACGAATCTAGGCATGGAGTTGAGTTCAGAACTAGTGTCTTCTACATAAGATGGTGGAGTAGGAAGATCTTCAGAAGAAGTAGCCACTGGTGCAGGTGGTGGTGAAGGGTTAGTGTTCATGTAAGTTACTGTGGTGTGTAGAGGAGGAAAGTAATTGTTCCATCCATCATTTGATGGGAGCTTGATGATAAATCCAAAGATATTTTGATTGGGTTGCTCATTCTGATGATATTTTTGGTGGAGAGTTGTAGATGATCGATTGAAGGGTTTGTGGTGAGTTTGGTTTATGAATGGGAGTTCCTTTTATAGAGAAAGTCAATGATTAATCTAACCCCCAAAACATTTAATGCCAATAACGGTTAAGTTGTTGGAGGTACAATTAATGAAGATATTTTACAAAAGGGGTTGACCATATGTTGATATTTTATAGCGGACTTGTTCAGTTAAAAGTACTCTTAATTCCTTCTGGTAGAATATTGTTCATGCTGATGAGTTGTGGATGCTGATGGTAGTGTCAACATAGTAATCATGGTCAAACGAAATTTGGGTTTCTGTTGATTGACCATATGGTTCCTACGATTTGACTTATGGATATTGTTGGTAGTGTAAATTGGGTTATTTTATTTTGGGATAATATTAAAGTCAACATTGGTCAAAGATACTTTCCGAGATATCTGCCAATTAAAAGGCTAAATTGGGTAACTACCTTAAATAGCCTAAGGTAGATATCTCACGACCTAAATTGACCAATTCCCTCTCATTCTTCAACCAAAACCCATTTCATAACTTCTTAATTTCGCATTCTTCTTCCTAAATCATTGCAATGGCGGCATTCAGTTTTAAAGGGGACCACAATAAAGTAGCGTTTTTGGTGAAAGCTAAAGGAAGTGATATATTTGATCCTGTGGTTAATTTCCAGCAGCGCTCCAGGATCAGGTATGCCCTAACCCACTGCCCATCCATTGTTTATGACTCGTTAGTCAGACAATTATGGGCCACCGCCTATGAAAGATCTCTTGAGGGTCAGCCCAAGGAGATTGTGGCCACAATTGATAGAAGCGAATATGTGGTTACTGAGTCCCTTGTAAGGACTCAACTTCAACTGGAGGATGAAGGAGGAGTGTTTGAAAATGATTGGGAGGAAATTGTCACTGGTTTGGCCATTCTAGGGTACCCCACTGATGGGAGATTTATATGGTACAAGAGTAAGTTTTGCCCTAAGTGAAGGTTTTTGGTCCACACCCTCCTCTAGTGTATTAGTCCTAAGACAGGGGGTTGGGATAAGTTCTCTAGCTCTATTGCATGTGCTATCATTTGTCTGTCTCAAGGTAGAGTATATAACATTTCTAGGTATATATTTGAGGAGATGCTTAAAAATATTAAGGATACCAAGCATAAATTTCTATTGTATCCCAGATTCTTACAGATCATTTTAGGCATTGAGACCTCTGACCTCACCCCTAGACCTATAGGAAAGTTAACTGCAAAACTCTTTGCCACCATGAGGACAAAGTTTGCTGGGGAACACAGACCATTGATGCCTGCTAAGTTACCCAGTGGCAATGTAGATGTTGGTGCAGCTGATGCTGCTGGTGGCAATAAGCCACCCATCCCTGATGTTGCTGGTGCAAATGCATCAGTTACAGCTGATATTTGGTTTTCAGATGCTCCTGATGCAACTACATCAGTTGTTACTGATGTCCAGTTACCACCATCTCCTAGACCTCAGACACCACCATCCCCTAGGTTTGATGCTCCTGATGAGCCTATCCTTTCTTCTGGTATACAGGCATAGATTCATGTTGAAGTAGAGGTTAATATTGACCAACCACCATAGCCACCATTGAGTCCTCCTAGACAAACATTTGATGGTGATACCAATATTGGTGGAGATTTTTATGTCAACCTGCTGAGGATTCAGATGCACTAATGAATATGTCTAGGTTGCTTGACGGGTATGTTCAAAAGGTTGATGTTTTGGAAGCTGAGCTAAAGGAGACAAAGAAGACTCTTGGAGGGGTTGTTCTTCAACTTCTTGGGAGAGTTACTCACTTGGAAGCTAGATTGAAAAAGAGGATGAGTAAGGTAGTAGTCTCGATTTAGAGGATGAGCGGGATGGTGAAAAGGATGATATTGCTTTTAATGCACTTCATGTGTTGGCTTCACACACCCCAAAATACTTTTGCAAATGAATGGAATACACGGGGATGACCGCCATAGCATCACGATTCTGATTATATTGAACGAACTAAAGTGTTATTTTGAAAATACATCGTTTGATTAAGTAAAATATTCAGAGTTTACAAAGTATAGGTCCCAAATGATAGTCAACATGTACGGAAATAAGTTTGATACAAGCCAAGAGATGTTTTTAAAGTGCATAAATCCCATGTGAGATGCGTCGTCACCACGACTCCATGATAAGTCCACATGCATGCCATGAAGTGTATGCCTTAGATACCTGAGATAAAACATGCTTAAAAGTGTCAACACATGCTTAAGAATGTTCATGCAGCAAAGGCATTGCAAATCTACTCAGTTCCAAGTCCCGCTCATATAAAACTTGCAACTTGTGTGTTTACAACCCATTGCACAAAATGTTATAGTTTATGTTCAAGCACACATCGTCAAATGAGTTCACAATAGCACCTAACTTAACGTATAAATAGTCAATTGATATAGCACATAATTCGACGTAGAACAATAGTACACGACTCGACGTATCAGTAGTCAACTGATATAGCACATAACTCGATGTAGAACCATAGCACATAATCAATAGTACATGACTCATTGTATCAGTAGCAACTGATATAGCACATAATTCGACGTAGAACCATAGCACGCAAACAATAACAATTGATATAGTACAACATTCGGTTTTGAAACAATTGTGGTCATGATAAAAGTTATCCTTAAAAATCTAAAGTACTTGTGAAAAATAGTTAAGTATGTATCTCCCCCAAAATAGTTCAAAACATATAAAAGTAGAGGCTATGAAACTCACCTTATGCAATGATTATGATGACAAGAGTGGATACACTGAAATGAGGTGCAATCTCTATCTGCAACCTAATATGAATGATATGTTCTAATGTAAGTCATGAAACAATGTCGTACATGCAAATTCACATGTAATCTATACCACTTGTACATTTTTGAAAATGAAATTTATCGTCGAAATATATGTTTATGACATCTCGTCATGTTATCAAATACTTTACGCGTATTTATGTTGAAACAACTTCCTACGATAGTCGTTTAGAAATACAACAAGAATTTATAGTTTTCATCGTAAAACAATATACTTTTACAAGTAGTGAAAATGGATAAGTGGCCTCGTAAAGCTAGTCGTAAAATAGTGGATATCGAGTGTTAGGAAATAAACTCAATGGTTTTAGAAAGCTTGTAACGATATCTAAAAGTCTTAGCTTTTAACTTTTGATCATAGAAGTCTCGATCATAGAGAAAAATATAGATGAAGTAGGGTAATCGAACTAAAAATATAGTTTATGAGTAGTTTTCGTAAAAGTTTGAGAGATCGTATATTACTCGTCATAACTTCGTTTGACGAACGGTTGAACATTTTGGAAAATAAGTTTGAGAGATCGTATAATACTTGTGAAAATAAGTACGATAGCCATATTTAAAACGCGTGTAACTTAGTCGATAAAGCTTGGTTTTCTACGTTTTATATATCCTTAGTTTCGTGTTAATATATACTAATATATTTTCGATAAATCGACTCATTTAGATAATCCTTAAAACTCATTTTTGCCCCTTAAATAATCCTTGATAGCTTGTATTTTTCAGAAAATGAGTTTTCGTCGTTAAACTTGAAAATAGCGTAACTTCTTCATTACAAAATCCGTTTTAACCCGTTCAAGCGACCACGGTTTCGTTTTAAAGTCTATTTTCTGAATATCTAGCCCAAAATAATCTATGACCTGACGAAATTTCCAGATTTTACAAAAATGAACAGCCCTTAATTTCATGTTGTCGAAAATGATTTTTCTAGTGTAATACTTGTTCTAAACCCTTCCAATCAACACCAAAACTATTCTAAACCTACCATACACCTTCTTAGGGTGTCATGGGTTCCTAAACTTCACCAACAATGATATGGTTCATGGGAATAAATATAGGATAGTTAAAACTCATATAAGTATAAAAACAAGTATAAAGTGGTATGATTCATAGTATATTTGCATGATTTTGTTACTAGATCATATAAACAAATCAAGAATGAGTATAAAAGAGTAATAAAAATTATGAAAAACTTACTAGTAGTATGATGAATTTTTGAGCTAGTAAACCCAATAATCTTGAGGTTTTTATTTCAAAACCCTAACTAGATTATTAATAGAACTTGATTAACACTTGAAGCTTGAAAATTTTGATGCTCTTCTTCTCTTTTGATGTATGGCTGAACCACATGAGTGAGGAAGAGAGAGTTTGCTATTTTTTTCACTTTCCAAATATTATGATCTATGTCTTTTTTTTTTGTATATTATGCAAGTGAAAAAGAGAAATATCTAGCTCTTAATGGCACAATTGTAATTTATTTGTCAAATTAAAGTATCAAAGGGGTGACATGGAGGGGGAGGTCGGCAAGGGGTTGGATGGGAATGGATTTGATGTGTTTTGATAAGTAAATGTATTTTAAGTTTAAGTATAATGTGTATTTTGTACATATAATTAATTATTAAGTGTAGTGTTAGCTAGAAATCGATTTTAATGGAACAAAATAAAATATATCGAAGTCATAAAAATTATAAAAATATATTTCTCACAAGTGTTGAGTGAATAAATAATTATAGAATAGAATTTACGAAAACCGTCGTAAATATTTATATAACAATTTATATACAAAAATAAATTCAAAACATCGGGTAATTAATAATATAATTTTTATAGTCTTAAAATGAGTATAAAAATATATCAGGACAATTGATGGAAGTGTCGGATCAATTATTCAAAATAAATAATCGTGCGATAGCGTTTATTTAATAGAAATATATACGTTAATGGAATATGCAGACCCATGCATAAACTAATATGAAAATGATGTTACTGATGATATGTAGACTAACTCTAGTCTATATGAAATGTTTTCAATGATGTTCCATGAATATGCAACTTAACCCTCACGGTTATGCTAATTCGATACTCGTAAACCTAGTTTACGAAAAATGATGAATAATAATCATGAATAGTGATTTTTCTCCGGGAATGAATAGTATTTCGTGAATAGTAAAATTTTAAAATAACTTCTCAAAGTCGCAAACCGACTTCAAAAATGATGAATAGTAAAATGATGAATAGTAACTGGTGAATAGTAATTTCACGAGATGAATAGTGAAATTTTTAAAGTTTGAGAAATGACCTGAAATTACGAGTTGTCACAGCTTCTACTTCATTGGCTGATGCTACCACAGAGGAAGTTAATGTTTCCTGAGGATGAACCTGTTCTCGCTCCAACGATCAAAGTTTTCAAAAGGAGAAGGACAAAACTGCATTCCAAAGTACCAGCCTTTGAAAAGTTTGAGTCTAATGTTGATGTTGGTGGCTCTGCTGTTCCTCCTGATAGTGCATCCATTCCTACTACCAAAGATGATGTTGCTACTACGGATATTGTTCCTACTGGTAGCATCCATGTTTCTTCTGATGCTCCTTCTACTGAGGTTCTTCCTAATATTCCCTCTGGTCCAATGTCTGATCATGCTGATACCACA
The DNA here is from genome assembly GCA_022545495.1 of Chrysanthemum lavandulifolium. Taxonomy (NCBI): domain Eukaryota; kingdom Viridiplantae; phylum Streptophyta; class Magnoliopsida; order Asterales; family Asteraceae; genus Chrysanthemum; species Chrysanthemum lavandulifolium. The sequence continues at coordinate 250,586,751 of CM040239.1, forward strand.
CACGTTTCTACTACACATCTGGATAAGGGTAAAGCTCACATCGTGGAAGAGGATCTTGAATCTGCTGAAGTAAAAGCTTAACATGCAAGACTTCTCAAGCTTCTAGAAATTGAAAGGAGAGATAAGGAAGTGGCAGAGAAGGTTCAAGCATAATTGGATGCAGACATTGAAAGACAAAATCAACCAGTTCCTTCCACATTAACTCCTCAAAGAAGAAGAGAGCTAGATGCTACATCTCTACACTTAACAAGAGCTCATTGGAATAATATTTTAGGGGAGGTGACTACCAATACATCTCTTGCTCAGTCCATCTTAGGAGATGCATTTAATGCAGATGATTATGCTGAAAGGATGGTTGAATTAGAAAATCAAAGGAAGAAAGCTGATGCTGAGAGGAGGGCCAAAGCAAAAAGGGATAAACCTATGACTCAAGCTCAGCAAAGAAAGTTCATGAGGGACTTTGTCAAGAAGTTTTCAAATGATCAGTTAAGGGCAGAATATGAGAGACTTCAAAGAGCATTGGAAAGATCTGGAATTCATCCTTATACACCTTTGAAAAGACATCAACCTGCTTTAGAAGAGCCTGTGTATAAGAGATTGGAGTCTTCTGATTCTGTTGATTCCTCAACTGACATCCCTGTTTCTCCTTAAGGCCTTCCTAAGGAGCCACCTGTTCTTTGTGAGGAGATCCCCACTTCCTATGACAACATTCCTCAGGACCCTACCCCAATGGATACACCTAAAGAGACACCCATTCCTACTGATGCTACTCAGAGCATTCCTACTAATGCTACTCAGAGCATTCCTACTAATGCTACTCAGAGCATTCCTACTGATGCTACTCAAAGCATTATTACTGATGATGTTCCATCCTTTTCACCAGCTTTACAGGATGTTCCCACTGTTGAGAAAGATGTTGGTACTCCTGATGCTACACCAGTAGTTCCCCTCCCTGAGATGGCAAAGTCTAGTGCTTCTTCTCCTTCTTCTACTCCTAGAAAAAGACAGAAGGGCAAAGCTAGGAAAAGGGTGATAACATCAAATAGTCCTGAATATTAAGTGTCATTTTCCCCGATAATGCTTGTAATTTATATCATGTATATGTGTTTCCGCTTGTTTTCCATTGTTTTTCACTTTCAGGTAAATTACGAGCATTGGAGCTAAAGAGACGCGAAACTGGAGAAATATCTAAAGATTTATCACAGTAAGCTATTTTGAACAAGTTACGGCATAACTCGTCTCTCACATTACGCCGTAACTATTGCGTGACTCAGAAAACCAACTTATCAGAAGGTTACGGTGTAACTCTTCCCAAATGTTACTGACGTAACTACATTAGGTCAAATGAGGTTCCACCGATACTTACGCCGTAATCATCGCATCAACTACGACGAATCGAGCTTATTGAAGACTACGGTGTAGCCACTTATTAGGTTACGCCGTAACCAAAGAGATCTAGTGCAATATCTGAAGGAATAGAAGGTTACTGCCTAACTCTTATTTTAGTTACGCGCATAACCCGGATCGGCCTATAAATACCCCACGAATTCCAAAGATTTCTAATCATCCCATTCTGCACACAACACTCGAGAACGTGGGAAAAAGCTCAAGTCGGTCTAGAGGTGCATACGGAGTCGTCTTCAAGGAGAAATCACTCCCTACGATAAGCATTAGCGTTTTATATTTCTTTAATTTCAATTCATGTATTTCATACCTTTGAATATTGAATTGGTTTGCATGATTAATATGATGCTAAGCACCTTTTGGTCTCGGCCTAGTATGATTCCTTAATTGTTTTGTTTACGTTTACTTTACTTCCGTACAATTATTTCTAAGTGTATGCATGCATAGTTTATTGGTAGCCACCCTTGGTTTGGTAGTTTTGAATGGCGATAGAGGCCAATTGCCTAGGAGATAAGACCAATGACCACTGGTGAGCGACCGAGACGGAATGGTAAGATATGACCAACCGACGACCCTTTCTACTTGTGCAATTTGACCAACCGATCACCTATCGTTTGGATGAACTTAAGAATTAAAGTGCGTGTCTAAGTTCCTAACGGTCGGGCATTCACTATTATAAATCTAGCATGTAGCGGTACTTAATGACTGGCTTAGGGGACCGGGAACAACATGACTTATGAGGGACACCGACTTCTCATATGGTGGCATCTTTGCCGATAGGTTAGGCGAATTGACCAAATGTTGTCCTCTCGACTTTGACACCACAAGTAATTGGAAATAAGTAGACGAGACATAACTAGCTAGGAGGATTAACTAGGTTAGCACCACTCTCCTCGATTGATTTCCATTTATCCTTTATTTGCTTTTATTTATTTTATTCTGCTTTAGTAGTTTAATTAATTAAATCCTTATCGAAACCATTATTAATCTGTGACACCTAGACTTAGTAATAATCCAAACACATAGCTCTTGGGACGACCTCGGCTTTACCGATTACTACACTACATACGACCGGGTACATCGCCTGTTAGTGCACTAGGTAGACCATAGGTATAACGAGACACTATAAATACTAAGACCAGTCAAGAAACTGCATCAAGTTTTTGGCGCCATTGCTCGGGAGTTATTTTAGGATTAAAATTCAGTCTTTCATTTCGTTTTAAACTTTTCTCACGATCATTATTTGAGTTTTCGTGTACCATGGAAGTTGTTAACATTGATGACCTCACTCTTGAGGAATATTTGGCATTAACAAGAGAAGAACAAGGACCAGGGATTGTTAGGCCAGCTATAGCAGAAGATGCTCAATTCGAAATCAAACCTCAATTCATGAGGGACTTACGTGCAAATCCCTTCTCTAGAAGCATCACCGATGATGCCCATGAACATGTAGACAACATCGAGTACATTGTCATCCTATTCAAGATTCCCGAGTCTCACACGATGCTATAATGTTACGAGTATTCCTATTTTCTTACGGGACCGCAAAAGATGGGTTGATCGACACTGGGACTCTCAACACTTGGCCTATCTTAAAAAGTGTTTCATTAAGAGATCATGTCCTCCATCAAAGACTGCTAAGCAATTGTAAGAAATCCATAACTTCAAGCAAGAGGGTGATGAAACGTTATACCAAGCTTGGGAAAGATATAGCAATTGTTATACAAATGCCCTACTAATGATCTCAACGACCAACAAAGGTGAACGACTTCTACAAGGGTCGAACATCTCCTCAAGACAAATGATTGATTCTCAAAGGCCGATTCCTAGTATGACACCCACTCGGCTTTAGGAACTATTCAAAATGGCGAGACCACTCTTACAAATGGCACAATGGAGGAGCAACCAAGTAAGAATGGAGATATGGAAGGCCTTATGACAATAAACAACAAATCGAAAGCCTTGGAAGAGAAATGAAGAAGCTCAAGGAAAATGTGCATTCCATTCAAGTAGAAAGCGAAACGGACTCCACCTTCTAAAGAATGTTCCTCCAACGAAGAAGTTAAAAGGATCGGAGAAGTTAAATATGGAAGAGAATCCCTTTCAACAACTACAATAATAAGATATCGAGAAAAACTCGGTTCTCTGAGAAGAATCAACAACAATCCTCCTAAACATAGCCTAGAAGAAATAATGCATGCACATGAAGAATCTACGAAAAGGAGATGAACTCAAGGAATGGATGGTCAAGGTGAAGGAGGACACCAATATGAACCTACGTAACCAAGATGTCTGCGATTAAAAACCTCGAAACACAAATTAGGCAATTGGCTAAAACCTTGAAATGAGTAATGCTAAAGCCATTGCACGCAATGCTATATTTGTGCAAGATAAAGCAAAGAAAGAGCAGTGCACATCCTCTATCACTAATGATCTTTCCGGGATTAACTACCTAAGAGAGGATGATAAATCAGAAGATGACGAGGTCCTACCAAGCCAACTTCTTGAAAAACAGCAATACCAGGAAAGTTTTCTTCTCCCATGCACTATCGGTAACACTAAGATTCCCGCATTAGCTGATTTAGGGGCCGGGGTAAACCTTATCTCTACCACTTTATTTGAAAAAATCAAACTTACCAATTTAAAAGAAACAACTATTATGATAGAAATGGCTGATTCCTCTAAAGTCGTTCGAGGAATTGTGAATAATGTGCTTTTAAAATTGGAAATTTTTCTTCCCATCGATTTTGTGGTTATTGACATGGGGAAGCGGAGGCTTACAACTTAATTGTTGGAAGACCTTTTCGCCACTTGAGGGCTCAGTTAAGGTTTTGAAAACAAATTTCTTTGGGAACCGAAAATGAACGAATTACTTTTAGTATGAAGAGCATTTAAAACCAAAAATTGAAATTTCAAATAATGTTGACGTTATTAATGTTCAATCACTAGATCCCACTCCACACTCTAATCCTATTACTGATGATAGTAGAGAGAATATTGATAATTGTAAGCAGAAATAGGAAGAAAATGTCCAAAGCATTGAGGAAACTCGGTTCTAAACAAACATTTTAGAAACTCGATGTCAACCAAGGATAGCGAATCGGTGATGACATGGCCACCGTTTACTCGTCCTCGAAATGTGAAAGAAAGGTGAATGAATGGATATACCCTCATAAGGAGAGATACATGATGTTGAGTCGACATTGGAAGATTGGTACAAAATAAGATTTGGGAACTCAAAAATCCATAAGAAATTTGGTTAAGCAAGATAAGTACAATCATCTCACCGACACAATAAATGGTGCAAGATCCAGCATCAGCATTACTAGTAGTTTTATTACTGAAGATGATGACCGGGGAAAATCATGTGATAAATGGCTTTCACATAAGTTTGGAACATATGGCATCAGTAATTCTACAAGGAAAAAAAGGTTCGACAAATGAATGAATGAGTGCCAACGAGTGATGGAAGTGGGCGGATCCAAAGGCTACCATAGAGGCCCCGCGGCTCGAGTCTAACTTAAAGACTCGTAAATAAAGAAAAGTGCTCTTCGGGAGACAACCCGAATTATCCCTTTCTTTGTTTTATTTTCATTTCAGAGGGTTTTATGTTTTCTAACTATTTTTGCAGAAACAAGGAAGTTATTCTTGCTTGCGGTTTCTTCGATCAACAGCAGTTACTACGTAACTCATCTTGGTGATTACGTCGTAACCAACCTTTAGCGGCAGTAATTCTTGACGCATTACCAATTACGGCGTAATACCATCTCGGTGGTTCGCGTCACCACTCGCTTTGCACTTATATGGGGTTTTGCTAGTTACGGCGTACCTCCCTCAAAAGAGTTACGACGTAACTCCCTCAAAAGAGTTACGACGTAACCTTCCTCTGATTTAATTCTTTCATTTTAAAACGCAATAACCATGTACTAGTATTTTAAATGAACTTTGTGGGTGTGTTCCCTGTAAACCCTCACGAGACTTCACTCGTCCACTTGGGACACCAAGTGGTTTAAAAGGCTTGTTGCATTCGCTAAATGCAACCGTGATTCCTACGAAAGTGAGTTAGGTCTATTATTGATTTTTCATTTTTATTTTATTTTTAGAATTATGCTTGTCGGTAGTGTGATTTCAGGCATTGAAGTTTGTTCATGATGCTTATACAAAGGCACGTCTCTTTTTCGTGGGCCTTCCTTCTTTATGGAGCAAATTTCAGGGAAGTTCTCGCTCTAATTCTACTTTTCTCTTCACCATTATTTAATTCTTAGTACAAATGGGACTTTGTACAATTCAAGTGGGGGGACGAGAGTAGAATTATCTCTTAAACATTATTTCGCCCTCATTTTTCTAGTTTATTTTGAAAAATTATGCCATTTTTAAAATTTTGACATGTTTTTCCTAACCTAACTAGATTAGACCTTAGCCGAGCACATACAACCCTTGATATTATTTGGTGAGATTAGCCTTATCCGTTTCCAATATTTTACCCCAAATCCACCAAATTATGAGTGTGTCGGTAGGTTGTAAACTTTAGAACTTGGCCTTTGCATCATTTCGAGTCCATAGACGAGGTATGTTGAGTTAGCTCGATGCATTTGGACTTTTTAGTTTTAGAAGGCAATACTATAGGATTATCACCCAAACAGCCTACCATTGTGTGTCTATCGATTAGTCACCTCGACTTTTCGACGCCCATGTGAAACCCTTTTGTTGCACTCATCTTTAGTGCAAGATACCCCTAGATAGACCCTTGTGAGCCATTCCTTTCATTTTGTTAACCCGATATATTGTTTTGATACACATATACACCTTAGCCTACCCTGTAGTCTTTCTTTGTGATTGGGAAGTCATCATTTGCCTAAGTTCAAGGTTCGAGTGGAATGGTTCAGAAATCACGCTTTCATCGACAACATTTCTGAAGATCATTGAAGACCCCCTGAATTCCCATTGTTCATCTCAAGTGGGGGGATATTATGTTATGTTATTATGTTGAAAAAAAAGAAAAAAAAAGCATAGTTGTTATGATATTGTAAAGTGCGATGTTATAAGCACTGTAGTATGAGTTTTATTGATTTAGTATCGAGGAGGCAACCTCGGTCATATTTGAAGATTGGAGTTGGTAGTTATGCCAACAGTTGGAGAAAAGGTAGTGTGCCTATCACGACGTCCTCTAATGACACTTTATAACATATTGGATTTCACAAACACATCATATCATAATCATATATAGGCGTATAATTCAAGGTTTTAGAGAGAAAAAGAGTTAGAGGTTTGGGAACTTAGTGACAGAAAATGAAAGTATTATTATGAGCTCCAACTCTCTACCTTGGGAGGTAGAGAGTATTTATAGTCTTACACAAATCGCCACCTACGGGTGTGGATCGGGGCATACAGGTGGGTAAAGACCCGTCCGTCCTCCACGGTGTTACTTAACTAAATACTACTTAACATATAATCACTACGACTACGAGCTTTCTAGCGAATACATATACTTGAGGTGACCGACTCTTTAATAACAGGATTTACTAAATCCTAACAATCTCCCCAAGGAGGTCACCTCAAAAATACATTGAATACAAACAGATATTACATTAAAATTGTTCTTGGATTATTGTTAAACTTCTTTGCTCAGAGCTGTAGTCATTGATTCATCATTGTTGTATGTTTGGTTAATCAAAGTGGAGGTCTTTAACTGATCCACGTGATAATGAGTTTTGAGCCGACTTTGCGATCATCGATAACATAAATCTCGACTCTTCCATTGTGGTGTTGGTATTATGTGATGTTGTGACATTTGGACCGACATGCTCACATTACGGATCAAGATATATTCTCATCGAGTAGCGAAAGCTTCGTTGATTCATGATATTGGCGTGATGTAGCGAAGCATGGGTGAAAATATCGAGTCATTGATGCACTTATCATGATTTCTTTAGAAATGAATGTGTTGAGAGAGCATGCGGCTATGGATTGACCGCTTCATTACGATCATTGCAAACGTCGGGGTACACGCATACAACGATTAGCAATAAAGTGCGGAAGTGTCTTTGATCACTTCGTTGAATTGGGGTACACGCCCACGGTTCCCGTTGATCGATACAAGTACTACCGTGATCGGTATAATTCGAAGAATTTCCTTGACAAGGCTTCATGAATGCTCTAGTTGTTCTCAAACCGGAACGTCTTAAAAAGACAACACGGAGTGAGTGAACCGGTAATTGAGTTTCACTAATTGATGAAAAGAGATTTGAAAAACAATCGTGTATCGCTCAATAGAAAATGTTTTGCAATACAACGAAGGTTTTAATAAAAATCAATTATCAATCATAAACACCTTTTATTACGAAATATTGGTACACGATCGATGTGCTAAAGAAAAGAGTTTTTAAGCACAACGACCGGTTTTCAAAGGTATCCGTCAATCCATAACTTTGAACGTGATTGATTCAAAATATTGAATCACCCTATTGTTTATGTTCGGTTGTCACATGGTTGATCTATTGGATAGATCTCACATGCCACCCACCGGGAACTTGTTTGATGTTGGCTCGAAGGCTTTCCATCTTCATTGTGAATATGTTTGTATATTACTCGGATGTTACGGCAATACCACAAGGATAATGCGTAAGACTCATAAGATATAAACTCTCTTTCCACATTGTGTGAAACAGAGAGTCTTCATTGACAGTTTCCTAAAGAGATTTATATGATGATCTCGTGGCTCTAGACTCAATTGTGCATATTTGGTTCCTATGCCGGAGACTATTGAGAGGGTCTCCTTCTTCAATATCAACAAACTCTAAGAGAACGTTGATAGATAATGTCGGTTCCCCGTGAGAAGTTGTAGTGAAGTCGCCACTCGGTCCATGACGTCTTGTCTTCAATACCGATGTTACCTTGGTAACCACCAAGAGCATATGAATTGAACCGGTTTACGCCTAAGGTTGAATAAATGGAGGGCTATTTATTTTCACCCTTTTTCATTCAATTCTTTTCATTCTTCAACCCTTTCAAGCTTACGAGACTTCATTACTAGAACCTTGTTGGGTTTATTCCAGTTCTAGCTCTACCTCAGTCCGCACTCTTCCCATATCTCACTTTTCTCCTTTTCTCATCATACCTAAGGACTCTACACTATCTAGTGGATTGTCCTGGGTAGATCCCCACTCTAGCGGATCATGGGAACAAATACCTAACCTTATCATCCTTATATCACCATACATAAAGTAAATTTGGTCGGTCTATTTGGTATTGTTCATACGCCATTGGAACCAATTGAAAACCATTTGACAATCAATCCGGATACTTGCGATTTATTATCAAAGCATTTTGTACTGAATTGTTTTGAAATATTTAGAAAAGAGCTCCCCTCAACATGTGCACCATGTATTTGAAATCGTTTTGGCACACGAGATGAGAGGAAAAATTAACTTCTTTGATTACCATTTTCTAAAAATATCAACATCACTTCCCCGATCAAATCAAGTAGATAAAGCATATTGGGGAAGGATGAGGTTTTCATAATTTTGCTCCCCTTAATATGTACCTCGAGGTTTGAAAGAGTTTTGCACATATTAGAAGGAATGCACTTAGATACAAATCAATCACGTTTCAATTCTTTGGACGTTTGAAAAGATGCTCCTCTCAACATGTGCATGGAAAATTTTGAAATCGTTTGGCACATGTGGGGAGCAAAGCTTACTAAACACTTGTGAAACCATTTATCGAATTATCGGTTTAAATCCAATTTAAATCACAAATTCTCCCCGATCACATTTTCAAATCATTTGAGATTTGTGATCTCAGAGATTTAAATTGATTTTGAAAGCTTTGAGGGAATTTTGACTTGATTATGAAAACATTTTAAGCGATAAGGATCGGATTTTGAAACTTTACACTCCATTAATTAAACATGCATGATTATCTTTTGAAAACAATTGTATGACAAATAACCTTTTGATTTGATTGAAATCATTCTCCCCTAAATCAATGACATAAGTTGTTGATTGAGAGATAGATATTTTGACAAATGTTAAGTCCAAATGATTTTCAAAAATAGAGTCCGAGGTATTTTTAAAGCAATTAGATTTCATTATATAGTAAGTAATTGTTTATAGAATCGAGCATGAGATTTGAAAAACAATGTAAAGCATGGCTCTGTTCTATCTTTGAAAAATGGGTTACTGCCTGAGATGACAATAAACCATTGTTTCACTTTCTCCCAATTTTTTTTTATTTTTTTTTAAACATTCGAACAATATCTAAAGTCCCTTGTCATTCTTTGAATGACAGCACAAAGACCGTAGATATAATCGAATCGAGAGAAAAAAAATATTTGAAAAGCATGACAAAATGACAATATTTTTTTGGAATTTTTCAAGATTTTTCAAATTTTTATGGATTTTTGAAAGTTTTATAATTTTCTATTTGCTTTTTGAAGGTTTTGTAATTTTGTATTTTGTTTTTCGAAATAAATATTTACAATGAGATGGATGAAGAAAGACCTTTACTCCTCGTCTTCCTCTTGAAGGCGTTTGAGTGTTCGGTTGAAGACTCTTAAGATCAAGTCGTGGGAGGATAAACTCAAAGCGTTCTCTAGGAAGAGCTTTGGTGAAGATGTCGCTAAGCGGTATTCGATCCTCACAAAATAGAGTTCCACCACACCGTTTTCTACTTGCTCCACGATGAAATGATGTCGAATGTCGATGTGCTTTGCTCTTGAGTGTTGAGCGTTGTTGCATGAGAGAGCAATGGCACTTTATTATCACGATACATAGGATTTTGTTGAATTCAAAGCCATAGTCGAGATAATTGGGATCTCATCCATAGGATTTGAGCACAACAAGATGACATGGCTATGTATTCAACCTCTGTAGAGGAAATAGAAGTACTCATTTGTTTCTTTGAAGACCACTCACAAGCTTATCACCCAAAAGCGAGCACCTCAGCACGTACTTCTACATGTATCTTGACATCTGCATGATCAACATCGCATAGGTCATTAGTGACATACCGGTGTCCTTGGTACCAAAGTCCCATATTGATGGTTCCTTGGAGATACCGAAGACCCGTTTAACCGCTTCAAGGTGCTTTTGGTAGGCTTAGCACGATATCTAGCACACATGCAAGCAGAGAGCAGAATGTACGGTCTACTAGTCCGTGAGGTACATCGGGATCCAATCATACTACGATATTTTGTTTGGTCTATCATGATCCCCAGTGGTCCTCATCCAGTTTAATACGCTCTATCATGGGAGTGTCAGCAGTGGTCACTAGAATTAAATCCAAATTTCTTTAAAATCTCATTTGCATATTTAGATTGATTTATAAAAATGCCTCGGGACTTTGTGAAATTTGTAATCCAAGAAAAATGAAATTTGTCCCATCATTGACATTTGAAATTTGGAACCCATTTCATTTGAAAAGCGGTCACATTCATTGGGTTCATCGAGGCAAAATAGTATCATCAACATATATTTGAGCGTGAATTAAATGTTTGCTGACTTTACGGTGAACAATGTTGGATCAAGCTGCTCCTTTTTGAATCCGATAGATAGAAGAAACTTTGATAGCGTATCATACCATGCCCTTGGAGCTTGCTTCAAACCATAAAGAGCCTTCTTCAAGCGATAGGCGTGGTAGGATGCTCGGATTCACAAAGCCTTAAGGTGGTCGACGTATCGACTTCTTTAAGATCTCCGTTAAGAAAAGCCGTCTTTACATCCATCGATAGACTACCATGTTCTTACTTGTAGCATTAGCCAAGAAGATTACGATTGCCTCGATACGAGCAGCTGGAGCAAATGATTCTTCAAAGTCAATACCTCCTCTTGACGGCATCCTTTTGCAACCAATCGAGCCTTGTTCTTTAAAACATCACCATGCTCATCAAGTTTTACAATGAAGATCCACTTTAGAGCAATGATCATAGCACAATCTGGGCGGTACTAATTCCTATACATCTAGTCGATCAAACTCATGAATTTCTTCTTGCATGGCATTGAACCAGTTGTCTTCATTCATGACGGTTTTAACATCCTTTAACCTTAGAGAGTACGGAGTTGAAGAAGCACCATAAGGCATCAATTGCAAGTTGTTTCTGTGTGGATGTTGGACGAGAGGGGTTTCCAATGATGTTGTCCAATGGATGATCATGTGTCCATTTTCTAAGGTGTTCATGTGGTTGTTGTTGAGGAACTGAAGGAGCAAAGTCAATATCTCGATGAAGATGGTTACGATGACGATTCGAGAGCAAATATGTTTTCAAATGGAGCATCTTCGGAGTAGCAAAGGGATTAACTTCATCATGGGTGCACGAAACAATTTCATGATGTACATTCGATGATTGATGATTTGTTAATGAGGCAGTGATCGACAACAGCGCTTCTTGACTTAATGACATTGGCGAAGGGTTAACTTCATTGGCGGGATAGAAGCGACCTCTGTTGATGGAATTGACATATCATTAGCACTTGGCTCATAGTGTTCATCAAACATTGGATCAAATAATTTCTTCAAATCATCTTGAAGGAGGTACATAAGGAGTTCTTGGAGAGGATTAGAAACAAGAGTAGAACGATAGAACTACTTGATGAAGGTTGAGATGCGGGTCCGAGGCTGGATTGTCACGGAGCCATTTGCCCGAACAACTCATCGAGCGTGGCGTGAATAGTTTCCATGATATCTCGAGTTCTTTTGTTGTAAATTCGGTAACCATTCTTGTTTGATGCATAACCTACAAAAACTCCAATGTCCGCCTTAGCTCTTAATTTACCTAAATCTTGACCGTCATTCGTTGGATAACACAAAGCACCAAACACACAAAGGTAGGATATATCAGGTTTTTGTTTATGGATAAGTTCATATGGAGTTTTTCCACGAGAGGTGTGTATAAGGGAATGATTTTGGGTGTAGCAAGCAGTGGCAATGGCTTCAGCCCATAGAAACATTGGAATCTTCGAATATATTAGCATTGTTCTTGCGGCTTCCACAAGAGTTTGATTTCGTCTTTCAACTACACGTTCGTTGAGGAGTTCGTGGAACACTTCTTTGATGGTGATTCCAACACTTTCATAAAGCGAATTAAGTTTTTGTTAACAAACTCTGTGCCATTGTGCATTCGAACAATTCTAACATATTGTTGAGTCGAACTTGAAGTTGTTTGATAAGTTTGATGATGACATATGGAGTTTCATCCTTTGTCCTTAAAAACTTTACCCAAGTAAATCGAGAGTAGTCATCGACAACGACTAGTATGTATTTCTTTCTAGTTAATCATTTGCACTCTCATTGGTTCGCACAAATCCATATGAAGGGTATGAAGAAATTCCATTCTTGAGTTTGTGGGTTTTGGTTTGTGGGCGTGTTCGTGCTTTTTCCCAATTGGCAAGTTGAACACAAATGATCTTTTCATATTTTAACGGGTAAGCCTCGACAAGATCCTTTCTAGAAAGGTTATTAATGGTGCCGATGTTTAAGTGATTGAGGCTGACGATGCCATAACCATGACTTTGTTTTAGAAGCCTTTGATGGCAAGCAGATTGGAGAAGACTTCATCATGTCTTCGATAAAGATGGTGTATAGGTTAGAACCACGAGTACCTCTTAATAATTCCACATCATCAAGTTCCTAACGAAACAAGTATGTTTTCTAAAAGCCACTTCTAGATCGGAATCACGAATTGACCAATGAAAACAAGTTATGACCAAGACCTTCCACATAATATACCCTGGAAATTACACTTTTACCAACCACATAATCTCCATAACCCATGATTGCACCAAAATGGTCGTTCCCAAATCTAACAGTCCTAATGAATTCACTCACGAAGTTCATGAGCCACGAGCGATCTCCAGTCATATGCTTGGAACAGCCTGAGTCCAGGTACTACATGTTAGGATTTAGTAAATCCTGTTATTAAAGAGTCGGTCACCTCAAGTATATGTAATTGTTAGAAAGCTCGTAGTCGTAGATTATTATAAGTTAAGTAGTATTTAGTTTAAGTAACATCGTGGAGGACGATTGGTCTTTACCCACTGATATACGATCCATGCCCGATAGGTGGCGATTTATGTAATGACTATAAATACTCTACCTCCCAAGGTAGAGTTGGAGCTCATAATAAGACTTTTCTTTATCTCACTAAAGTTCCTAAACCTCTAACTTTCTCTCTAGAACTCTTTGTACGCTATTTGATCTTATGGTTTAGTGTGTTTATGAAATCCAATATGTTATAAATGGTATCAAGAGCCAAGGTTTGATCATCTCTTACATATCTTTGGATTTCTAGTGACTTTTAGGTAGTTTTAGAGTTTGAAAATGTTTAGTTGTTTTTGCATCATTTGGATCATTTCTAGTGTTCAAGTTTGAATCTTGGGTGTAGTTTTGTGTTTAGAATCATTGTATGTGCCTGGGTTTTGATTTGTTAAGCTTGAATCATCGTGGTTGGGTTGTTTTGGATTGAAAAGTGGTGTTTATGTGTTTTTCTTGCTAGCGACTTAAGCCACGGATAAGTTCTCTTGGTAGCGACTTGCTTTGTAATTTGGTAGCGAGTTGTAGTTGAAGGTCTTAGCGAGTTGAGCTAGCGACTTGTCTATTGAGACAAGCGACAAACATTACATAGTGGAATCTCCACTACGGTAGCGACTTGGTGAAAGTGGCGACTTGTACTTAAGTTTGTTGGCGACTTGGTGTTAGCGATTTAGTGCTTAGCGAGTTGCTCTTTAGCGACTTGACAACTTAGCGACTTGGTGCTTAGCGACTTGCTATCAAAATTTTACTAGCGACTTGGTGCTTAGCGACTAGGTTCGAGTTTTCTTAGCGACTTGGTTGACTGCATACATGTCTGGTTTTCTCTTGATTTAGTAAAATCGTGAAAGAATCTATTTCCAGTTTAATCATAGAGTTATAAAATCCCGTTTAATCATCCTTTGTCTACCAACGTTCTACAATCATCTCCACTTGTTTGAGGATGTTCAAGCGGTGGTTGGATACTCGTCCACCCATGCTTGCAGGCCGACTACGACTCTTGGGCTCAACGAATCAGTTGTCTTGTCTTGGAAAGGAAAATGGAGTCAACATTCTCAAATCCATTGATGAAGGACCGTATCGGGTTGAGACTACTAGAGACTTAATTGATCGGTGAAGATGGAACAATGATCTATGGAATTGGCGGACCAAAGACATATGATGAGCTCGATGACAAGGCGAAAAAGAGATTCGATGCTAATATCGGGGCTTTTAACATCGTGCTTCAAGGTCTTCAAAGATATCCACAAGGTCGATCAATCACAACACGAAGCCAAGGCGGTGTGGGATAATGTCAAGATGCTTCTATTAGGTTCGAATTAACTATGGAAGAGAGAATCACAACTCAATGATGAATTTGAACACTTCAAGATGAAACGGATGGGAGTGTCTATGAGTATTATGAGATTCCACAAGCTTGTTAATGATATGAGGAACATCGAATGACTATGCAAACATTGGTGAACTCAAAGTTTGTAAACAACATGAATCCGAGAATGGCACAAGTTTGTCACTTCTGAAGCTCACTAAAGGATTGAAGAATACAAACTATGAGCAGCTGTATGCCTTCCTTCTCCGAATGAGACATGCTATGTTTGAAAAAGGATTCTTAATCGGTTCAAAACCAACTAGGGATACAAGCTCATCGAATGATTCAAGCGCCTTCAACTCAAACATTGGAATCACAACCAAAGCCTCACAAGTCATACCCATGGGTAATGGTAATCACAAACTCATTCTGATCCAATGTTCAAACAAGTCGATCTTGATGCACCGTGGGAAAATTCATTAATCAAGCTGGCTCTCATGATCGGTCAAAACATGAACTCTCTCCCACACCAACAACAACCTCAAAACAACATCTAATCCACACAATCAAGCAAGCATCGAGATGGAAAGGTTATGGTGCGGCCGGTTCAAGAAAAGCGTACAAACAAGGAAGAGGTGGGCTGGTAGAGGTTATCTGCAAATCGAGAATAGGGGAAGGAATGGAAACCGAGGTCAAGCTAAGCCAATCAAATGTTACAAGCTGTGAGGTGAGGACACATTGCAAGGCTGCACATCGCCAAAACGCCTTGAGAATGCCAAGTACTTGAGGATAAGATGTTGCTTGTGCAAGCTCGGGATAATGGTGCGACTTTGGATGAAGAGGTTTTTGTTCTTGGTGAGAGAAATGCTAAGACATATGATGCGAGATGTGGATGAGCAACCAATTGGAGATAGCCATAATCATCGAATGCCTTTCAAGTAGGCGATTGTGATGCATACGACTACGATGTTGATGAAGAACCCA
The DNA here is from genome assembly GCA_022545495.1 of Chrysanthemum lavandulifolium. Lineage (NCBI taxonomy): Eukaryota > Viridiplantae > Streptophyta > Magnoliopsida > Asterales > Asteraceae > Chrysanthemum > Chrysanthemum lavandulifolium. The sequence goes on from CM040239.1 coordinate 250,602,472, forward strand.
TTGCACAAACCATTTTCATGGCTAGCATTTCTCCAATGGTCTCTCCTAAAGTCTCTTCATCACCACAAGCTGGTCCATCCAAAGACAAAATCATTTCGAGGTATTAAAATTATCACGATGAAGTTGATGAGCAAAAGATACATAACAGTACAATCAATCTGTAATTATTGAGTCGGATATTGAAAATATGGGTAATATCAATGTTGTCCCATATGATCAATATGAGAAACAAAGTGAAAGTGAGATTGTACCAAGTGATGTATCTTATGCGATCAATGATGACTATGCTTTTGGCGAATACACGGCACGTGCCCGATGATTTTGTTATTTGAACTTAATGCTTATAAAGAATGTGTTGCTATTTATGAACAACGTGCTAAGTTTGAATTAACCTCCGTGGCAGAAATGGATGACCAAATCGTTGCAACTATTAGAAAAGTAGGTTTAGAGAAGAAGTATTGAAACAAGAGTTAAACTCCTTACAAGATAAGCTTTCTAAAGCGCTAAGCAAAAACAAGAACTTCAAGAAAATGTTAAAATGCTTAAGCAAGAATTCGGTGTTAAGGAATTAAACTTTTGAATGATTTTTCTAATCTAAAACCTTGAAGAACAAGCTTGAAAATAAGTTGTACATACAAGGAAATACCATTCAGATTCGCTCACTTAATCACTAAGCATAGAGTCTTAGCGATAAGCATAGCATTCCCTTGTTGAGGAACCAAATCCAGAGGTCATTAAGAAGGCTAGAAATGCTCATAAGGTTCTTTATGATGGCAATGAAATCCTTAAGCCTAGCCGGAAACCTAGTTGCGTTGAGTGCACCTGAGGGAGATAAGAAATCGAGATGAAGTCACTAGGAAAATATGAACAAGAAACTAGATGATCCTAAATGTAAAGATAAGAAAATAAATATCACACCGATGATTACAAGAGGAGAATTGGATTTCCTTGAACATGTTTAAGCCTCAGCCATTGTTAACACCGAACAAGTGTTGGAAAAAGTTTAGATAAGCAAAAACAGAGAATCTTGTTGTAACTAACCCCCTTTAGGAAAATGCCTTGAAGAATCGTGTATCCTCCCAATACACCAATGCATTTAGTTCCTAGGACTATTGCCACTAATAGCAAGACCTCCGGTCGATATGTTATTTTTCAACTATTTTTGATTTTGAGAAAACTTGTAAGAAAAGATCACACCCACCGGTATAAGCGAAGGGAAAGGGTTTTGAGCAAACGAAAGAATGTTATTTAAGCGAAGTCATACCTTTCTTTAAACAACTAAAAGATCATTTTGAAAGTCTTAAAAGGGAATGAACTTAGACATTAAAGAAATGGAAAAGGAGTTTGATGCAATGATAGTTGAGGTTAGTGACTATGAGCGAGCACTAAAATATAATGAGATTGAGAGGAAGAACTTGCATACATTGAATGAGACTCTTATTTCAGAATGTATTACTCAAGATGTGTTTTCTTTGCTACAAACTGTTCCATTAATGCTTCTCAATTTCATGAATTATCATTGCCTCGAAAGTCTCCCATGATCGTGTCATTGAGCTTGAAAAGACTAATTCTAAACTAAATGAGAAAATTGAAGCTGGATGATCACGACAATTTGGTTAAACATTTTCTAAACTAGAGGTTGAGCATTTTAACTTACAACTAAAATATCAACATCTTAAGAAAATGTCAAACTTCAAATATCAAGACATCTCGGATGCTCAGAGTTTGATGCGAGTTTTCAAATTAAAAAGCGTGATGAGCGATTCAAGCTCACTATAACACGATCGAAAGTTGAAAGCCCAAATCTCTCAATTAAAGAACAATGTGACGGGCTTCCAAATGCCTCCTCCTTTAGATTCTCAGAATTCTCAAACGTTTCATCTTCAAAACTTAGTAAATGCATTACAAAAGGAAAACGAAAGTTTTATAGAACAAAATGAAAAGGTTAAACATCATTTCAATGAGTTATTTGAATCAATAAAGGTCACTCGCAACAAAAATAACGAACAAATAGCTTCATTGGAAAAGGAAATTGAGAATCTGAAGAGCCAGGTAAAAGGGAAAATGCCAATAACCAATGGGGAGAATGGTGTGTCAAAGGTTCACTCTTGTAATAGATATGCTTTGTCTGTGAAATATGTTCCCCCTCATCTTAGGAATAACAAACTTGCAATTCAAACATATTTCTCATACCTTAAGGATTGTTTAGAATGTCTCCGTGAGATTGTTGAAGAGGATAAGTTAGAGAAACCACTTGATAATGCAATTGGGCATGCATAATCACAATATGCCCTAAGTCCTTAGGTGAGAGAGTTAATCCTTTGATTCCTTGTTCTATGCCTAGTGCCAAGCATGAAATCCATTCAATACCCCCTTCAAGTAGTTCGATTCGGATCTGTTAGTGCTAAAGCGAACTCTAGTGTGCCTTCTAGGAGTACAAATCCAGCACTTCTTGTGTTAAGAAAGTGAACCTTAGTGTGCGTGCATGTAGTTCGAGATCCCAACACATCTAAGCAGGAGATGAAAAGAGTAGCAAAACCAACTAATGTTCCCATTCCCTCTGAGGAGTAATCGGTGACATTAAAGCAAGCAGGTCAAATTCTCAAGACAATACAAGGAATGATAGGACCTCGTAAGCTAAGAATGTGCATTGGAAGAGAGTGAAGACCAATCTAGGAACTTTAAGTTTAAGCGAATAAAATGAATCGTGTTGATTCTAGTATTTGCCATAGGCGTCTTGTAATTAATTCAATTCGATACTATTTGCAAACCTTGTAATGATATGCCGCTTGAATTACATTTCTAATCATGAATGTGGTGTGAATGCTTTGTCTAATCTTGTCAAATCCCGATTAACATTGTCAATATAAAATATCATGCTAAGAAGGCAAAAAGGCAAAGCGAAAGAAAGTTAGAAAGCGGTTGAAGTCCACGGGAAGAACATTTAGTAAGATAGGTTATCAATGGATACCTGTAGGCCATAAGATTAATCGAGCAATGCCCACTAGAAAATGGATTCCTCTGGTAGAACTATTCCATAAGAAGTGAACATACTTTGAATAGGGCAAATACGGACACTAGTCTCGCATCTATTCATAATGATTCCATTGCTTCAATTTACGATATGAATGTTTCTATCTCGATGTGGGTGTTCCAATCAACGTTACTAACCAAATGGAACCCATTCTTGTATGGGGATCCCAATTATCCGATTATCCATTCTTATGCGTGTTCAATTGCGGATCGTTCAAATCGTTACGTGGTACTGGATCGAGGTGTTCCAAGCAAATGATTGGAGACCGGTCGCGGCTCATGAACTTCATGAGTAAATTCATTAGAGACGATTAGATTTGGGAGCGACCATTTTGGAGCTATTATGGGTTATGAAGATTATGTGGTTGGTAAAAGTGTGATTTCCAAGGTATATTATATGGAAGGTCTTGGTCACAATCTGTTCTCTGTTGGTCAATTTTGTGATTACGATCTAGAAGTGGCTTTTAGAAAACATACTTGCTTTGTTAGAGAACTTGATGGTGTAGAATTATTAAGAGGAACTCGAGGTTCTAACACATACACCATCTCTATCGATGACATGATGAAGTCCATCCAATCGCTTACTATCAAAGGCTTCTAAACAAAGTCTTGATTATGGCATCGTCGTCTCAATCACTGAACTTGTCACCATAAACAACCTTTCGAGAAAGGATCTCGTCGGAGGCTTACCCGACTAAAATATGAAAAAGATCATCATTGTTGACGCCAATTGGGTAAAAGCACGAAATATGCCCACAAACCAAAACCCACAAATTACAGTAATGGAAGTTCTTTATACCTTCATATGGATCCTGTGCGGACCAATGAGAGGGCAAGCGATAAATGGGAAGAAATACATTCTAGTAGTTGTTGATGACTACTCTCGATTTACTTGGGTAAAGTTTTTGAGGACAAAGGATGAAACTCGGATGTCATCATCAAACTAATCAAACGACTTGAGTTCGACTCAACAATACTATCGAATTATGCGAGCAGACAATGGCACGTAGTTTGTCAACAAAGACTTAATTGACTTTATGAAAGTGTTGGAATCGGTCATCAAAGAAGTGTTCCACGAACTCCTCAACGAGCGGTGTGTTGAAAGGCTAAATCGAACTCTTGTAGAAGCCATGAGAACAATGCTTATTTATTCGAAGGTTCCAATGTTTCTATAAATTTGAAGCCATTGCCTTTGCATGCTACACCCAAAATCGTTCCCTTATACACACCTCTCATGGAAAAACTTCATATGAACTTGTTCATAAACGAAAACGATCTCTCCTACCTTTGTGTGTTTGGTACTTTGTTCTATCCAACAAATGACAGTCAAGATTTAGGTAAATAAAGAGCAAAGCGAGATATTGGAGTTTTGTTGGGTATGCACCAAATAAGAAGGGTTACGAATCTACAACAAGAGAACCGAAATATCATGGAAACAATTCATGTTATATTCGATGAGTTGATCGGTCAAATGGCTCTGGACAACCCATTCGGACCTACACTTTAAAACAGTCCCATTGGTTCATCCTTGTACCAAATTCCTCTCGGTATTCCATATGTACCTCAATCGAAGATGATTTGAAGAAATTGTTTGATCCGATGTTTGATGAACACTATGAGCCAAGTGCTAATGAGTATCAATTGCCACAGAGGCTGCTCATAGCCCTAAAAATGAAGTCAATCCTTGGTCTCAATATCATTAAGTCAAAGCGCTGCTGCGATAACTCGATCTCATCAACAAATCATCAATCTTGAATGTACATCATGGAGCTGTTTACGGCATCAATGATGAAGTTAATCCTTTGCTACTCTGAAGATGCTCCATTTGAAAACATATTTGCTCGGAATCATCATGAGAACCATCTTCTTTGAGACATCGACTCTACTACCTCGGTCCCTCAACAAGCGCCACATGAACACCTTAGAAAATGGACTCACGTTCATCCATTAGACAACATCATTGGAAATCCTCTCGTTCGGTATCAACACGGAAACAACTTGCAACCGATGTCTTATGGTGCTTCTTCAACTCCGTACTCTCTAAGATCGAACAAAAGATGTTAAAACCGCCATAAATAAAGACAATGGTTCAATGCCATGCAAGAAGAAATTCATGAGTTTGATCGACTTGATGTATGGGAATTAGTACACTGCTCAGTTGTGCTATGATCATTGATCTAAAAGGATCTTCAAAGTGAAACTTGATGAGCATGGTGATGTCTTAAAGAACAAGGCTTGTTGGTTGCTAGAGGATACCGTGAAGAGGAGGTATAGACTTTGAAGAATCATTTGCTCTGTTGCTTGTATCGAGGCAATCGAATCTTCTTGGCTAATGCTACTAGCAAGAACATGGTAGTCATCGGATGGATGTAAAGGCGGCATTTACGAGCGGAGATCTTAAAGAAGTCATCTCGTCGACCAACTGAAGGCTTTGTGAATCGAGCATCCTACTCACGTCTATCGTTTGAAGAAGGCTCTTTACTGATTTAAAGCAAGCTCCAAGGGCATGGTATGATCGCTATCAAAGTTTCTTCTATCTACGGATTAAAGAAGGTGCGATTGATCCAACATTGTTCACCGAAGTCGGAAAACATTTAATTCATGTTCAAATTTATGTTGATGATATCATCTTTGCCTCGACCGACCCCAATGAGTGTGACCGTTTTCAAATGAAATGGGTTCTAAATTTCAAATGTCAATGATGGGACAAATGTCATTTTCTTGGGATTACAAATTTCACAAAGTCCGGAGGCATTTTCATAAATCAATCTAAATATGCAAATGAGATTTTAAAGAAATTTGGATTCGATTCTAGTGACCTGTTGACACTCCATGATTGAGCGTGCCAAACTAGATGAGGACCACTCGGGGATCATGGTAGACCAAACAAAATATCGTAGTATGATTGGATCCACGATGTACCTCACGCTAGTAGACCGGACATCTTGTTCATTTGTTTGCATGTGTGCTAGATAGGATAAACCTACTAAAAAGCACCTTGAGGCGGTTAAACGGGTCTTTCGGTATCTCAAGGAACCATCGATGGGAATTTGGTGCCCGAAGACACCGGTATGTCACTAACGACTTATGTAGATCTGATCATGCGGGATGTCAAGATACTCGTCGAGTACTTACGGAGGTACTTTCGGTTTTGGGTGATAAACTTGTGAGCTAGTCTTCAAAGAAGCAAATGAGTACTTCTATTTCCTCTAGGTGGAATACATAGCCATGTCATCTTGTGGTGCTCAAATCCTATGGATGAGATCAAATTGTCGACTATGGCTTTGAATTCAACAAAATCCTCTTCTTGTGATAATAAAAGTGCTATTGCTCTCATGCAACAACGTACAACACTCAAGAGCAAAGCACATCGACATTCGACATCATTTCATCGGGAGCAAGTTGAAAGCGGTGTGGTGGAACTTTACTTTGTGAGGATGAATACCGGTTAGCGACATCTTCACAGCTCTTCCTAAAGAACGTTTTGAGTTTATTCTTCCACGACGGGTCTTAAGAGCCTTCAACCGAAACACTCAAGCGTCTTCAGAGGAAGGCGAGGAGTAAAGGTTTCTTCATCTATCCATCTGTAAATATTTTTTTTCTCGAAAAAAAAAAAAAAAAAGTTTGTCATTTTTGTCAAATTTCTCGATTCGATAATATCTACGGTCTTGTTGTTGTCATTCAAAGAATGACACGCGACTTTAGATGTTGTTCGAATTTTTATAAAAAATAAAAATCAAAAATCAAAAATATTTTTGGGAGAAAGAGAAACAATGGTTTATTGTCATTTGATGATAACCGCTTTTCAAAGATAGAAACGAGCCATGCTTTATCTTGGTTTTCAAATTTCTTGCTCGATTCTTTAAACTAATCCTTCTTGTCTTACGAAAACTAGTTGTTTTGAAAATTAACTCGAACTCTATTTTTGATAATCATCCGGACTTAAAAGTTTGTCAAAATATCTATCTCTCAATCAACAACTTATGTCATTGATTGAGGGAGAATGATTTCAATTAAATCAAAAGTTATTTGTCATACAATTGTTTTCAAAAGATAATCATGCATGTTTACTCAATGGAATTTAAAGTCTTAAAATCCGATCCTTGTCGGATAAAACGCTTTCATAATCAAATCACGTTCTCCTTAAAAGCTCTAGAATCAATTTAAATCTATAAGAGATCACAAATCTCAAATGATTTGATAATTGTGATCGGGAGAATTTGTGATTTAAATTGGATTTATCGATAATTGATAAATAGTTTTATAAGGATGTACAAGCTCTCCTTCCCAAATGTGCCAAATGATTTCAAATTTTCCATTCACATGTTACGGGGAGCATCTATCTTAAACCACAAAGATTTGAAACGTGATCAATGTGCGGGTTCCTCTTGTATGTGCAAAACTCTTTCATACCTCAAGGCACATATTGAGGGGGAGCAAGTTTATGAAAACCTCATCCTTCCCTTATATGCTTTATCTACTTGTTTTGGTAAGGAAGTGATGTTGATATCTTTAGAAAATGGTAATCAAAGAAGTTAATTCTTTCTCTTGCCTCCGTGTGCAAAACGATTTCAAACACTTGATGCACATGTTGAGGGCTCTTGTTCTAAAATTATCAAAAACAATTCGGTACAAAATGCTTTGTGACAAGTATCCGGATTGATTTTCAAATGGTTTTCAATTGGTTCCAATGGCAGATGAACAATACCAAATAGACTGACCAAATTTACTTTATGTACGGTGATATAAGGATGATAAGGTTAGGTATTTGTTCCCATGATCCGCCAGAACCGAAGGGATCTACCTAGGGACAATCCACTAGATAGTGTAGAAGTCCTTAGGTATATTGAAAAAAAGGAGAAAAATGAGATGTGGGAAGAGTGCGGACTAAGACTGAACTAGTACTTGAATAAACGCAACAAGGTTCTAGTTATGAAGTCTCGGTAAGCACTAAAGGGGTTGAAGAATGAAAAACAATTGAATGTGAAAAAGGGTGAAAAGAAATAGTCCTCCATTTATTCAACCTTAGGGCAGAAACCGGGTTCAATTCATATGCTAATGGTGGTTACCAAGGTAACATCGTATTGAAGACAAGGCGTCATGGACCCAAAGGACTTGACCGCACTACATCTTCCCAAACCACTCAAGTTCCTCTTAAAGGGCTTGTTTCATTCTCACGGGGAACCTACATAATCTATCGACTTTCTCTTAGAGATTGCTGATATTGAAGGAGGAGACCCTCTCCCTAGTCTCCGGCACATGAACCAAATATGCACAAAATTGAGTCTAGAGCCACGAGATCATCAATAAATCTCATTAGGACACTTTCAATGAAGACTCTCTGTTTCACACAATGTGGAAAGAGATATTATATCTGGAGTCCTACGCATTATCCTTGTGGTATTGCCAAAACATCTGAGTGATATGCAAACATATTCACAATGAAGATGGAAAGCCTTCGAGCCAACATCAAACAAGCTCCTAGTGGGTGGCATGTGAGATCTATCCAACAGATCAACCATGTGACAATGAGCAGAGAAAAAAGCAGGCGATTCAATCTATTGAATCAATCACGGTTCGAGTTATGGATTGCGAATACCTTTGAAAAACCGTTCATTGTGCTTAAAACTCTTTTCTTTAGCACACCGACCATGTACGAATATTTCAAATCAAAGGTGTTTTATGATTGATAATTGATTTTCATTAAAACCTTCGTTGTATTGCAAAAACAATTTCTATTAAGCAATACACGATTGTTTTTCAAATGTCTTTTCTTGATCGTTGAATCTCTATTCATTGGTTCACTCACTCCGTGTTGTCTTCTTTGAGGCGTTTCGGTTTGAGAACAACTAGAGCATTGCGAAACCTCATCAAGGAAATTCTTGATTATGCGACCGCTGTGCGATGATTGTATCGATCAACGGGGAACCAGTGGGCGTGTACCTCAATTCAACAAAAGTGATCAAAGACACTTTCGTGCGATTTATTGCTAACTATTGTATGCAGTCGCCCTACGTTTGCGGTGATCGAATGAAGCGATCAATCCATAGCCGCATGCTCACTCAACACATTCATCTCAAAATAAATCATGATTAGTGCATCAATGACTACGATATTTTCACTTCATGCTTACGCCTTTCTGCCGCCAATATCATGAATCAACGAAAGCTTCCGCTACTCGATGAGAATATATCATGATCCGTAATGTGAGCATGTCGGTCCGAAAGTCACAACATCACATAATACCAACACCACAATGGATGTCTCGAGATTTTGTTAGTTGATGATCTGGTGGCTCAAACTTATTATCACGTGGATCGACAAAGAGACCTCCACTGGATCAACCAAACATGCAATAAGAAGAATCAACGACTACGAGCTTGAGCAAAGTACTACATCAAGAATGCAAGAACAATCTTTTAATATAATATTTGTTTGTATTCATTGTATGTTTAATGTGTGTTTGAGGTGACCTCCATTGGGAGATTGTTAGGATTTAGTAAATCTCATTATTAAAGAGTCGGTCACCTCAAGTATATGTAATCGTTAAGCTCGTGATCGAGATTATTATAAGTTAAGTAGTATTTAGTTTAAGTAACACCGTGGAGGACGGACGGGTCTTTACCCATTATGCACGATCCATGACCCGATAGGTGGCGATTTATGTAATGACTATAAATACTCTCTACCTCCCAAGGTAGAGTTGGAGCTCATAATAAGACTTTTCTTTCTCTCACGAGTTCCCTAAACCTCTAACTTTCTCTCTAGAACTCTTTCTCGCCTATTTGATCTTATGGTTTAGTGTGTTTATGAAATCAATATGTTACACCACGAGCGATTTGAGCGATCAGTAGTTGAACACGTAAAAGAATGGATAACTAGATAATTGGGAACCCCATGCAATAATGGGTTCCACTTGGTTAATAACGATGATTGGAACACCCACATCAAGTAGAAACAATGGAATCATCGTAAATAGATGCGGTGCTAGTGTCCGTATTTGACCTATTCAAAGTATGTTCACTTTTAAGGAATAGTTCTACCATGAGGCATCCATTTTCTAGTGGGCATTGTCTTAGCAAATCGAGGCGAACTCATTAACCTTACGGCTAGAAGGTATCCATTGATAACCTATTTTACTAAATATTCTTCCTGTGGGTTTCCACTATTTTCTAACTTTCTTTCGCCTTTGCCTTTTAGCCTTCTTAGCTTGATTTTTAACATTAACAATTTTAAGCTGTGCATTTTGACATTAGGCGAAACATTAACACCACATTCATGATTAGTAATGAAATCAAGCGATCATCATTACATGGTTTGCATATAGTAGCGAATTTGAATTAATTACGATGCGCCTATGGCTAATACTAGAATCAACACGATTCGTTTTATTCAACTCAAACTTAAAGTTCCTAGGGTGGTCTTCTACTCTCTTCCAATGCACATTCTTAGCTTGTGAGGTCCTATCTTGCTTGGTATTGCACGGAGGCTTTGACCCGCTTGCTTTTATGTTGCGATTACTCATGCAGAGGAAGTATGGGAACATTAGTTGGTTGATCTACTTTTGCATTCCTAAACTAGATGTGCGGGGATCCAGAACTACTTGAAGGCATATTAGTGTTTACTTTCTTAAAGCGGGCATGGAATGGTTTGTATGCTTGGCACTAGGCATAGAACAAGGCATGACGACTTACCTTTCACACCTAAGGATTTAGGACATGTTGCTATTAAACATTCTAGCAGCTCCACGAGATCATTTGGCCTGAATGCAAGCAAACCTAATTTCTCTATCAAGAGGCTTATTTATGAAATCCTCTTCCACAATCTCACGAGACATTCTAGACTATCCTTAAGGTGAGCACAATAGTTATGAAACATAAGTTCATTGTTCCTAAGATGAGGAGGAATGTATTTACAAAATACATTATATTTGCGACTGAGGATGACATTGATGCAACATTCTCATTAAAGACAGTGGCGTTTCCTTTTCACGACTCTCGGACTCTCAATCTCTTTTGTAAAGATGTTATTTTTCCATTGTTCTTGTCATGAGTGACTTTCATTGAATCATATAACTCTTTAAAGTGTCGCTTAACTTTTCATTTTCTTCTAGAAAACTCGTTTTCTTTTGTAAAACATTAACCAAGTTTTGAAGATGAAAAGTTTGAGAATCTTGAGAATCTAAAGGAGGGGGCATTTAGAGCGATCACATTATTCTTTTCACCCTTTAATTGAAATTTGGGCTTTCAACTTTCTCGATCGTGTTACACCGAGCTTGAATCATTCGTCGCGTTTGTTTATCCGAAAAGCGTATCAGACTGGAACATCGAGGATGTCTTGATATTTGAGGTTTTGACATTTTCTTTAAGATGTTGATATTTTAGTTGCAAATCAAAATGTTCAACTTCTAGTTTAGAAAGATGTTTTACCAAATTATCATGATCATCCTGATCAATTTTCTCATTTAGTTCTGAGTTTTTGTTTTCAAGCTCAATGACACGATCATGGGAAACTTTCAATGCAATGGATAATTCATGGAATCGAGAAGCAGTAATAGAGTGCTTAGTCACAATATAAAACACATCTTGAGCAACACAACTCGAAATCAAATTCTCATTTAAGATATGCAAGTTCTTCCTTTCAACTTCATTATATTTGAGTTCTTGTTCATAATCATTGACCTCAACTATCATTGCATCAAATTCCTTTTCCATTTCTTTAATATATGAATTTATCCCTTTTTGAAGACTCTCAAATTGACCTTTTAGTTGTTTAAAGAAAGGCATGACCTCGGTTAAATAACATTCTTTAGTTTGCTCAAAGCCCTTTCCCCTCGATTATCCATGTAGGTGTGATTCTCTTCTTGCGTTTTCTCAAAATCAACAAACGGTGATAAACAACATACAGGTGATTAAGGTCTTGCTATTAGTGGCAATAGATCTAGGAACTAAATGCATTGGTGTATTAGGAGGATACACAGTTGCTTGAGGAATTTCCTACAAGGGATTCTTTTCAACAAGATTTTGACTTTTGCATATCCATGTCCTTTTCCGAACACTTGTTAAGGGATTAATAGAGTCCGAGGCTTAAACTTGATTAAAGATATCCGGTTTCCTTAGTGTAATCATGAGGTTTGATCATTATATTATTCATTTTACACTCAAGATCTTCAAGCTTCTTATTCATTTTCACCCTAGTAACTTCATTGATTTCTTATCTTCCTCGGTTACTCAGTAGCAACTAGGTTTCTACCTAGGCTTAAGGATTTCATTACCATCATAAAGTACCTTATGAGCAGCTCTAGCCTTTTAATGACCTCTGGATTTGGTTCCTCAATAAGGGGAATGCTATGCTTATCGCTTAAGACTCTATGCTTAGTGATCAAGTGAGCGATCAATGGTATTCCTTTATGCGTCATGACTTTTTTCAAGCTTGTTTTCAAAGTTTTAGATTGGAAAAATCATTTAAAAGTTTTGATTCCTTAGCATTGAATTCTTGCTTAAGCATTTTAACATTTCTTGAAGTTCTTGTTTTGCTTAGCGGTTTTAGAAAGCTTTTCTTGTAAGGAGTTTAACTCTTGTTTTAATACTTCTTCCTAAAATTACATTTTCTAATAATTATACGCATTTGGTCATCCATTTCACTCTCACGGGTGGTTAACTCAAACTTAGCACATTGTTCATCAATAGCAACTTGTTCTTCTGAGGCATTGGGATTCGAGGTAACAAAATCATCGAGGGCGTCGCAAGTGTATTCATCAAAAAAAATAGTCATCATTGACGCAAAAGATGCATTACTTGGTACAATCTCACTTTCACTTTGCTTCAAATATTGATCATATGGGACAATATTACTATTACCCTCATCATCACTATCTCGATTCAAAAGTTTCAAGAGGATACTTTATTATCCGTCTTTTACTCATCAACTTCATCATATAGTTTTAATACCTCAAATGATTGAATCTTTGGATAGGCCATCTGTTGTGGTGAAGAGACCTTTGAGAGACCATAGGTGAGATGCTAGCCATGAAGATTGTTTGGGCGATAGGTTCATCATCGACATCGATTCAAATGCATCACAATCAACTACTTGAAAGGCATTTTGATGATTATGACCTATCTTACGAATTGGTGTTCATCAACATCGAGATCATAGGTTCGGGCATTTCTCAAGAAGAAACAACAACTCCTCTTCATCCAAAGATGCTCCATTATCCCGAGCTTGCACAAGCAACATCTTGCCTCGAAGTATTCGCATTCTGTGGATGTTTTGGAGATGTGCGTTCTAGCAATATGTCCTCACCACCACGGTTGTAGCACTTAATTGGCTTTGCTTGACCTTGATTTCCATTCCTTCCCGATTCGATTTCCAATATAACCTCCACCTACTCCACCTCTTCCCCGAGCATATTGCCTTCCTTGAATCGGTTACACCATAACTTTTCCATCTCGACAACCGCATGATTGTGAAGGTTGGATGCGATTCTGATCTCATTGTTAGTGTGAAGACTGCTGGTATGTGGATTGAGAGTCAAGTTTTGTTTAACCATAAGAGCCGCTTGATTGATGAAGTGTCCCATGACCGCATCAAGATCGACTTGTTTGAACATTGGATCGGGAATAAGTTTGTGATTACCATTACCCATGGGTATAACTTGAGAAGCTTTGGTGGTAATTCCAACATTTGTGTAAAAGCGGTTGAATCATTTGAAGAACTTGTTTCTCCTCGGTTGGTTTTGAACTGTTCAAGAATCCTTTTTCAAACATAGCATGTCTCTCATTTTGAAGAAGAAAGGCATCTGATTGCTCATAGTTTGTATTCTTCAATCCTTTGGTTAGCGTCAAATGTGACAAATTTGTGCCATTCGGGATTCATGTTGTTCACAAACTTTGAGTTCGTGTGAATGTTTGGCATGGTCATTTTGATGTTCCTCATATCATTCACAAGCTTATGGAATCTCACGTAGTACTCATAGACACTCTCATCGGTTTCATCTTGAAGTGCTCAAACACATCATACAGTTGTGATTCTCTGTCTTCCTTGGTTAATTCGAACCGAGAGAAGCATCTTGACATTATCCCAAACCGCCTTGGATTCGATGTTGTGATTGATAAGCTTGTAGATATCTTTGGAAGACCACAAGTATAATGTTAGAGGCCCGATATTAGCATCGAATCTCTTTTCTCCTTATCATTGAGCTCATCATCGTATTTGGTCTGTTCTAATCCATAGATCATTGTTCCATCGTAGTTGTATCAATTAAGTCTCTTGTAGTCTCAATCTAATAAGGTCCTTCATCAATGGATTTGAAAATGTGGACCCCATTTTCCTTTCCAAGATAGTACAATCTGATTCGTTGAGCCCAAGAGTCGTAGTCAGTTTTGTCAAGCATGGTTGGACGAGTGTCTGAACCAGGTGCTTGAACGTCCTCAACTACAGTAGAGAAGATTGTAGGCACGTTGGTAGACATGTTTACGGATTTAACGGGATTTTATAACTCTATGATTAAACCGGGAAATAGATTCTTTCACGGGATTTTACTAAATCAAGAGAAAACTATATTACAAACAAAGGATCAACCAAGTCGCTAAGAATCCTTGAACCAAGTCGTTAAGCACCAAGTCGCTAAGTATTATGAAATCAAGTCGCTAAGCACCAACTCGCTAGACACAAGTCGCTATAATGCCAAGTCGCAAAGACACAAATCAAGTTTCTAAAGAACAACTCGCTAAGATCCAACTCATGAACACCTAGTCTCTAAGAATACAAAGTACAAGTCGCTAACAAAATTGAAAGCAAGTCGCTAACCTAACTAAGTCGCTAGCAGTAGTGGAGAATCCACTAACTTGTACTGCTTTGTCGGCTTGTCTCAATAGACAAGTCGCTAGGCTCAAGTCGCTAACAATTAACACTACAACTCGCTAACAATTCTTTCAAGCAAGTCGCTCTGAAGAAAAACACTACGAGAGTCAAGTCGCTAGCAAGAAAAACTTCAAAACACACTTTTCAATCCAAAACACGTCCAACCACGGTGATTCAAGCTTTCAAATCAAAACCCAAGCACTTACAATGATTCTAAACACAAAAGTACACCCAAAATTCAAACTTTAACACAAGAAATGATCCAACTCGATGCAAAACCACTAAACTTTTCAAACTCAAAACCATCTAAAACCACTAGAAATCCAAGGATATGTGAGAGAGATGATCAAACCATGGCTCTTGATACCATTTGTAACATATTAGATTTCACAAACACATCATATCATAATCACATATAGGCGTATAATTCAAGGTTTTAGAGAGAAAGAGTTAGAGGTTTGGGAACTTAGTGAGAGAAATGAAAGTATTATTATGAGCTCCAACTCTACCTTGGGAGGTAGAGAGTATTTATAGTCTTACACAAATCGCCACCTACGGGTTGTGGATCAAGCATACTTGTGGTAAAGACCGTCCGTCCTCCACGGTGTTACTTAACTAAATACTACTTAACATATAATCACTACGACTATGAGCTTTCTAACGAATACATATACTTGAGGTAACCGACTCTTTAATAACAGGATTTACTAAATCCTAACACACATCTACCTTACATTTCATGATCGGTTTCTTGACTTCAAACCTTGAACTTTGGGCTAACAGTAAGTGGTGATGACTTGGTTATAGATTTAGACTACATGCTTATTTTTATTTTACACCAATTATATATCCCATGTCTTATCCGACCCTTTAGTCATGAAGCGTGTCTAGGTGATGCAGCGAGCAATCTTTGGTGTCTTGGCCATAGATTTGGTCATGTATCATTGATTATGTCCACTTCGCCGTGACATGTTAGTAATGACGAGTCACCCCTTAACCTTTGTCGTGTCTACCCATATTTCCTTCAAGAATTGGTTAGCCCTTAACTCTAGTGGTGGAGATTTGTGTAACCGCCAACCTTATGATAGAATACATGATATGAATGTGCGATTGGTGATCACCCCAAAATTGACACTTAGAATAGTTGAGAGATTTGAGTGTTTTGTTCCCCTTCGTGAGGTGTTCGCTTTGTTTTATTCTAGCATATGGGATTTGTAAACTCATATTTTCAAAGTTATGGGAGATATATTTTGGAATCTTTCTAATAAGTTCTACTTGAGGGCAAGTAGAGTTCAGTGGGGGATATTTGATAACATCAAATAGACCTAAATATTAAGTGTCAATTTCCGATAATGCTTGTAATTTATATCATTTATATGGATTTACGCTTGTTTTCCATTGTTTTCCACTTTCGTAAATTACGAGCATTAGAGCTAAAGAGACGCGAACCGGAGAAATATCTAAAGATTTATCACAAGATGCTATTTTGAAGAAGTTACTGCAGTAACTCGTCTCTCACATTACGCCGTAACTATTGCGTGACTCGTAAAACCAACTTATCGGAAGGTTACGGTAACTCTTCCCAATGGTTACGACGTAACTACATTAGGTCAAATGAAGTTCCACGCCCACGATACTTACGCCGTAACTCATCGCATCAACTATGACTTAACCGAGCTTATTGAAGACTACGACGTAACCACTTATTAGGTTATTACCGTAACAAAGATATCTAGTGCAATATACGAAGAAATAGAAGGTTACAACATAATTCTTCTTTTAGTTACGCCAGAACCCATATCGCTATAAATACCTACTAATTCCAAAGATTTCTAATCATCCCATTCCACACACAACACTCGAGAACGTGGGAAAAGCTCAAGGCGGTCTAGAGGAGCATACAGAGTCGCTCCAAGGGAGAAATCACTCCCTACAATAATCATTAGCGTTTTATATTTCTTTTACGTACAATTCATGTATTTCATACCTTAGAATATTGAATTGGTTTGCATGATTAATATGAGCTTCTAAGCACCTTTTGATGTCGCAAGTTATGATTCCGCATAATTATTTCTAAGTGTATGCATGCATAGTTTATTGGTAGCCACCCTTGGTTCAAGAGTTTTGAATGGCGATAGAGGCCAATTGCCTAGGAGATATGACCAACTCGACCCTAGGTGAGCGGATCGAGACGCCAAGGGTAAGATATGACCCATCCACTAACTTTTATAGTTGTGTGATTTGACCAACCGATCACCTATCGCTTGGATGAACTTAAGAATTAGGGGTACGTGTCAAATTCCTAACAAATGTGCATTCACTATTATAAATCTAGCATGTAGCGGTACTTAATGACTTGGCTTAGGGACCGTGAACAACAGACTTATGAGGACACCGACTTCTCCGTGGTGGCATCTTTGATGATAGGTTGGCGAATTGACAAAATGTTGTCCTCTCGACTTTGACCCAACTCAAGTAATTAGAAGTAAGTAGACGAGACATAACTAGCTAGGAGGATTAACTATGTTAGCACCAATGTCCTCTATTGATTTCCATTTATCCTTTATTTTCTTGTATTTATTTTATTCTGCTTTAGTAGTTTAATTAATTAAATCCCTATAGAAACCATTATTAATCTGTGATACCTAGACTTAGTAATAATCCAACACACATAGCTCTTGGGACGACCTCGGCTTACCGATTACTACACTACACACGACCGGGTACACTGCCCGTTAGTGCACTAGGGTAGACCATACGTATAATGAGACACTATAAATATTAAGACATGGTCAGTAAAACGTGCATCAAAGGGTTACTAAGCCACTTGATCTATAGTCTGAGGAGAGTACATTCATCAAGGTTGCAGAAGCTGATGATTCTTCTGACCAGGAGCCGGTTTTGTGGTCAGCACTTGATAGATGGGAACTAACTACTACTGGTGTGGTTGGTTTGGGGGTGGTGAATACTATTTATAGAAGAGATAGGTCGTTCAAGCATTTCACTTTTCTTACTGAGATCTTACATCTGGTAGATAGACAGGATCTTATCAAGTTATATGGTATGGTGACTGCTTATATCAGACTCATACTGCCACTGGTGATGATCTATATCTATTGGGTGATCTTCATGTGTTATTTGACTCCATTTATTAAGATGGTCAAGGGTTCAGGTTTGGGAAGGACAGGATGATTGGAGACTTTGGCATTGGGGTAACTATCCTCTATCAAATGTCCATGTATTGCAAACTGTGTCTGGCATATATGTTTTCAGATCTGCGATACCCCCTCTCTATGAAGGTTATGGAGCAAATGCTGAAGCATCAGCTGGTGATTCCTTCTAATCATGTGGGGAATGATATGGTCATTGTAGAGCAGTTGGTTAAGCTCATCAAGGATAAGCTCATTGCTGCCAAAGTTGCCTCTTCTTGATCATGGTATTCTGTTTCATTGTTGTTATATACTTTTTCTTTCTTTTCTTTATTAATATAAAAAAAATCCAATATGTATATTTTTCTTGATGACTAACTTGTATGTTTGAGTATACCATTGTCAGGTTTTGTGTGTTGGTTAATTACCACACCATCCATGGTAATCAACTCACCATGTCTTAGACAAGAAAGAGTTGACTCACCATGGCGGTACGGCTTTGGTGGGTTCATCAAATCCGTTGATAGTTGTTGGTTTACTCAAAATTAGAAGGTTATCAATGTACCTTGGTCTCACATACCAAACCATTGGCTACTCCATGAGTAAACGGCTCTGGTAAAGAGAACTCAAATCCGTTGAAGGTTGACAATTTGCCAATAAATTGTATGGTGCTCAACTCACCATGTCTTAACAGATGAAGAGTTGGCTAGCCCACATGTTCATGGCTTGTGGTAAAGGCAAAGGAATACCATGGCTAGTCCCGAGTTAAAGGCTTTAGGTAAAGACATTCCAAATCTGTTGATGGTCGTGATGGTTTGCCAAAATCATCGTGGTTCTCCAACACACCATTGATTCACATTCTAAGTGTTGGATGGTTATTAGTTCACTGTGGTGATGTCATAATTCCACCGAAGGACTAGCTAGCCTAAGAGTGAGTAGCTACTTGGTAAAGGCTCATCAAATCTACTCGGGTTATCGTTGTCGCCGGTTCCCGATGCCGATATAGGAGTTCTTGATGGATCCTCGGACTTCATTCTTTGGTTACCGTGGTTGGTTCTTATTGTCGCAGATGCTCAAGTATCAATCCTCATGCTTTGTATGTTAAAGATCTATCTAGAAACTTGAAGTTAACCGAGTCCAATTCAAGTTTAGGGGAGGTTTGTTAGATTTATTAAAATAATGTAATAGTTTATGGTTACTACCGATGGTTATGTTATCATGGATAGTAGTAATCAGTATTATTAGTATTAGTTTGTTAGATGAATGGATATGCATGATTTATATTAGGAAGAGATAATGCATATCTTTTACGCTGCTTTGTAATGGATCGTATTAGGTTTCTTGGTGTTATAAAAGAAACCTATGGCCATGAACATTGTAACGCTCTAGAAACAATCTTTAGTGATTAATATAGATGCATAGAGGATCAAAGTGTTTAGTAGTAATCTGCCTTCTTTAACTCTTGTGTTTATTTTCCGCGTAAGCATAAGTTTATTAGAGATTCTCCATAGTTTACTTGTGATTACATAAGTATTCTATCTATTTCATAAAGGCTAAAAAGATCTAACTAGGACCGATCCATCATCTTCTTCACACTTTCCAATAGCACAAGACAATCACCCCTAGTAATTCTATTAGAATCCAAAGGAATCCCAAGATATTTCACAGAAAGGTACCCTCCCTAAATGGCATTACCAACCTAATGTCCCGCTTAATCATCTCATTGACATTGCCAAAATAAATAAGATTTTAGTCATGTTTGGCCTAAGTCCACAAGAGAGGCAAAATTCATCCAAAGCTCTCCTAAGAACGAAGCATAAATTTTATCTCCATGACAGAATAACATAAGATCATCAGCAAAACACATACTTACAATACCCGTTTTCTTACACCCCCAGTGATACTTGAACTTCCTCTCTCAACTGACTTGCCTAGTAAGCTGTGACAAATCGTAATTTCAGGTCATTTATCAAACTTTAAAAATTTCACTATTCATCTCGGGAATTTACTATTCACATATTACTATTTATCATTTTACTATTCATCTTTTTTGAAGTCAGTTTGCGACTTTGAGAGGCTAATTTAAAATTTTACTATTCACGAAACACTATTCATTCCCGGAGAAAAATCACTATTCATGATTCACTAGTCATCATTTTTCGTAAACTAGGTTTTACGAGTATCAAATTCGCGTAACCGTGAGGGTTAAGTTGCGTATTCATGGAAAATCATTGAAAACATTTCATATAGACTAGAGTTAGTCTACATATCATCAGTAACATTATTTTCCTTTTAGTTCATGCATTGGTTTGCATATTTCGTTAACGTATATTTATTTATTAAATAAACGCTATAGCACGATCATTTATTTTGAACAATTGATCCGACACTTCCAACAATTATCCAGATATATTTTATACTCATTTTAAGACTATAAAAATTATATTATTAGTTCCCCATGTTTTGAATTTATTTTGGTTTATAAATTGTTATATATATATATATATATTTACGACGGTTTTCGTAAATTTTATTCGATAATTATTTATTCACTCAATACTTGCGAGAAATGCATTTTTATAATTTTTATGACTTCGATATATTTTATTTTGTTTCGTTAAAATCGATTTCTAGTTAACGCTACACTAAATAATTAATTACATGTACAAAATATACAATATACATAACTTAAAATACATTTAGTCATCAAAAATGCACATCATACTTCCACCCTTACCCCTTTGCCGACCTCCCCCCTCCTTGTCACCATTTCTTGATATTTTTCTTGACTAAACATCACACCTATACACTTTGATCAATTAATATCTCATACATGTGTGATTTTTCTTAATAAAAATACATAGTAACACATACAAAAAGGTGAAACAAAGCAAGAACTTCCTCCTCATCATCCTTGTGGTTCGGCCATCTTAAGATCAAGAAGAGAAATCCATCAAAATTTCAAGATCAAGTGTTAAACAAGTTCATTTAGTAATCTATTTCAAGGTTTTGAAATAAAAACCTAAAGATTAATTAAGTTTCTAGTTCCAAAAACTCTTCAATCACTCAAGTAAGTTACTAATATTTTTCCTACTCTTTGAAACATTTACTTGATATATTATTATGATCTAGTGAGGAAAACATGCAAATATACTATGATCCATATCACTTTTACAAGTTTTTATTTCTTAATATGAGTTTAAATTATCCTATTAGTGTTCTTATGAAACCTATCAATTTTGGTGAAGTCTAGGAACCCATGACACCCTAAGAAGGTGTATGGTAGGTTTAGAATAGCTTTGGTGTTTATTGGAAGAGATTAAAACCAGTTACAAACTAGAAAAATCATTTTCGACAATATATATTTAGTCACTGTGACGCTTTGTAAAATCTGGAATTTTCAGTAGGTTG
Source organism: Chrysanthemum lavandulifolium (assembly GCA_022545495.1). NCBI lineage: Eukaryota > Viridiplantae > Streptophyta > Magnoliopsida > Asterales > Asteraceae > Chrysanthemum > Chrysanthemum lavandulifolium. The sequence goes on from CM040239.1 coordinate 250,623,930, forward strand.
TGAGTTATTTTGGCTTATATTTTCTGAAAATAGACTTAAAAACGAAACCATGGCCGATTGAATGGGTTAAAACGGGTTTATAACGAAAAAGATACGTTAGTTTCAAGTTTAACGACGAAAACTATTTTTCTGAAAATATTCATGCTGTCCAGGAATTTTTATAGGTCAAAAACGAGTATTTAACATAAACTATAAGAGTCGACTTATGAAAAATATATTAATACATACTATCACGATTCCGAGGATATATTAAACGTAGAAAACCAAGCTATAACGACTAAGTTACACGTGTTTTAATTATGGCTATCGTAATTATTTTCACAAGTATTAACTCATATATTTTCTATTAGACCAAAATGGTTATCGCAAGTGACCGTGTTTGGAGCCGTTTTTCATATCAATATAATACTTTGGAGCCGTATTTTCCAAAATGTTCAACCGTTCGTCAAACGAAGTTATAACGAATAATATACGATCACTCAAACTTTTCCGAAAACTACTCATAAACTATATTTTAGTCCGACTACCTTACTTCATCTATATTTTTCTCTATGATCGAGACTTCTATGATCAAAATTTAAATGCTAAGACTTATAGATAATGTTACAAACATTCTAAAACCATTGAGTATGCTTTCTAACAATCAATATTCACCAAGTTACGACTAGCTTTACGAGGCTATTTAGCCATTTTCACTAATTATCAAAGTACATTGTTTTGCAACGAAAAACTATATTATCTTTATTTATCACTTAACGACTATCATAGGATGTTGTTTCAACATAAATACTTGTAAAGTATTTTATAACTTGACAATATGACACAAACGTATATTTCGACGATAACTTCATTTTCAAAAATGTACAAGTGGTATGGATATCATATGAGTTTGCATGTACGACATTGTTTCATGACTTACATTAGAACATATCATGCATATTAGGTTGCAGATAGAGATTGCACCTCATTTTAGTGTATCCACTTTTGCCATCATAATCATTGCATCAGGTGAGTTCATAGCCCCACTTTCTATTACTTAATTGCTTTACAAACTCTTGGGGGAGATACATGCTATATTTTTAATCGAACACAAATGCTTTGAACTGTACGTTATATCCAAATGCTTTATTGTCACTAAGTATTCTATTGCCATGTTTGAAGTCCCTACATCATGCACCATTAGTCACTTGCAGTGAGCTGAATATTGTGAATAGGCCTATTGGAATTAACACACCTGCTCTTATTGACCTAGTTAGGGAAATCGAACGACTATATTCGAATCAATAAGGTAAATTGGCAAGTTTACCTACTAGGTCGCGATGAAACGATTTTACCAATTTCTATTGGTACGAGGTTTACGCTTTGGTTGTCATGAACTTAGTGAAAAAAATGCTGTTTTGTTTTCAACGATGAGTGTGAAACAACGTAACTCACACTACGAATATTGTGTTCAAACGAATTAATTAAACCTATGGATTTCACTCAACCTTTGTGTTGACTGTTTTAAGCATGTTTTATCTCAGGTATCTAAGGCATACACTTCATGGCATGCATGTGGACTTATCATAGAGTCGCGGTGACGACGCGTCTCACATGGATTTTATGCCTTAACTATCGTTTGATTGTAACAAACTCATTTTGGAAATTTGGAAATCTTTTGGGACCTATGTTTTGTAAACTCTAATTATCTTACTTAACCAAACGATGTATTTTTAAAATGACACTTTAGGTCGTTCAATATAATCAGAATCGTGATGCTATGGGTCATCCCCAGAATTCCATTCCACGCAAAATGTGTAATTGGGGTGTGAGATAAGCATAAGGGTAAAAACCTCCATAACGATAGTGAAAAGGTAAATGGAAATAGGGTCCCCTTGCCTAAGCCCTCTAATAGCTCTAGAAAAACCATGAATTCTCCATTGACTGATATAGAAAATGATGCAGATCTTAAACATACCATAATCCAATTAATCATAATTTTGTGAAACCCAAACTTATCCAGACAGAACTCCAGAAATTCCCATGAAATAGTATCATAAGCCTTCTATATATCCACCTTGAAAGTACATCTACCAACCTTCTTACTATTAACATAGCCACACATAAGCTCTTGAGCAAGCATAATATTATCATTAATGTGCCTACCCTCAATAAAATCAGGCTGATTGATGTTTATCAGATCCTTAAGAACACCTTTAATTCTATAAGTAATGACTTTACTAAGACACTTATAGACCACATTGCAACAAGCAATGGGTATAAATTCAGATACATAGTAAGGGTTAACACATTTAGGCACAAGAGAAATCAGGGTAGTATTAAGAGCACCACACATTTTACCACTTCTAAAAAATTCTCTAATAGCAGAACAAAGATCCATACCAATTATATCCCAAGAAGCTTTAAAAAAATTACTAGTAAACCCATCTGGTCCAGGAGCTTTATTATCTTCAATATCAAACAAAGCAGACTTGATCTCTTTAGTAGAAATCTCCCTAATCAAATATAAGGCCTTCTCATCATCAATCTTCTTGTTAAACAAGCCTTCAGGATCTTCAATAGGAAAAAATTCTTCACTTATACCAAGAAAGTCCTGAAAATGAGAGACAAAAAGACAAGCAACATTCATCTCAGAGTACTCATTTCCCATCTCATCTTTGAAACAAAAAATCCTACTTTTGCTAATCCTTCCCTTCAACAGATTATGAAAGTAAGCACTATTATGATCACCCTCCCTTAACCATTCCACCTTAGTTTTTTGCTTCAACAATCTCTCTTCATCCAAAACAGCACTCTTATAGGCACTATTCAACACCATCTCATCCTGTTTAAGCTTAATATTATAGGGATCCTTATCTAATTTACACTGAACCTTCTTCAACTCTTCTCTAAGACTTTTAACCTTTTCAAAAACATTTCCATTCCTTCTATTTAAATCCCTATTATGCTTCTTCATATTATTGAGCTTTTTGGCAAACGTAAACATAGCATAGCCCTCCACAAAAATATTCCAGTTATCTTTCATCATTTGAAGGAACTCTTTCTTTTTAGCCAGGAAATTCATAAACCTAAAAGACCTCTTCTTCCAAATCATAAAATTAGGCATAACCAAAAGGGCAGGGCAGTGGTCATAAGTAACATAAGGGAGAAAGGAGGCATAAGAAGACCCAAAATTCTTCATAATGCCACTAATAGGATCCTTTCTTTTTTGTACCCATGTAAAGAACAGACCATTCATAACCAAAACCTCCATATCTAAATTCTCCATACAACTCCTAAAATCTCTAACTCCATGATTATTATCCACAATACCATTAGATTGTTCATTGGCATACAGAGTAACATTAAAGTCACCAAGCAGTAACCAAGGCCTATTTTCCACGTACACACCCTGGTCAACAAGATTATTCCAGAGTTTAATTCTATCTCTAGCATCATTTTCAGCATAAACAAAAGATATAAAGAACTTCCTTTTATCTTGTATTACCTCTACCTCAAAATGCACTAGTTGGTCAGAGCTAGGAAGGAGCTTAGAAACTACAAAATTGGTATCCTAACCCACAGCTATCCTACACCCCTTACTATAATCAAGAGCATTAGATACCCAAGACCAATTCCCAAAAATATTGTCACAAACAGGAGTAACAACTTTTTTAATGAGTCTGGTCTCAATGACAGCACACATATTCAACCTATTTTCAGAAATCAACAATTTAACCTCATCATGTTTAGAGGAGTCAGTCAAACCCCTAGTATTCCAAGCTGTTATCTTAATATTCATTTATAAACAGATGATGGACCAGCACTATCATTACCCATACTATACGCCATAGTAGCATCTGCAGGGCTTGATACATTATTCTGAGTGATGAAGTCAGCATGAGCAGATCTATCAAGTCCCACTTCATCTTGTGCATTATTTCTACCTTTAAGTCCATTAGTTGCTCCACCCTCAAAAATCGTATTCTCCCTAACCCTGCATTCCTAAAACTCCATCATTTCATTTGTCCAACTCTTTTTAACCAGGTTAGTTAAAGGTTGACCAGAATCAATGAATAATTCAACTTTAACTAATTGCTTGACCAAAGTTAAATCCTGAATTCTCTTAATTTCTTCTCTATAAGCCATATCATACACAACTCCAAAATCTTGATTTCTAGATACCCTTGTAGATTCCATTTCACTAGCCACCATTTCTTCAGCAATTTTATGGACATTTGGATTAATATCCCTATACCCAGTCCTAATTTCTTCTTCCAGTCTTCTAACCTTCTCACTAAGCTTAGCAATCTTACCATTCTTAGTTACTTCAGTTTACTTCTTATGATAATATGCCTGCAACTCTTCAGGCCACCTAGCTCTTATTTCCTTATCAATAACAATCCATATTTCACACGCCACATTTATATTAACTCTAATCCCTTCCAACTCATTCTGAATATCATCACTATTCTCATCCACTAAAGCATCATATCCATTCTTAGTGGTAAAATTCTTCTAGGTAATATGTTTAACTTTAGAGCCATTACCCTTAACATTCTCCTTACCTTTGTCACCAGTCATAGTCTCCTCAGAACCAGTACCCTTAGTGTTGCCATTTTCCCTCATCCCAACATGATTATTAATATTATTCAAGCTTGAACGTCTATATCCACCTCTACCATTTATTCCTCCTCTTCCTCTTAAATTGTAACCACCCTTCTAGGATTAAGACTACTTCTAGTGCTACCAATTCCAGTAGATGCATTATTTTGAACTTGGGTACTAGAAGTGCCTATAACACCATCAGACTTAGACAATGGGGGATCAACATTTCCCTTATCATTAACATTAACACTAGGCTTTTTCCCCTAAACAGTTTGCCATCCATCATTCATCTTAGGATTCATAGGAGCCTTAGAATTAACCTGATTAATTTTGCCATTTTTCTCAGCCTTCTATTCATTAGACCAAACTCTATTCATACACTCCTTGAAGCCATGCCTAAAAACACAACAATGAGAACAAACAGGAGGTTGCCAGGCATACTCAACTTTTAGAACCATAGACTTTCCCATTTTCTTATACTTAACCTCAACAGAATCCATAATACCCCGAGTAGCATCCACTTCCACAAGAACTCTAGCAAAACTAGCTCTTCCATAGGCTTTCTCACACATAGCAGTAGTCACTTTATCGATAATGATAGGAGTACCTATCCCACTAGCAATCCTACGGATCCCTTCAACATTCTAAGCTTCAAGAAGGATGTTATAGATCCTAGCCCACAATGGTAATTTGAATGACTCAGGTTTACTCAAGCATAACCCTGCCTCCCACTTTTGAATAAATAACGGCTTTTGCTCCACTAACCATGGCCCATTTTCAACCACAGTATTCAACCCCTCCACTGACTTGAACTTAAAATACACCATTATCATTAACAATGACCTCCTGTAATTGGTAAGGTCTCTACATTCTTCTAAGGTGACTAACAATATTCATATGACTCATTCTAAACCCAACAAAGTATCCTACCACAGTGATAAAAATATATTCAAATGATAAGAGGCAATCCTAGGATTTAACCCAAATGGCCTTCCATTTTACATCTAATGATATTTAGCTAACCATATCGGTTAGTTAACCACCTTATGGACCCATTTGTAGCGCTCATTTTTAGCGCTAGATACCCTTAGCACACCCTCCGAGCCAATCTTTTCATTTTGTTACATCCATTTAAAAGAGCAAAAATATTTTACTCTTTGAGCCTTAGCCTAACCAATGTCAATGTCTAACGGTTTGTTGCTATTTGTGTGGAATGTTGGATTGTTTTTTTATGATTATGATTTAGCTACACTTTGTCAACCGTGTGTATCATTTCCAACAAAGATGAAGGAGACGTCTTTCTTATTTGTATTTTTTTGTGGTGTATGCTTATACGACGTGTGGGGGAAGAAGTATGTAAAGAAAAAAAATGGTGAATAAGTCATCGCAACTATAAGGTGACAAGTAGAAAAGGAAGTATGTGTGAGATATTGATTAGCCAATGTACTAAGATTTGACATATGTTTGGTGATCGATATGTGATGAAGAGATGATTGTAATCATTTTCGGGGTTTGTGGTTCGTTCGATGGCTAGCAATATGGGATTTAGAATTGACTTTATTTTTATTTTTAAACCAATTTCATAAATAAACCCATGCCTTATCCATACCTTATATAAACCCGAAGCCTAAACGTTGTAACCCGAATTAAAGACCTCTTTGTTGAATTTATTTTATTTGTTTTGATACTTGTACAAGCCTATGGTAAGAAGCATGAATCATGACTAGGCATTGAGTGATTAACATATACCAACCAATCTATTTGAGTGTTGAGTGAATTCCTAAAATCATTCGTGAGGTGGTTAGTTATGTTATCAAGAGTAATTTGGTTCGCTTTCAAAATTTTTCACACATAAAATGCAAATTAACAATTGTTTCTTGTGAATTGATTGTTAGATTTTTTGAATCACGATTCTGAGACCATTGAAATCAATTTTTCTAAATGCTAGACTTGTGTTGATCCCAGTTGAGCAATTGATCAAATTGATCGAGCTACATAAATCTAACACAAACAAAGTATAGCAAGTTGTATTGTAACAAAGCTTAAACACTATGCGGAATTTAATGTTTAATGACAAAGAGAATACTTAACACAATTTGTTTCTCACAAAAAAAATCAATAAATTAATACGAATACTCAAAAGTATTAGGTTTACAATAACTTTCTACACAAGATACATCTTATAGAATCTTTTCTATAATTATCTAACCGACTATACAAAATCTAATAAGCAATAATAACTATTTGTACTGGAAGTTTGTACTCCTAGTATATTCTTCTTGCAGGCCACAGTTAAGTCTAGTACTAACACTTAAACTTGGCTATACAAACTATCTTTGCTAAATTCCCAACAATCCTCCCCTAAACTTGTGATTTCTTTGCAAATCAGCAAGTTTCTTGAATATGTCTTGTTCTTCATACTGTTGGGGAATTTTGCAAACACCTACTTGTTTGGTTTGCTTGGTCTCTGAGCTTGACTAAAGATCTTGTTCACTAAGTTTCTTGTCATTTCATTATCTTCTTCAGTCTTAAATCTTGAAGATAACATTGCTATCCTTGTCTTTAGTCTAAGCAGATACTCCTTCTCCACCAGCATAAACCAATCATGTATGCTTGTATTGATATGATGTACACCAGATGACCCATATAAAATCCAAATTGTTTTTGGAACTGCAGAATCTTGACTCCAAAGTATGTCAAAAGGATCAGGCTCAAACAATCTTCCAGCTCTACCCAAAGCTCCTGCTCCTTTTCATCAGGATATTCTTTATGATTTAGCTTCTGCTGTACCAGCTCCTATAGTCTCACCAGATTATCTCTATCAAACGATTTGCACATATCTACAAATGTCTTGTACATCTCCACTATGTCACCAACTATGATTATCTTCCAAGCTTTTCCAAATCTGTCACTATAAATCTCCCAGTCAATTATTGGATGCATGGTCTATAAAGCTTCTACATGCATGCCCTCATCAGGTTGTATGATCATTAAGTCTTTTAATGCTTCATCCTACAAATCTTTCTTTGCTGCAGATGAACTTCCCTCTATCTTCTGCTTTTTAGATGTTTCAAACCTACCCTCTTTGTTCTAACAGTTGGTTCTTCTGTTCCTACAGGTCTGAAGTCTTGAATTCTTCTATAAGCTCTAACATACATTTCTTGTATTTCATCAAAAGTCTTCCCCTTTAGTTTAAAGTCTCTCTTGTAATCTTGATGTTTTAGATAGATCTTCATGTTCCTCATCAACTGTCCTTTTGTTGGGGGTTTGACTCTTTTATTTGTTCTCTCCTTTTCTCTCAACTTGTTGAGTAAGTATTGAATAGTATCTTACTTTTCTTCCTCTGGAACTGCTGCAGTTTCTTCTTTTTGCAACATTTAAGCAAGTAATCTATCTGACTCTTCAACAGATAGTTCGGCAGACTTTTTCAACTTTTTCTCTTCCAGAAGTCTTACTACCTCCTGTTCTTGCACCTCTTTTACATAATCATCATCAAAAACCATATGTGTAGTAATCTTTTTCTTCTTTTGAATAGATTCATCTTCAAGCAGAATGCCTTTGCCTTTGTCAACCTTAGTAGTACCTTTTTCTGAACTAGCAGTTTCTACTGTCTTCTTTGTACTGGTAGCATTATCAATGACATCCTCTTGATCTTCAATCACCTCTGTTTGAGCTTCAAGATCAACTTCTTTAGTTTCAACTGGTTCTGTTTCTTGTATATAATCACCCATGTCTTGATCTTGATCCCCACCACTCTCAAAGCTTAAAGTCCTCCCCTGAGTTTCATCTGTTTTCCTCCCCTATTTAGAATCCACAATGTGAGCCTTCCTGGGAGCTTGAAGTGCTTTAACCTTGAGCTTTAACCTCTTTACCTTCTTGAACAGGGTAGAGTAGACTGTGGCATACAACTTCTTTGTTTCTTTCAAGTCTTTCTCTAAAACCTCTATCTTAGCTATCAACTAGGTATACAATGCCATCAATTCTTTAAGTGATTGGCTTTCCTCAGCACTTCCTGATGTGTTACCTTCTAGAAGAGGTACATCATGAGGCATAGACTCAGTATTCTCCTTAGCTGAACTATGAGGAACACTAAAGCCACCCATAGTATCCAGTTGGCTTAGGTTTCCATCTGTTGTATCCAGTCTGTTAGGACTAGAAGCATCTGATGTTTCCATGGTTGGGGTCTTATTAATGTTACCACTGCCCTGTGATGCATCTAAGCTAGACAAAGTAGTGGTAGCCCCTTCCACTCTGCTAGAGGCAGTCTCAGTTACTCCTAGGGTATGAGTAGGAATACTAGGATGAGAGGCCATAGTACCCTGTTTGTGTTTACTCCTATAGGTGTGTGTTACAGGTGGTGTATAGGTGACATTTGGAACAACAATGGGTATGTGTTGAGACTCATCTCAGATTGTTGATCCTTCACCCTATACCTGCACAATCAGATTAGGAAATAAAGGAATGACCACCCCATTGAAAAACCTTGATGCCATAGACATATTTGAAAAATTTTTTTGTTGCAAATAAGGTGTTGGAAAATTTTCTTTAATGGGTGAGTAGCTTGCTTTCCTTCAAAATATTTTCAATATATCTTGGGTAGATAAGAATTTTTTTTTTGAATCCACATTCTTCACCATATTTTAAAAAATAAGTTTAGAAAAATTGTAAGTTCTGCCTGTTGATAAACAGATGAGAGCAATAGCAATATTTTTATTGAATTGCTCCCAAGAAGTTTTCTTTGGACTAATATAGTGTAAAACTGTATGTATTAAAAACCTCCATTGGGAGAAACAACCTTTTTGAAAAGTCAATTTTTGAATTGTTGTATCATATCCCATTCTGGATAGGTGTTAAAAAATCTCAGTATTTGGCAAGTCAAAAATTCCATCCTCATCTACCAAACGGAGAAGTCTCCTCAAGGAAGATTCAGATATCCTAATCTTCTTACCATCAACCTTAGCTTTTATCTGTTTATCCCCCTGTTCCAATGTTTTGACAGTAGCAGTCTGTCAAAACAGTTGAATATGGGAGACATAGATAGTGGGGTTTGTGATAAGAGCATACCTTATGTATGATTGGTTTAGAAAATCTACTATCTGATGAAATAGTTCACTACCTTCAGGCTTTTCCAAAAACGCAACCTGATTGTGAGATTTGACGAATTCTAAATTATCCTTGATAAAAGTTTTGGTATACTGCTGGGTTTTGATCGTTTTAGGTTTAATTAATAGTTGGTACTAGCAATTGAGATTTTATTAGGGTTTGAGAGAGTTGTGTATGTGATAATCGTTCTTTAGATGAAATCATATAAAAATATGGAAAGTGAATAATTATCACAAGAAACAACCCTATAAATATAACTTAAACCGATAAAAATGCCCAACGGCTAGTAAAAACGGTTTTAACCACACTGTACCAATGGCTACTCAGCAGTGCAAAAATTTTACGCTAGTAGTACAAACTTTACAATAGCATTACAAAATTTTTGACAAAAATTTTATCTGACAGTACAAACTTGTTATCTTTGAAAAAGATATTGTCCACCACATTTTGAGAAAACTAAGTTTAAATTAAGAACACTTATCATAGTTTTTAGCAAACTACCAGCTATCAACGGATTTGAGATGTCTTTACCAATAACCGTTTGCTTTGGACTAGTTAACTCTTCACTATGAAGTATGGTGAGTTAAAAACCATATAGTTTTTGGTAAACTATCAACCATGAATGTATTTGAGAAGTCTTTACCCAGAGCCGTTTGCTTTTGGACTAACCAGTTCTTCATAATTCATGGTGAACTGATTACCATTGCACTCTCCAGTGGACAAATCCACTCCAAAGATGAAATCTTCAAGAAGATGGAAGGACTTGCTTGCAAAATAATTTTTCCTAACCTGCAAATGTTAGTAAACACCAAGAAAAATACAATCCAAGATGTTCACACATATGAACTTATCAGGTTATAAAAGCACTACCAAAATTTCACATTGACAGTACAAACTGCTTTAATCAGAAAATTTAATGTAGCAGTAGAAACAGATTTTGACCTCAATAATATTACAAAACATTACAAAAACACAAAGAGATAAGATTTTTGAGTAGAGATTCATCATACCAATACTTGCAATTAAAAACTGAAATCTACCCATCTCAAAACCTTTTGTGAGAAAGTCTGCAACACTGTTATCAATATGAATTTTAACAATTTGAAATAAGTTTCTTTTTATAACAATCTCTTATAAAATGATGTCTTATCTCAATATGTTTTGTTTTTTTTTAATGAAAAACCGGATTTTTAATAGTGCACATTGTACTGCTATTGTCAATTTAAAGTTTGGTGTTCATAAAATTGTACCCGTAGTCCAGTAATTGATTTTTTATCCATAGAGCTTGACCACAGCAACTTGAAGCAGCAATGTACTCTGATTCAGTAGCAGAACTTGCCACCACTTTCTGTTTCTTACACTGCAATGAAATCAACCAATGTCCAAGATACTGACATCCACCTGTAGTTGATTTCCTATCCAAACATGCTCCAACATAATCAATATCTGAGTATGCCACTAGATCAAAGGGTGAATCTTTAGGATACCAAAGGCCCAACCTAGGTTGACTCCTTAAGTACCTAAAAATCCTCTTGACAGCATTCAAGTGAGACATCTTGGGAGACACTTGAAATCTGGCACAGGCACACACAACAAACATAATGTTTGGCCTTCAAGCTGTTAAATACATCAAAGACCCAATCTTGGACCTGTAGAGATGTATATCTACTTCTTCACGGTCTTCACTTTAACTAGAGGCTTGTTTGGATCCATAGTAGTCTTAGCAGGCTTCACATCATTAAACCCAAACTTCTTCAGGATATCAGTCACATACTTCTCCTGACTGATGAAAATGCCTTCATGTTTTTGCTTGACTTGAAGACCTAAGAAGAAAGTTAGTTGACCTATGGAACTCATTTGGAACCTGCTGTGCATTAGCTTCTCAAACTCATCACATAACACCTTATTTTTTGAACCAAAAATAATGTCATCAACATAAAATGGAACCACTAAGATGTCACTTTTAGTCGTTCTTATGAACAAGGTTTTGTCAATTGTGCCTCTAACAAACCCATTGATCAACAAATATTTGGATAAGGTGTCATACCAAGCTCTAGGAGCCTGATGTAATCCATACAGTGCCTTCTCCACCTTGTAAACTGTATCTGGAAATTAAGGATCTTCAAAACCCGGTGGTTGGGAGACATGTACTTCTTCCTTAATTGTCCCATATAAGAAAGCACTTTTCACATCCATCTGATACACTATGAAGTTATTGTATGAAGCATAAGCCAAGAACAGTCTGATAGCCTATCTTCTTGCCACTGGTTCAAACACTTCATCATAATCTATGCCTTCTTCTTGAGTGTATCCCTGAGCCACTAACCTTGCCTTGTTTCTGACAACAATGCCTCTTTCATCCCTCTTGCATCTGAAAACCCATTTTATCCCTATTGCCTTCTTCCCATTAGGCAAATCCACCAAGGTCCAAACTTCTTGAAGCTTATATTGCAGCAACTCATCCTGCATAGCTTCCACCCAACTTGAATCTTGTAATGCCTTATAAGCATTCTTGGGTTCCATCTGTGACAGAAAACAAGCAAACATGCAATTTTGCAGACCTATGTGGATATTTCTATTATGAAGGGTTTGATCAAATAAACCTGGATTCTTCAATCCTTTAAGTTTGCTTCTTGTTTGAACAGCAGACTGAGAATCTCCTAGAATTTGATCTTTTGGATGATCTTTATGAATTCTTGTGGTGTGTGTAGGACTGGTAGAATAAGAAGACTCCATATTATGCAGATCAGCCTCTACACTAAAACCATCCAAAACCTCATCATCATTGTCTTCATAAATATGCTCCAAACCAGGAATATTAGGATCATCTGGATAGTCAGCATCAGCATAGGACTTCCCATCTTTGTCCAATGTGGGAAACCTTTGATATGGAGAACTGCTAGGCTTAGTAGTAGAAACTGTTGGGCTATAGATAGGCGTGTCAGTAGTAATTAGTGAACTAACGACAAATGTATCAATAGGAACTGGTGGGCTAGTGCCAGTTTCTCTTCCTCCCTGGGCAGAATTTGCTGATGCACTATCCTGGACTTCATCATCAGTCTGTGGTCCTTCAATAACCACCTTATACACATCAGAAGGTTTAGCCCCACCTTCTACATCACCTTTTGCCACACTTTCCTGAGGATCATCTTCTGGGCTCTTTTTCTTCAATTCTTTAGGCATGGGAAGCTTGTCCAGTTTCCAATTTTCAATCAGCACAAATTCCTCTACAGATTCATCCTTTCTAGCTTGTGTACCCGCATTTGAATTTCTTTTTGTACCTGCAGATTGATTAGTTGTACCTGTAGATATTGGCTTATAGTTCATTGTTCTGGTTAGAGAATCAATGTCAAATAACCAGTCAGGTCCACTTCCTGCAATATTAGGTAAATTCTCAATAAACTTAACATGTAAATTCTCTTCCACATGCCTAGTTCTATTGTTGAACACCCTAAAGGCCTTGCTATTAGTGGACTACCCTACAAAGAACCCTTTGTCTGCCTTCTCATCAAATTTTCCTAGGTGGTCTATGGTATGCAAGATAGTAACAGGCACCCAAATGGTTTTAAAAAATCTATCATGGGCTTTCTACCATGCAACAGTTCATAAGGGGTCTTGTTATGAGGCTTAACTACTTTACTCCTATTTCGTACAAAACAAGCAGTACTAACTGCTTCAGCCCAAAAAGTAGTAGGTAATTTTGATTCAGACAACATAGTCCTAGCAGCCTCAATTAATGTCCTATTCCTCCTCTCAACCACACCATTTTGTTGAGGAGTTCTAGGTACACTAAACTATCTTAAAATACCTTTTTCCTCACAGAACTGATTCATCACACTATTATTAAATTCAGTTTCATTGTCACATCTGATTATCTTTTGTAGGATCGTAATATTTATTGTGTTGATGATTCGGGTGGTCTTGGATGATCAAAATACATGTTTGCCATAGTTAGAGAGTTAGTAGAGAGAGGTGTTCTTGCTAGAGGTTTACACAAAGGAATATTAGATTGAATGAGAGCACCACCCTTCCATGGATGGAAGGTATTTATACTTACAACCAATACGCCCTCCGCTTGACCGCGGATCGTGCATACAGGTGGGTAAAGACCCGTCCTTCCTCCACGGTGTTGCACTAAACTAAACCGCGCTAATAACTAACTAATAAACTAACAAATAACGAATTAATGATATGTCTACGAGCTAACTTATGCTAGATAATACTTGGGTGACCGACACTTCACTATGGAATTTTCTATTTCCTAACAATCTCCCTAAGGAGGTCATCCCATGTTTTACATTTCAATCCTAGCATTCTATTTTAACTTCGCCTCGAGCTCGAGACTGAATTCTTCATTTCCGCAATCTTTGTGCTTTAGCAACGATTCTTCAAAGTCTCGCATAGATTAGTACTTTTGTGGAGGTCTTTGGTCCGATCCACATCTTTGATGATCTTCGAGCTTATTGAGATCATCAACACAACAAATATCCGGATCACCCTTTATTGTGTTGCCATCATGTGAAGTTGTGTCTTTCGGACCGACATGCTCACACTTTTGAATCATGACATCTTTCCATCGAGTAGCGAAGCCTTCATCGTTCATGATATTTGCGTGAGCGAAGCGAAGCATAGTATGAAATATCGAGCTGTGTTATGTAGATATGCACCACCATGATTTCTTCAAATTAAGTGCGGATGCTGCGAGCATGCGGCTTTGATTGACTCCTCAATTTCGATCACCGCAACCGTCCAAATGTACCGCAAACAACAGCTTAGCAATAAAGCGCGAAAGTGTCTTTGATCACTTTCGTTGAATTGAGGTACACGCCCACGCCTCGCTTATCAAGACAAGCATCGCTCGTGATCGTAGGATTCCTAAGAATCTCCTTGATGTGGTTTCGCAATGCTTCTAGCTGTTCTCAAACCGAACGCCTCAAAGAAGACAACACGGAGTGAGTGAACCAAATAATTGAGATTCACCGATTTATGAAAAATAGATTTGAAAACAATCGCGTATTGCTTAGAATAAAGAGTTTTGCAACACGACGAAGGTTTTATGAGAAAGATCAATTTCAATCAAAACACTTTTGTATTTGAAAATAGTATACAATCGACGTATAGCGAAAAGAAGAGATTCGCACATCGAACGTTTTTCTAAAAGTATTTTTCAATCGTAGATACTTTTTGTGTTTGAAAACATGAATACACATTCAAGGTGCTAGAGAAAAGAAGGTTTGCACATCGAACGGTTTTTCCAAAAGTATTCACAATTCCAATCTCGACCAAGGTTGATTCAAGATTGAATCTCCCATCGTTTCTATCCAGCTTGTCACAAGTTTGATCTTACGAGAAGATCTCACATGTCACCCACCAAGAGCTTGTTTGATGTTGGCTCTAGAAGGATTTCCATCTTCATCGTGAATACTTTTACATACCACTCGGATGTTCCGCAAAACCACAAGGATAATGCGTAGGACTCTCAATATATTCTTACATTCCACATTGTGTGAAACAAAGAAGTTTTCATTAATTTAGTGTCCTAATGAGATATTGTGGATGATCTCTTGGCTCTAGACTCAATTGTGCACATTTGGTTCCCATGCCGAGACTGTGGAGAGGTCTCTTCTTCAATATCAACTATCTCAAGAGAAAGTTGATAGATTATGTAGGTTCCCGTGAGAATGAAACAAGCCCTTTAAGAGGAACTTGAGTAGTTTGGGAAGTTTAGTGCAAGCGCCATCGGGTCCATGACGCCTTGTCTTCAATACCGCATGTTACCTTAGTAACCACCAAGAGCATATGTATTGAACCCTACATCGCCCTAAGGTTGAATTATTGGAGGGCTATTTCTTTTCACCCTTTTCACATTTCATTTCTTTTTCATTCTTCAACCCCTTCGGCTTACCGAGACTTCATAACTAGAACCTTGTTGGGTTTATTCCAAGACTAGCTCTGTCTCGACCGGCACTCTTCCCATATCTCACTTTTCTCCTTTTTCAATATTCCTAAGGACTCTACACTATCTAGTGGATTGTCCTCGGAAGATCCCTCCTTCTCAGCGGATCGTGGGAACTAATACCTAACCTAACCATCCTTATAACACCATGCATAAAGTAAATTGGTCGGTCTTTTGGTATTGTTCTTTCCTTCATGAAACCAATTGAAAAATCATTTGGAAAAATCAATCAAGGTACTTGTGATACGAGATCAATGCATTTTGTACCTTAAAAGTTTTGATCATTTAGAAAACCTCCCCCTCAACATATGCATGTGATTTAGAAATTGTTTGGCACATGGAGGCAAGAGGACTTTGAAATATTTTCTTTGATCACAATTTTCATATGAAAAAAGCAATTTGATTTTCTTGGTAAAATTCTCCCCCTCAATATGTGCATAGGATATTTTAAAACATTTTATCACATAGAGGCAAGAGTTCTTTTGAAGCACATCCACGATCACAAAATCCATTAAGAAAACCATTTGAAAACTCAATCAAGGTACTTTATAAATAACTTTTTAAAAGCTTTTGTACTGATAGTTATGCTCCCTCAATATGTGCTTCGAGATTCGAAAGCGCTTAGCACATATGAGAGAGCAACTGCACAATTCAATCAAAACGATCACCTTTTATTAAATTTCATTATTAAATCACAAATTCTCCCCGATCAAAAATATCAAACCCTTTGAGATTTTGGATCCCAAGTGATTTAATTAGGTTTAGAAAACATGGGAGAAAATGTGGCCTTGTTTAAATACTCATCCGGTTTTTGATAAATCCTCCTCCTCAACATGTGCATTGTGTATTTGAAATCGTTTGGCACATGGAGGCAGGAGTGCCTTTGAAGGACTAAAACCAATTCCATTTAAATGATAAGAGATTTAACTCACGATCTCTACCCCGATCAAAATTTCAAACCTTTAAGATTTGTGATCCCAATTGATTTAAATCATTTAAAACATTTTGGGAAAGACGCGGTTTGATTTAACTTTGAAAATGATGATAAGGACCATTTTAAGACATTAAAGATTGTTAGTGTCGTATGATAGTTTTAAGAGATCTTTAAGTAAAATAAAACAGCTTTCACAATCAAACAAGAACAGAAAAAAATTCATTTTGACAGATCTTTGAATTTTAAAGAAAATCATACCATGACATAACATTAAATCTTTAGATCACCACTTTTATTGTACAAACGGACTTTTGTGAAGAAATATCATTTGAAAATATTTTATTTTAAATCACTCTCCCCCTCAATCGATGACCGTAGTCGATGATTGAGTAACTCAAGTTTTGATAAAATGAAGTCCGGTGATTATCAAAATTAAGTCCAATTAATTTTCAAAACAATATTTTCCATTTTCAAAACAATTTAATCAAATTATTCAAAATTGTTCAAAAATGGTATCCTGCACAAAGATACGTTAGGTGGTTGAGAAGCTTCCGTTGTTGTTGTAGGGCTTGGAAGAAAACCGTCTGCAGATGCAGTGAGACTTCTTCTTACGTTGCATTTTGAATGCCAACTGAGGTCAAATTAAGCTCTATTTCTTCAATCACTTAGAAGAAAACCATCTGCTGATGCAGTGAGACCTCTTATGTTGCATTTATGCCAACTCTCCATTGAAGTCCAATTAAGCTCCGTTTCTTCATTTGTCAACCCAAGAAATAGTTACCCTTTCCTTTCGGCATCCAATCATATTCAATTGTGGGATCCGGATCGGGAACATTCTTATATGCCAATATACCTGCATACGTTAGTGAACACACATACAAATATATGGTGGTCGACAACACCCAAACAACAATCGACTAATAAAAGTCAATCCAACATATCAATCAGTTCATGTAAAGTATGGGAATAATGTGTTTATCAAACTCTAATCATCTAATCCTAACAATCACATCCTAGAAACCTAGTCCTTCAACATAGGCAATTGTATTTTACATATAAGCATGTAGGATGATTAAGATAATCTCGTTAGATGATACAGATTTGAAAACATTCTCCCCCTCAATCAATGACTTAAATATCTCGAAAAGTTTAAAAGCTACTGAAGTCATTGATTGAGTTTTCAATTTTATAAAAACTCGAATCGATTGTTTTAAAGCAACTCATTTATCACCATTTTTGAAAACACCAAATATTTTTCTCAAGAATTTTAGATGGAAAACATTTGTGTAGGAACATCATCCTTCGACATACTTTCCTTGTTTTGTTTTTAGGATAAGTGCACTAAATATTTTGAAAATAGTTTAAGCGTAGCACTTTCCTTCTTTTAAAAAAATGGGTTGCTATCAAATAATAGCAAGCCATAGTTTAAGAACGGGTCCTGATCAAGTAACTACAAGCCATTATTTGAAGCCCGGTTACAAATCAAATAATCGAAGCCATAGATTTGTGACATGTTTAGAAAGAAATATTTACACCTCCCGTCGAACTTCATCTAAAGTCCCGTGCCATTATTGAATAACATTTCTAAGACCGTAGATGTTATCGATACCGTAAGACATGTCTTGAAAACATATTTTGGTATTTTTCAAATTTTCATATTTTATGGGTTTTTGAAATTTTCTATTTTTCTATTTTCTTTTGTTGGTTTTATATTTTGTATTTGGTTTTCGATACATATATACAAAGATAGAATAGATGATATAGTTTAAGAAGATGATGATACGAGTACCGAGATAAGGATATCGAAAAGCCCCATTGTAGAAGATAGAAGTCATCATCCCTAAAACTTTCACCACCAAAGCTTCCGAGGTTCTTGCATTGAAGAAAGAAATTGAACCATCCGAAGTGAGACTTTGCGCTTCCCCCAAACCGAAAATCCTTTTGGATGAGCAGATTCAAGCTTTCTTTCAAGCTTGCCTTAGCAAGGTGCATGAGAAGCACACCATTATCATAAATCCCGGCCGCTCCTTTTAAGAACGATAATCGACATCCTCCGCTCGGGTTATATCATCAAGACGAACAACAAGAACGTATCATCTCACGAATAAATAATCTTCTCAAATTTCTTTTCATCAATTCAAGCGATCCATTCCAAAAGATGTCTAGAGAACAATTCCCCAAGTAGTTGAAATGATGCGCGTCCCTTTGTATAATGCTCAAGAACTCTCCGAACACACATCATGAGGGAATGAAAACACCTCCCATGTTCAATTTCTTCCCCGATGATCGTATGAAGCTCAAGTATCCAAGTATACCAATACCCAAGGAAGGAATAATCGATAACATTGAAGAAGCGTGCCAAGTCACCGATTATCTCATGGATGTCAACTCCGAATAAGTGATTATATCTCGAATCACCGATTAAGCCCTCAGTGAAGCAATTGGCGCCCCAATGTACACACTCTCTCCCCGATCATTGCGATACCATCGAAATCACCACACACTAGTGTACCCTTTATCTTCATAAACTTTCTAACATCACTTCCCCACGTAGTTGAAATACTAACACTAAACGCCTTGATGAGTAAAACCTGAGTTTCTCTCACGATCATGATATTTGTTTTCCCGGATATCTTCAAACACTTAGAAGAATTAAGTTCATCAAGTTTACTCGTCATGAGTCAAACCTTGAGTTTCTCTGCAGTAATAACATTTGTCTTCCCGGTATCTTCAATTACTTAGAAGTATTAAGTTCATCAAGTTTACTCGCTAGGTGCTTGTCTCCTTACGCCTTGTCGGTTTTTTGACACTTCGTAATCAACAACTCTTTGTAAGTCCGTGATACTAGAAATATTTTGAGAAGAACATCATTAGCTCGATGTATCTCGTGAGAATCAACTTGTCAAGAATAACGTGAGCAAGTCTAATTAAGGATTAAATTTGGCATTTCAATTTCCCCAATTAGTGCTCTCCCTAAACTCACAACTGCTTGATAAATGCCTGAATAAGAAGAAGTCTTTGATGATCACATGCAACTCGCCTTTAGTCTTCTAACATACAACAGAAATGTAGGACCGATCAGACTCAACCTTCTTCTAGATTGTCCAAGAGGGAATAGATAGTTAACATCTTCAACTCACACCAAAAAGCATCCCAAAGAAAAAGTGTAACACCCCAACCCGACAAGGGTAGAAGTATCACATTCTGGTGTCATATCAGAACATTCAAATAAAATTTCACAAACGGAAGCCTTATAAAATAAATGACTTACAAAGCAAATTTACAAAATCCAAAGTATCAAAAAGCAAAGAAAAACAAAACGATGGTTCTTCAAAAATAAATCCCAAAGATAAAGGGTAACTAGGTTCGGTCCACTCAGATAATCCAACTCTGAGCCCATCACAGCCCATCTTCAGACCTAAAACCTGCCGCAGGAAAAGAAATGCGGCTGAGCTTAAAAAGCCCAGTGAACAAATATAACGAAATGAAAGCTAAACAAAATCAGAAATACGAAACCAAACAAAGGAACAATAACAAGGTCGCAACGGAAAGGAATCAATAAGTCAATGAGGATCCTGCAGAAACACAATAACACAAATATCCAAAAGAAACAGATAACAGAAGAGGACAAGCACTTAACACATTGACGACACAAACGCAAGCACATTAAAATAACCAAGCATACAATAAGTCAGGAAATCAGAGTACATATAAGCCAAAACGAAGTCCAAAGGCTAGCGGGAGCAACTAACTAGAAAGTGAGTATGGCAATCACACAAGTCAAGTAACTACAGTTAATAACATTACAAGTATCACAACAGCATAAATACAATCAGTAGTCCGACATGATAAACACACGTATCAAACATGAACTCAACATGAACACTATAATTGAACGGCTTAAGGACATAGCAGAACAATTTAACAAGTTAACAACCTAGACCACATAAGTCGAACCATTTATCCAATCAAACAGTAGCATAAATAGCAATGTACACATGGCATGTCAACAATAAGCAGATAAGGATACTAATAGATATTCATAGTCCACGAGGTTAACCGAACAAAGTTTACATGATGAACCGTCAAAACAATTATTTACATACTAGCATGGTCACCAGACAAATCAAAGGGGTCACATAACCGTAGGATAACATGTAATCAGATGACAATAGATGGATCATATAATCGCGTACTAATCATATCGTAGCAGGGTAAACAGTAGTCACATACGACATGCAATAGCACAATCAAAGTCAATAATCAATAATAACCCAGTACGTGAATGGAACGATGGTCTAAAGCAACGGAACCAGAGTATGACAGATCAATGAAATGTAGTATATATAACATGGTAGTAGAGTGAGTCACCTAAGGGTACTGGATAAAGATAATCAATACAGAATATGATGCGTTGGGATAACTGAATGTACAATATGGGTATATCAACAGTGTAAGGTCTGTCAGAAATCCATCCCGAGCCAACAATATAATACAATACAATACAATACAATAGTGGCATTAGCAGCCCAATATCCAATAGTAGCCATTGTATTCTGAGGGTGACCTGAATACCAATACAATAGAGGGAGACCTCAAGAACCAATGGAGTAGCTAGCTCCCGTGATCGTGAGGGGTGTATTGCACACACGCACCACATCACCAATACAATATCAATATCAATCCAATACAATACAAATCTAGGATGCATCCATACGCCCCCTGTAACATCAATCGTACACACTAGAGTCATGCCATTGGTGCATCAATGACACGGACATGGAACCCCCATGCCTAGTTAATGGCTCGGGTAATAAACTGATAGGTCAATACAAAAGTTCAGAGTGTAGCAATGTATATGTCTTCATAAGCAAAGGTGCAATATCAATAGTTAACAATTTAGAGGTTCATAGCAATAGTTCAATATCACGGTCCAATATCAATGTTTCAATAGCACAGATTCAATAGCACAGGTCAATAGCAACAGTTCAATAGCAAATGATTCAATAACGAAAGTTCAGTAACAGTGGTTCAATAACAGAAGGGTCAATAGCAAAGCAAGGGTTCAATAACAATGGTTCAATAGCAATGGTCAATAGCAAAGGATCAATATCAAAGGTTCAATATCAGAGGGTCAATAGCAAAGGAATCATAGCAATGAGATATCATAAGCGAAACAAAGTCGAAGGATCAGAAAGTCATGAGAAACCCCTACTGAAAAGGGATAGAATATTTGTACCTTATTCGAAGCAAGCAAAATAGAAAGTAATGTCACACGATGAATCAACCTTGTCGCCCGGAACCTATGAATTAGATAACTCTTATTAAGATTGGATTACTCATTTTAGACAGCTTTCCAATTTTATCAGGTTTCCATATATAGTAACTTTCCATTTTTAGGTAACTTTCTATTTTAGGAAGGTTTCCAAAATTAGAAGGTTTAGTCATTTATGATGTAATTAATGTTAAATTAGATTAAAATGATGAAAACGATTATTATTATAGTTTAGGGTCAAAACTGTCATTATTACAAAGTATACGGTAAAAAGTGTAGATATCACAATTTTAGTTATTTTACAATTTAAATCATTCTTTTACATTAGTTACAAGCCACACTTTCCAGTTTTATTATTTACGAAAAGAGTCCTTATCTTTTATTTAGAACCATAAACCTTATTGAGAGCCTTAATTAGTCGACATTCATTACACATGTTTACGCAATTCGTGCCCAACCCTTGCTCGTAACCACAATTTATAACTACCCTTTAAGACGTGTTAAATCTAGTCGAGACGCCCTCATCCCAAATTAAATCCATACGACACAATAAATCACGCGAGACCATTTTAATAATTATTAACGACATAAGCTGGGCGAGACGTATACGTGTTATATGACCCATCTTAGCTCGGTTTTCTTGCATGGGTCACTTCTTGTCTCTTGTATTTTGTTTATGCACTACAGAATTAAAGGACATTAAAGTTTTATTCAAACTGACAAATAAGATATGATATATGCATGCCTCATTTTAGTTGATACAAACGTGCATGTGGGTTGTGTAAAATGAGATCAAAAGAGATTCCAATTAAAATGGTTTCATATGGTTGAATGCATGGTCTCATTCATTTGCTATATTAAGTGATCCAAGTTATGATTTCTTGCAACCTAAAACTATTTCTTCATTTGTCAAGTTATTAGTTGTGTAAACATGTATTCGAGGGAGAAGACCACACGACATCAACAAGGAAAAAAGACGAGTATGGTGTGTTACCTTGGTAGCGCGAAAGACGATAACGAAAACAAATAAACACCATTGGCCTAATGATACCCACGATCAGGGGCAAACAAACCCATGATAATCACCACCCTAGTATCCTCCCTTTTTGCCCTTGCCATCCACGACCAGCAAGTCCCGAACCCATGACAGAATCGACCACAAAACCCACGACAATGGCAGCTTTGATCCCAAAACTCACGATCACATGCACCACCATCACGACCTCTTGAATCATGTTTAACAAACACACTTGCTGTCTATCTGAATCGAATGGAATGGGCGGCTTTCTCCCTCCTTGTTTTTTCTTCTTGCCGTCACATACATGGTGGGGACTTAGGGTTTTTGTTTTGTAAATTCTAAGTTAGGGAAAAAGTGTGTTTAAATGGAGAGTGTATATGAGATTATTTTGGAGAATAATAGAGATAAATAGATGGGATGAATTTTTGGCTTAGGCGTCTGGCTTGCACCGAAATTAGGGGGAGCAAGATTTTAATGACCAAAATCACTTAATTCAATTTACCATAAATAGTTCGTTACATTTCAATTTAATTCTCTAGCATAGGTTTAATATATAGTCTAAATGATATTACAATGTGTGATATAATTCGCAAACATAAACATAATTCATTTATCATAGTATTGCGTAACTTATTTGTGATATAAGTGTTTAACGCATTCAACTACGTTGACGGTTTTTTACTAATTTTCATAATTATTTACTTGAGGGGCAAAACGTCTTTTACGCGTTTTAGAATTTTAGGGTTTTACAACTCTTCCCCTCTAAAAGAAAATTTTCATCCTCGAAAATTGAAGTCGCGGGGTACACAGAGACGTATAAGTTTAAGGCAGACGTAGTGATATGTGCAAAAACACATATCATTTCTTTATCTAATAAAACACAAAATAACCAAGAAAGAGCCGTTTATTGCTAATATTTGTGGTTTTCTTGAGTTTGTGCTTGTGCAGGTACGGATATGTAAAATACACAAAAGAAGCCAAATCGACGTAAACCGAGCACGAGGGATTAAGAGAGCTTGTTTGAGCCGGAAGATCAAAATTGTGCATTTATGAAGACTTTATTCTCCGAGGATGATTTTTGAAAGATATATTCAAGTCTGAAGAAATGTCAAGATCAGCCCCTCATCTTTGAGCATTTGGCAAAATTGATCCTTCAAGTGTCAGAAATTGCAAAATCAGTCCCTGGATTATTTGAAGATTGACAAGAATGGTCCTTGATGAACATTTTTAGATTTACATGTTTGGTCCTTGGATTTTCAGCATATACAAGTTTAGTCCTTAATATGTCTAATGGGTTCATTTCAAGTCCAAAATCCATAAACCAAGCCACGGCCCAACAATATTACCCGGTCCAATAACCAACCCGGCTTCCCTTTAATAATCTCAAACCACCCTATAACCCGGTCAACACATCTTGAAATATAATAAACAAATCCAAACACGCCTAACAGTGCCCTTCTTCCCCAAACCAAACGTGCCCGTTTCTATCCACCAATCACCCAACCTCGTACTAGCATCTTTCCCAAGGAACTTCTTGAAGCTGACATGTCAGATAAGACTGCCCATGAGGCCATTTGAAGCTCTCCTATTGGCCGATACACCTCACCATGTGAATTGAAGAGCTCTGATTGGTGGTGATGACAGGGGAATGATTTTTGGCTGTGGATAAGCCTTCTAGGCTCTTCTATCAAGGATCCAAGACTGATTTCCAGCTATAAAAGGACCCCTTGAGCTCACATTGTATTCGTGCAATTCCTTAGTTTAAAATTAGCTTATTGTTTCTTGTATTTCAATCTTTCAGTAGTTTATAAATGTTTTCTTAAAGCTTTCATGTAATCTCAGTTTTCATTGTAATCTCATTTTAAGTTTTAATAAAAAAAATTTCAAGTATTTCATCTTATCTCATTTGATCTTGATCATTATTGTTCCATTGAGTAATAAGCTTGTGATTTTGTTATTACAAGCTCATATAAGCTCCGTATAGCTTATATGAGCTTTTCATATTCATTATATCTTAGTCTTAATCAGTTTTTGCTAAAAG
Organism: Chrysanthemum lavandulifolium; assembly: GCA_022545495.1. Taxonomy (NCBI): domain Eukaryota; kingdom Viridiplantae; phylum Streptophyta; class Magnoliopsida; order Asterales; family Asteraceae; genus Chrysanthemum; species Chrysanthemum lavandulifolium. The sequence goes on from CM040239.1 coordinate 250,648,844, forward strand.
TCAATAAAAAGTCAAACTGCTTATTTCCTTATTATGTCTACTTATTCAGTCTTGAAAACAGCTTTCTCTCATTTAAAGAAGAGTGTCTACACCTTTTTCTCTTAAGAATCCAAGCTCAAAGGTCTTCTCTAGACCAAATCTGTCAAACACCCTTGATAAAGGGGTGTTTGGCATTGTGGGTTGTTCACCACTCTTGGTCATTCTTTTGAGTTTGAATAAGCTCTCATTAGGTTTCATTTGCAGTAATTAAGTTGTTCTGGTCATCTCTTTCTAGTTTCAAGTGGTACAAGTCTCATTTCTAAGTTTGAGTCTATAGGTTTAGTAAAATCAGTCATCTTTGCAAGTAGTAGTGTAAACCCTTTTTCACTGTTATTTTGAGGTCAATTTGGTCCTATTTAGTTTGTCTCTAAGTCTTCAGTTAGTGTCAAATTTCTTCAAAAACCTTTGGGTCAGTTTGGTTTATTTTTGGTAACTGTCAAGTCTTCTGTCAAAACAGCCATAAGGCCATTTTCTCAAACAATTTTCAAGGTCTTAATGTACTCAAAAATCCAAAAAAATTAGTTTTCCATAAAGTTTAGTGGTAATAGTTAGCTTATCTTCAGTTTTTACAAAATTCCAAAAGCTTTTATAAGCTCGAATCGCTTTAGAAACCGTCTCTGTCACGATTTTGATCAAGATACACCGAGTCCAACCCCAAGTCCCTTTATATCGATCATTAAACTTTATTATGGCTTCAAAAGTGATGAAATTTGGTTTTTGTAGTCTTTGGCACATGGTTTAGATCTGATTCAGCCCATGTTGGATTATTAAGCCTGTTTGCCAGCTTAAAAATAAGCTCAAAGTACCCCCTTGCTTCACTTAACTGTTGGCATTTCAGATTTCAAAACAAGTATGCAGAGTTTTCTAGACTGTAGGTATAGCTTAAGTTACTCCTAGAAACCTTAGGATAGGTAGCTTAATAGGACTCCCCTTCCCAATAGCTTATTTGTATGCTCCTTATAGCTTATTAGCTTATTTATCTAGTAATTTCGGTTTTAGCTTAAACCTTCCTTAATCATTAGCTTATTGCATGCTCCCATAGCTTAATTCTACTCTCTTTAGATCCTTTTGGGCTTCCTTTAACCAGAATTCAGTTTAGTAGCTTGTAGCTTATTCATAAGTGCTTATTTGCTATACAGTTACACTACAGCTCTCATATCTTACACATAAGCATCATATTTTATATTTTTATAGAACTAGAATAACATTTTAGAATTTTCCAGAGTTTTCATAATTTTTGGTCACTGTTTGCTATTTTTCTCTATTTAAAATAGTTTTAGTCACTTTTAAATAGCTTTTATTGCAAATAATTAAGAAAAGTTCCAAAAATAATTTTCAATTTTCCCGTTTAAGAAAAATATAAAAGCATAAAAATATTTTTCCTATTTTTCCCTTTTATTTGGTATTTTCACAATTTAAATTAGTTTTCAATAGTTTTAAATTTGTAGAAAATAGAAAATAATCGAAAAATAAAAAATTGTTTTGAAAATTCTCTTATGGTATTTTAGAATTTATAAAAATAGTTTCATATTTTTCTCCTTCATTTTCATAATTTTTAGTATTTTAAATTAGTTTTAAAAGTTAATAATTAGTTTTTCATTCTAAAAAATAAGAAAAAAAATCCAACAAAATAGTTTTAATACATAAATAGTTTTCAACCTGCATTTCTAGAGTAAAAGTAATTTTAGGCATTTTTAGGATATAATTTAGACGTAGTTGCATTTTAATTACGTTTCGTTAATTACGATTTAGTAATTTTGCACTTTGGATTTCCCGTAGATTAGATTCCCTTAATTACTTTCCCTATTCCCGTAGTTTTTAATAAAATCAAATCACAAATCAATACATCGAGCATTAAATTCCAAACCAATAACGACGTTATAATTCACCTCGTTGGGAAACGATTCGGGTTGACTAATCCGTATCAATGATCGATACTAGATTTGATTTATTATTCTTTTCCTAAAGGAATTTTGAATCTATCTTCGTGATTATTTTTGATATCGATATTGAGGTTTTATCCATACACATACCCCTAAGCCTTTTATTGTAAATCAAATTTTACGCACGGGAGGTTGTGTCACGACAATATCGTTTGAGGTTTGACGATTAGTGACTCGAGATCCTTCATTCGTGAAGTTACTATTTTCTATAAAATAATAAAAAGTAAAAATATTTTCCTTTTCTTTTGTATATATATATATCATATTAAAAATACAAAAGATTTTCTTGTGTTTTTGCTAATAAATAAGACACCAATTATATAACATTCTCAACGGAGGTGTTATCATTAATAAGTTCCCTAACTAAAGATAAAAACTTGCCTTTGTGTCGCTTGTGAATTGATTTATTTCTATCGGATAAACAAACCGTGTGGTGGGTATAAGGACGGCCCGACATTAAATTGCGGTGAAAAGAAGCGGGTTTTAAGCTTCACACGACCTACAAAGCTTCTCCGCTCGCTTGCGCTTGTCTTATAGAGGTGATTTATTCACTTGGGATTATTGGTTAAGTTCACCGTGTTTTCGAATACCGTTCTCTTTAATTGCCTTGGTTTTGAAAGTGCATGCGCACTCGCTCTAATAACTACGGACCGACACGTGAAACCGCTAAAATTCCGAGAAGGCGAAATAGACGTGCTCCATTAGTCGAACCCGAGATTCGAACTAATCGACTCCGCCCATCATCGAAATGGCGGAGGACAACCAATCCATGCTAGAGCAACCTGTGCACCCACCGAGGGTTATGGAGAAGCCATCGTCGTCCAAAGAATCGCTGCCGATAACTTTGAGCTTAAACATGGCTTGATCAACTTGGTATCATCGAGCCAATTTTACGGATTTGAGAGACGATCCTCACCTCATATCCGACGGTTTAACAAGCTCACGCTCACGATCAAGTATCGAACGCTCCGGAAGAGGCTATCAAGCTACTCCTCTTTCCATTTTCACTCGAGGGGCCGCCCGGATTTGGCTCGAAAACTACCCCTCGATCGACAACCACATGGAGAATTTAGTGTCAAAATTGCTAACTAATTCTTCCCACCGCCTAAAACAACAAATTTAAAAAAATGAAATAACAAAATTCACACAAAGATTTGATGAATCATTTAGTGAGGCATGGGACCGATTTAAAGATTTGCTTAGGCAATGTCCCCATCATGGTTTTTCTGAGTTGCACCAACTTGATACGTTTTATAATGGTATGAATGAAACTGATCAAGACTCTCTCAATGCCGCCGCGGGTGGTAATTTGTTGACCCGATCAACGAGAGATGCCTTGTCGATTATTGAGAACAAATCTAAAGTTCGTACCTCACGTAGCAAATCGGTTGTCGCCGAGTGAGTGTTTCACCATCGCCCCTCGCCTTACTTAAAATACGCCTAGCACCGATGCTAAGATTGATAAGCTTACGGATATGATACAGGCTTTGGTTAAGATTAAGACCGCTAAGATTAATTCTTCTCCCCGCTCAAGTCAAAGCGGTGGAAACGACTTGTACTACTTGTGGTGGCCCGCATGCCTACTACAATTGTACCGCCACCGATGGCAATCCTTTCAAGCTAATGTCAGAACCGGAGGTAACCAATACCGCCCTCAAGTTGAAACAAACCCTCGTGTTAGTAATCAAATGGGACCTCCGGATTTTCTCAATCAAATAATCGTAATCGTTTTAATCAGAATCAAGTTCGTGGACCAAATGTTCAAAACCAATACAAAGCCCCACCAAATCAATACCCGACTCAAGGAGTTAATTACAATCAAGGATATCAAAATCCAAGCTATCAAGCTTCACCTTTGCCCTCTAATGAATTCTCGAATTACGTTCAGAACAATAATGCTACAATCCAAACCATGAGAACCCAGATTTCAAGTTTGAGAAACGAGTTTCAATCTTCGTTAACTAGACAAAGCAATGAGTTTAAGAATGAAATTCGACTTCAGAACAACAAGATGGATGCTTCACAGAATAAACTCGAAAACATGTTGAATGCTGTTTTGTGCCAAATGAGTCAACCCTCGGGTTCGGTTCTCTCCCAAGTAACACGATTCCAAACCCGAAGGAGAAATGAAACCAGAACCATTCTAGATGATGGGCCCTCAATGACTACTTTTCTCCGGTGAGGAATGTAGCACGAGAGACCGAGGTGACAAAGGACCCGTAATTCCTCTTGATAATAGAAAAGCTAAATACGCCCAACCTCCGGTTGCCCAAGTTCCTTCTATCTCGTTATAACACCAAGTTCTAATCTTACACCGCAAATCGATTCAATCACGATTCGACAAAATGAATGTTGTTTCTGGAACAAAGTTTAAACTTACGACTAATATGATCAAAGCTGCTGATATGATTTATGAAAAGAAATTGGAACAAATTTCAAAGATTTCACTTGACCCTACACCGTTTAATTCTTCCTCGAACCAAGCTCCCGAGAAGCTTGGTGATCCCGGGAAATTTCTCCTTCCTTGCTATTTGAATGATATTAAGGAATATAATGCCTTGACCGATTCAGGTGCAAGCATAAGTCTCATGCCTCTTGCGATATATCATAAGCTTGGATTGAAGACTCTTATACCGACTCGTATGACTATTGAATTAGCTAATTGAACAATTGCTCACACGGTTGGTGTAGTCAACGATGTTATGGTACGAGTGGATAAATTCCATTTTCCCGTGGATTTCGCCGTCATTGATATAGAGGTTGATGCCCGAGTCCCTCTCACTCTTGGAAGACCATTCTTGAGAACCACAAAAGTCCTTGTGGATCATTACCAAGGAACGTTGACGATCAGAAAAGGAAATGAAAAGATTGTGTTTTATGCCGAACAAACTTCAAAACCTCCACCCGATGATCATTCTATTCATAGTATCGGTGTAATTGATTTTTCTCAAGAAAGTGGTGATCCCATTTTACCATCTAATCCAAGTATGACCGATTCTTTCTCGAAAAGTCCTCCGGATAATCCGGATGATATGAAGAAAGTTGAACCTAAACCGTCTCGAATTGATCTTTCAAGGTTTACGATTAAGAATATGTCGACAATACGAGTGAATGAAAAAGAAACAAGAAAAGGAGTTCATAACGGTAGTGGTGGAAACTGCTAGCTCTAAGAGCACACCACTTGTCCCACCTCCGATTTCTAAGAAAATCAACCTTCCTTTGAGTGGCAATCCCACTCCTTCTTCTCGAAATTATGGAAACTTCTTCCGAGACATCTTTCGATCCGTAATCTTTCAAAACGACATTCACAAATCCCTTGTTTGAATTCGATTCAAGATAATAAAATTTTGAGAATCAATTCTTTGACGAAGAAAGTGAGGAGTTCACCGATGAACTTGCTCCTACCGACTCGATTTTCTCCGAGAATGAATACTATGATCCGCTTTTCCCAAGAAAGAAAAGGAAGTAAAGTTTTCGACAGATGAACTTGTTGATCCCGAGGTCCAACATTATTTTTTATCCGAGAGTGATTCTCTCTCGTGAGAATTTTCATACAGATGATACGTTGATTTCATTCCTTTCCAAGACAAGATTTTAACCCCGGGATACTCTTCGAGAGGACATTCATAAAACAAAAGTTAACCGGAAAAGGATCTCTCTTGGATGCCTTCGTTGATGAACTTTCAAGTAACACTTTTCTCGTACCATGGACTCCCTTCTTCTATGGAGTATTCTTATTGTGATCCGTCATCCCTTCGCTCGCCCGCTAAACCGCCGGATGATGGATCACTCTTTCTTGAAAACCTTATGTGAGTTTGGGAGAAGTTATCCCATATGTCGAAGCCCGACATTTTCTTCCCTCCCAACCTACCCATTCTCTTTCCTCCGGAGTGAGGATACCGTCTTTGATCCGGTATCCTTCCGCTTGCTCCCCAAGGACAATTGAATTGGGACGAGTCGCTAGCGACTCGGTGATCAAAAACAAGAGCGCTTCGTGGAGGCACCCCATGCTTATCTCTATCTTCTTTCTATTTTCTAATAAGTGACGCCAAGGGTCACCTCTTCGATTTCTCGTGTTTGGTTGTTTGTGATGTTGTGTTTAGATGTTCCCGATATGAAGACTCTCGTGCTCAAGTTTGTCTTTTCTCCACTCGAGTTTCATGATCGTTGCTTATGGAAATCCGATATCCTAATCTTATCGACTAACGTTAATCTTTGAGCATACTTAATAAACGGCTTTTAGATTTTCGTGATACCCTTGCCCTTAAACATTGAGGACAATGTTTCGTTTTAGTCTGGGGTGGGTAATCTTCGATTTGATTTGACCGCACTTGCTTATTTTTTTTTGTCGTGTACTCTCGTAACCCCGTTTTTCCTTAGAAAACGAAAAATTGTGCAAAAATGAGAAAAATTTAAAATTTTTGTAAGCTTTTGTTAGTTTATGATTGAAAAGTTTGCTAGTCTCTTAGACAAGAAGCTATAAAATGCGAATTCTAGCTCACAAGGCCAAGATTTTGCAAGTTTCCCTGAGTGACTTTAAATATGCATGACTTGATTTCATTAGACGAAGCATTTGCTAAGTTAATATATGTTTTGACACCTTGTTGATTTTCCACTGGTGAGAGTAGGAATAGAATTTCGACTTGACCGGGCGTGTTGAGCCTAGCTTGTTCCCTTAACCATAGGTAATCTAAAAATTATCGGCTAAGCATCTGCGGATCTCATTATTTGGGATTTTAAATTTGCGAGATCGAGAAATGATAGAGTTACTTATGAGTTTAGATGCTAAACGAGTAGTTGGTTCTCTTTAGAGCCCATCGAAGGTACTTATGGCTTTTGTTCCCACAAAATTGTTTCACCCCATATCTCGCCTAATAAATAATTAGAGATGTTGAGTTTTTGGCGATAGTTAGTTCTTTATCTTCTTAAAAGAATCTTTGTTTTAAAAATTGGGTACACATCAAGGATCCGTAATAAATAAGCAATTAGTGATAAGTAAAAGTAATAAGTAAAGTTATGAGATGCGGTGTCGAGATCGGACCCTTGGATCTTTTGCCGGGATTGAGTGAGGTCTTAGTCTAGCCAACCGGGATCCTCATTTCATGAAGCCTATAGTCTTGGAATTACCCCGTGAAGCTCCGTGGTTCATAGCTCATATAAGTAAAAGTATAAGTGCAAAAAAAAAATAATAAAAAAAATAATAATAATAATAATAAAAAATAAAATTTTTGATAAAAGTCAAAAGTTTAAGTGAATAAAAATTCCTTGATGTGGACCTCATTTTTACGACAATGGTTCTTGAGAGAAGGTGGATAACTAATTATCGACTTAGCTTTGTATCTTTATCGGAATAAAAGTTATCGAAACGAGAAATTTGAAGAAATTCATTTCTCACAAAAATAAAAAAATCTAGAGGAAAATAGGAAAATGGGAGCAAAAGGTATTTACACAAGTAACTTCCATGGGTAGTGTTAGCATCTAAAATCATATTTAACAATGATTTCGGTTTTACGCTTAGTTTGGGACTTGTGAAAAATCAGGGATGGTGTATTCTATCCGTATGGTCACTTCACGCTGTGTTGTGTTTTCTACTCCGTGATCCTAACGTGTCGTTTGAAAAATGTTGGAGTTATTGATCGACATGAAAGTTCAACAAACCGTCATTCATAATCAGAATGTGCTTAATCGTAATATCTACATGTGAATTAAAAGGTAAACGGGGCATTTTTAGAATTAAGGCTTTCTTAATCTCTTTTGAGGAATCTTTGCTACTTCTTCATAGATTTAGTAGAAAGAGATTGAAACTTGGTTTTAGAAGCGTGAGTTGATTGCATTGCGTGAGGACACGACAATGGTCTCGTCTGGGGTATTTTGATATGTGGAAAACAAATATCATTTCTTTATCTAATAAAACCCAAAATAACCAAGAAAGAGCCGCTTATTGCTAATATTTGTGGTTTTCTTAAGTTTGTGCTCGCAGTACGGATATGTAAAATACACAAAAGAAGCCAAATCGACGTGAACCGAGCACTAGAGATTAAGAGAGCTTAAGTCGAGCCTAAGATAAAAAATTGTGCATTTATGAAGATTTTATTCTCCGAGGATGATTTTTGGAAGATATATTCAAGTCTGAAGAAATGTCAAGATCAGCCCCTCATCTTTGAGCATTTGGCAAAATTGATCCTTCAAGTTTCAGAAATTGCAAAATCAGTCCCTGGATTATTTGAAGATTGACAAGAATGGTCCTTGATGAACATTTTCAGATTTACATGTTTGGTCCTTGGATTTTCAGCATATACAAGTTTAGTCCTTAATATGTCTAATGGGTTCATTTCAAGTCCAAAATCCATAAACCAAGCCACGGCCCAACAATATTACCCGGTCCAATAACCAACCCGGCTTCCCTTTAATAATCTCAACCCGTTTTACCCTCTTGGACCCCAGTCAAACCACCCTATAACCCGGTCAACACATCTTGAAATATAATAAACAAATCCAAACGCGCCTAACAGTGCCCTTCTTCCCCAAACCAAACGCGCCCGTTTCTATCCACCAATCACCCAACCTCGTACTAGCATCTTTCCCAAGGAACTTCTAGAAGCTGACATGTTAGATAAGACCGCCCATGTGGCCATTTGAAGCTCTCCTATTGGCCGATACACCTCACCATGTGAATGAAGAGCTCGATTGGTGGTGATGATGAGGAATGATTTGTGGTCGTGGATAAGCCTTCTAGGCTCTTCTATCAAGGATCCAAGACTGATTTCCAGCTATAAAAGGACCCCTTGAGCTCACATTGTATTCGTGCAATTCCTTAGTTTAAAATTAGCTTATTGTTTCTTGTATTTCAATCTTTCAGTAGTTTATAAATGTTTTCTTAAAGCTTTCATGTAATCTCAGTTTTCATTGTAATCTCATTTTAAGTTTTAATAAAAAAAATTTCAAGTATTTCATCTTATCTCATTTGATCTTGATCATTACTGTTCCATTGAGTAATAAGATTGTGATTTTGTTATTATAAGCTCATATAAGCTCTGTATAGCTTATATGAGCTTTTCATATTCATTATATCTTAGTCTTAATCAGTTTTTGCTAAAAGTCAATACAAAGTCAAACTGCTTATTTCCTTATTATGTCTACTTATTCAGTCTTGAAAACAGCTTTCTCTCATTTAAAGAAGAGTGTGTACACCTTTTCTCTTAAGAATCCAAGCTCAAAGGTCTTCTAGACTGAATCACAAACACCCTTGATAAAGGGTGTTTGGCATTGTGGGTTGTTCACCACTCTTGGTCATTCTTTGAGTTTGAATAAGCTCTCATTAGGTTTCATTTGCGGTAATTGTTGTTCGGTCATCTCTTTCTAGTTTCAAGTGGTACAAGTCTCATTTCTAAGTTTGAGTCTATAGGTTTAGTAAAATCAGTCATCTTTGCAAGTAGTAGTGTAAACCCTTTTTCATTGTTATTTTGAGGTCAATTTGGTCCTATTTAGTCTGTCTCTAAGTCTTCAGTTAGTGTCAAATTTCTTCAAAAACCTTTGGGTCAGTTTGGTTTATTTTTGGTAACTGTCAAGTCTTCTGTCAAAACAGCCATAAGGCCATTTTCTCAAACAATTTTCAAGGTCTTAATGTACTCAAAAATCCTAAAAAATTAGTTTTCCATAAAGTTTAGTGGTAATAGTTAGCTTATCTTCAGTTTTTACAAAATTCCAAAAGCTTTTATAAGCTCGAATCGCTTTAGAAACCGTCTCTGTCACGATTTTAGACAAGATACACTGAGTCTAGTCCCAAGTCCCTTTATATCAGATCTGTTAAATCCTTTATTATGGCTTCAAAAGTGATGAAATTTGGTTTTTTGTAGTCTTTGGCACATGGTTTAGATCTGATTAAGCTCATGTTGGATTATTAAGCCTGTTTGCCAGCTTAAAAATAAGCTCAAACTACCCCCTTGCTTCACTTAACTGTTGGCATTTCAGATTTCAAAACAAGTATGCAGAGTTTTCTAGACTATAGGTATAGCTTAAGTTACTCCTAGAAACCTTAGGATAGGTAGCTTAATAGGACTCCCCTTCCCAATAGCTTATTTGTATGCTCCTTATAGCTTATTAGCTTATTTATCTAGTAATTTCTGTTTTAGCTTAAACCTTCCTTAATCATTAGCTTATTGCATGCTCCCATAGCTTAATTCTACTCTCTTTAGATCCTTTTGGGCCCCTTTAACCGTAATTCGGTTTAGTAGCTTGTAGCTTATTCATGTTGCTTATTTGCTATACTGATTACACTACGCTCTCATATCTTACACATAAGCATCATATTTTATATTTTCATAGAACTAGAATAACATTTTAGAATTCTCCGTAGTTTTTCATAATTTTGGTCACTGTTGCTATTTTTCTCTATTTAAAATAGTTTTTAGTCACTTTTAAATAGCTTTTATTGCAAATAATTAAGAAAAAGTTCCAAAAATAATTTTTCAATTTTCCCAGTTTAAGAAAAATATAAAGCATAAAAATATTTTTCCTATTTTTCCCTTTTATTTGGTATTTTTCACAATTTAAATTAGTTTTCAATAGTTTTAAATTTGTAGAAAATAGAAAATAATCGTAAAAATAAAAAAAAATTTTAAAATTCTCTTATGGTATTTTAGATTTTATAAAATAGTTTCATATTTTTCTCCTTCATTTTCATAATTTTAGTATTTTAAATTAGTTTTAAAAGTTAATAATTAGTTTTAATTCGAAAAATAAGAAAAAATCCAAAAAATAGTTTTAATACATAAATAGTTTTCAACCTGCATTTCTAGAGTAAAAGTAATTTTAGGCATTTTAGGATATAATTTAGACGTAGTTGCATTTTAATTACGTTTCGTTAATTACGATTTAGTAATTTTGCACTTAGGATTTCGTAGATTAGATTCCTTAATTACTTTCCCTATTCCGTAGTTTTTAATAAAATCAAATCACAAATCAATACATCGAGCATTAAATTCCAAACCAAGAACGACGTTATAATTCACGCCTCGTTGGGAAACGATTCGGGTCGACTAATCCGTATCAACGATCACACACGGATTTGATTTATTATTCTTTTCCTAAAGGAATTTTGAATCTATCTTCGTGATTATTTTTGATATCGATATTGAGGTTTTATCCATACACATACCCCTAAGCCTTTTATTGTAAATCACGTAGCAATCCATAGTTTCACACAGATCATAACGATTTCGGTTCCAAAGCGTACAAAACTTATACGTAACAGATGTCGATGAAAATCTTACGAAGAGGTGCAGAATGTCAAACGAACATGAGGATTGACAATAACGGATATAAGCTCTAGTCCATTCACGTACTAACCCCAGGCATTTCCCAAGATGTCGTATGATTCCAATAAGTTCAGATTATATGATCTCGGTATTATCACGTTGATCAGGCGTCATAATACATGCATCACATAACAAGTCCTTATTGTCATCATATTCTGCCTCGGTCATGACAAACCACATAGTCAATATCATAACAAAACAGATAACATACAGGTAGCAAGTAACATACCAAAACAGACCAGATTCACATACATGCAACATAAAATGCATCAAACCAACTTACCATACCCCAAAAGAGAGAAGGCCACCAACTTGCATAAACGGTTCCTCATGACTCATTACTGACGATTCAAAGGAAAAGCTGAGATATCACCAAAATGCTAAACGATAAAACTTCACGATTCAAACCGAGTTCTGAACGAATCAAAGAAAAGCAATACTGATCAAAATCACTTAACAAAATATCAAACCGCCTCAAAACGCATGACAAACGAATCTAAGTAACACAAGTCGCGCCTAGATCACATGAAGTAGATGAACCTTCTCAGACACTTGGTTGAATCTTGTCTTCGTATTTTGCGTCTTTGGTTGATCCGTCCAGCTTCCTCCAACAAAGATCCTCGATGTTTGCAAGAAGACGGCAATCGGGTGCGGCTTCGCTACGAACCTCTCCACTGTGGATCACAAAGAACGCAGGTCGGCACCATCGCCTTTAACTCCACGAGTAGTCTCCATCTAACGATCAACAACGGATGTACGAAGACAGAATAACAAGGTTCGATGCGAAAAGAAGAAGGTCAAATCAGTATAGACAAACGAATATCAATTTCAAATCTGAACGACAATCAAATGAATCGGAGAAAATCAGAACAGACGGAAGCCTAGTGTCTACCCAGTCCTCACAGTTCAATTCTAAGGTCAACAAGACGAAACCTTTGCTCTGATACCATAATTCTAACACCCCAACCCGACAAGGGTAGAAGTATCACATTCTGGTGTCATATCAGAACATTCAAATAAAATTTCACAAACGGAAGCCTTATAAAATAAATGACTTACAAAGCAAATTTACAAAATCCAAAGTATCAAAATGCAAAGAAAAACAAAACGATGGTTCTTCAAAAATAAATCCCAAAGATAAAGGGTAACTAGGTTCGGTCCACTCAGATAATCCAACTCTCAGCCCATCTTCAGACCTAAAACCCCCCAGAAAAGAAATGCTACCGAGCTTAAAAAGCCCAAGTGAATGATATAACAAAATGAAAGCTAAACAAAATCAGAAATACGAAACCAAACCAAGGAAAAATAACAAGGTCGCGACGGAAAGGAATCAATAAGTCAATGAGGATCCTGCAGAAACACAATAACACAAATATCCAAAAGAAACAGATAACAGAAGAGGACAAGCACTTAACACATTGACGACATAAACGCAAGCACATTAAAATAACCAAGCATACAATTAGTTAGGAAATCAGAGTACATATAAGCCAAAACGAAGTCCAAAGGCTAGCGGGAGCAACTAACTAGAAAGTGAGTATGGCAATCACACAAGTCAAGTAACTACAGTTAATAACATTACAAGTATCACAACAGCATAAATACAATCAGTAGTCCGACATGGTAAACACACGATCAAACATGAACTCAAAGATGAACACTATAATTGAACGGCTTAAGGACATAGCGTAACAATTTAACAAGTTAACAAGCTAGACCACATAAGTCGAACCATTTATCCAATCAAACAGTAGCATAAATAACAATGTACACATGGCAGGTCAACAATAAGCAGATAAGGATACTAATAGATATTCATAGTCCACGAGGTTAACCGAACAAAGTTTACATGATGAACCGTCAAAACAATTATTTACATACTAGCATGGTCACCAGACACATCAAAGGGGTCACATAACCGTAGGATAACATGTAATCAGATGACAATAGATGGATCATATAATCGCGTACTAATCATATCGTAGCAGGGTAAACAGTAGTCACATAAGACATGAAATAGCACAATCAAAGTCAATAATCAATAATAACCCAGTACGTGAATGGAACGATGGTCTAAAGCAACGGAACCAGAGTATGACAAATCAATGAAATGGAGTATATATAACATGGTAGTAGAGTGAGTCACCTAAGGGTACAGGATAAAGATAATCAATACAGAATATGATGCGTTGGGAAAACCGAAGGTACAATATGGGTATATCAACAGTGTAAGGTCTGTCAGAAATCCATCCCGAGCTAACAATACAATACAATAGTGGCATTAGCAGCACAATATCTAATAGTAGCCATTGTATTCGGAGGGGTGACCTCGGAATACCAATACAATAGGAGGGGAGACCTCAAGAAACAATGGAGTAGCTAGCTCCCGTGATCGTGAGGGGTGTATTGCACACGCACCACATCACCAATACAATATCAATATCAATCCAATACAATACAAATCTAGGATGCATCCATACGCCCCCTGCAATACAATAGTGGCCAATACAATATCTGAAGCGCGCAATAATCAATACAATAATGGGGACGGTGTGTAACATCACTCGTACACACTAGATTCATGCCATTGGTGCATCAATGACACGGACATGGAACCCCCATGCCTAGTTAATGGCTCGGGTAATAAACTGACAGGTCAATACAAAAGTTCAAAGTGTAGCAATGTATATGTCTTCATAAGCAAAGGTGCAATATCAATAGTTAACAATTTAGAGGTTCATAGCAATAGTTCAATATCACGGTCCAATATCAATGTTTCAATAGCACAGATTCAATAGCACAGGTCAATAGCAACAGTTCAATAGCAAATGATTCAATAACGGAAGTTCAGTAACAGTGGTTCAATAACAGAAGGGTCAATAGCAAAGCAAGGGTTCAATAACAATGGTTCAATAGCAATGGTCAATAGCAAAGGATCAATATCAAAGGTTCAATATCGAGGGTCAATAGCAAAGGAATCATAGCAATGAGATATCATAAGTTTAAACAAAGTCGAAGGATCGTAAAGTCATGAGAAACCCCACCGAAAAGGGATAGAATATCCGACTTATTCAAGCAAGCAAAATAGAAAGTAATGTCACACGATGAATCAACCTTGCCGGAACCTATGAATTAGATAACGCTTATTAAGATCGGATTACTCATTTTAGACAGCTTTCCAATTTTATCAGGTTTCCATATATAGTAACTTTCCATTTTTAGGTAACTTTCTATTTTAGGCAGGTTTCCATAATTAGCAGGTTTAGTCATTTATGATGTAATTAATGTTAAATTAGATTAAAATGATGAAAACAATTATTATTATAGTTTAGGGTCAAAACTGTCATTATTACAAAGTATACGGTAAAAAGTGTAGATATCACAATTTTAGTTAATGTTAAATCATATTAAAATGATGAAAACCCTTGCTCGTAACCACAATTTATAACGACCCTTTAAGACGTGTTAAATCTAGTCGAGACGCCCTCATCCCAAATTAAATCCATACGACACAATAAATCACGCGAGAACATTTTAATAATTATTAACGACATAAGCTGGCCGAGACGTATACGTGTTATATGACCCATCTTAGCTCGGTTTTCTTGCATGGATCACTTCTTGTCTCTTGTATTTTGTTTATGCACTACAGAATTAAAGGACATTAAAGTTTTATTCAAACTGACAAATAAGATATGATATATGCATGCCTCATTTTAGTTGATACAAACGTGCATGTGGGTTGTGTAAAATGAGATCAAAACAGATTCCAATTAAAATGGTTTCATATGGTTGAATGCATGGTCTCATTCATTTGCTATATTAAGTGATCCAAGTTATGATTTCATGTAACCTAAAACTATTTCTTCATTTGACAAGTTATTAGTTGTGTAAACATGTATTCGAGGGAGTAGACCACACGACATCAACAAGGAAAAAAAGACGAGAGTATGGTGTGTTACCTTGGTAGCGCGAAAGACGATAACGAAAACAAATCAACACCATTGGCCTAATGATACCCACGATCAGGGGCAAACAAACCCACGATAATCACCACCCTAGTATCCTCCCTTTTTGCCCTTGCCATCCACGACCAACAGGTCCCGAACCCACGACAGAATCGACCACAAAACCCACGACAATGGCAGCTTTGATCCCAAAACTCACGATCACATGCACCACCATCACGACCTCTTGAATCATGTTTCACAAACACACTTGCTGTCTATCTGAATCGAATGGAATGGGCGGCTTTCTCCCTCCTTGTTTTTTCTTCTTGCCGTCACATACATGGTGGGGACTTAGGGTTTTTGTTTTGTAAATTCTAAGTTAGGGAAAAAGTGTGTTTTAAATGGAGAGTGTATATGAGATTATTTTGGAGAATAATAGAGATAAATAGATGGGATGAATTTTTGGCTTAGGCGTCTGCTTGCACCGAAATTGGGGAGCAAGATTTTAATGACCAAAATCACTTAATTCAATTTACCATAAATAGTTCGTTACATTTCAATTTAATTATCTAGCATAGGTTTAATATATAGTCTAAATGATATTACAATGTGTGATATAATTCATAAACATAAACATAATTCATTTATCATAGTATTGCGTAACTTATTTGTGATATAAGTGTTTAACATCAAACAAGAATAGAGATTATTCGAATCATCATGTTGATGTATACGTGAAGGATTAACCGAAGCACTTTGTCGATAAACTCATCAATCCGAGTGAAGATGTCAACCAACGGCTTTAGAAGAGAAAACTCCATGTAAAGATGACCCGATAAGAAGAAGCTCGGTTCTTACATGAGTTTAGAGCCGTATGACCATTTATATTCTCAAATATCAATCAACAATGCAAAAAATTCACACTTCTTCTCCCCCTCAAGAATTGCATACGGAGATGCCATTCTTGACTAAATAAGTGAAATCATCCAAAAGTATTCTATTTACACTTCTCCCTCGCAAAATCAGCACATGATGTCGCAATCTTCATTATAATCGAGCAAGTGAAATGAGAAAACAATCAGTGGTAGCCCGGTTCACTTGATGACTGAAGCGCATGAAAAAAGTATGAAGCATGTTGATGAGAATGGTCATAAATGAGAAGATTTCTTCTTCTCAAGATAAAGCGCATCAAACGTATACTTTTCTTTTCTTTAGGAACGAGGCATGAATCGTTATGTTCATACGCCATAATGTTGACGCACGAGGCCCGAATCGATGTGAATGTACGTCATAATCTCTCTTTTCATCATCTCTTTGGCAAAACATGTAATCAACCCCATTATCATTCAGTAGGCTCTTTATCGTGACAGCTGATGGAGAAAACCCGATATAATGAATTTGACCCTGAAGTAAACTACCCCAAACTCGTGACTTAAGCTTGCACCTATGTAACAAAGAGCGGTCTTCAACCAACCAACCATCAAGTATAAGACGCACATTACCTCTTGAAAATCCACAATTGAATGTGACACTGAGCACTACAACGTAACTCCTTAAAGTGATAGTTATTTTGTAGTGGTACGAGCCCAATTCCCCCAAGTGGTAAAAGAAAAGGTAAAAGACACCCAACAATAACTAGATTTCCAAGTCTTCGTTTTTGATAATAAGCTTGAACAAGGATCATGAAGAATCTTCATCCAACCATCCCCAATACCTTCAGATACTAAGTACACTCGCCCGTGATATTTCACTTCAACCCTCAAATAAATAATAGTGAATTAACTCCGTTGTCACATCTTCCTGGTTAAAAGCTCAAATCTAGCCTCCTTTGACGTTTTCAGTGAACTCTGATAATGGTTTTCATCCCGACCATGGTTACAAGCATAGAACCCCGTAAAACCATGTAATAACCAAACTGCCATTGAAGAAAATCCAAACACACATCCAATTCATGAAGTACACCCTATTATCTTTTCTTCGAAACAGAAATCGTAGCACAAGCATCAAATAAGATCCCGACATACACTTTCTTTTCTCCAAGATTGTTCCATCAATACGGGATTTTACAACTCTATGGTTTAAACCGAGAAATAGTATCTTTCGCGGGATTTTACAAAACCAAGAATGAACCGTAAGATATATCCAGAAATGCACTTTACAATTACACGAATGTTTCCACTGTCACGGGATTTTACAAGTCTATGATTTAAACCGAGAAATAGGTTCTTTCGCAGGATTTTACAAAATCAAGACAAAACCGTAAACAATGTCAGCTTGAATGTGTTATGACAACTTTGGTTTCGGTGAATTTCTGTTTTAGGGGAATATGCAGCGGTTCATCAACGGTTCATAATCCAACATCAACAATATCGAATCAACACTTTGGTAAACACATCATTCACGCATTCTGTCAGTTATTGTAGTGACCACATGGAGAAGTAAATTCGATATACCAAACTTGATCATGAAGTAGAAATCCCCAGATTTGTTACTTAAACTTGTACTAATCCTCGTAAAAAAGAAATGGTGTACCCAATGTACAAAACCTCTTGATGTATCCTCAACCGCGTGAGACACCGAAGTGATAGTTACGTTGTGGGTTAAGTGAGAAAGAATCACAAAAGTAACTAAATAGCCAAGTTTTTATCACATTCTTCAAACGCGCAAACAAGTCATCTTTGCGGAAGTGTAGAAAGAAAGAAGACGAAATAAGTAAACTCGCCCGGAAAACCTCACTTCAAATCCAAATAAGAAATACCGTCCAAACAACCCCGTAGTCAACTTAGTTCAAATAAACAATTTCAAGCCGTGACATAATATTCTTCGT
Source organism: Chrysanthemum lavandulifolium (assembly GCA_022545495.1). Classification (NCBI taxonomy): domain Eukaryota; kingdom Viridiplantae; phylum Streptophyta; class Magnoliopsida; order Asterales; family Asteraceae; genus Chrysanthemum; species Chrysanthemum lavandulifolium. The sequence continues at coordinate 250,666,920 of CM040239.1, forward strand.
GAAAAAAATATACACCAAAGTATCAATCCGCTTAACACAACAACTCACATCATCACACCAAATCTCATCATCATCAGATCTCATTATCAACCGGTCCAACAAATCCAAGTTTAACTTGACCCGATTCAACACAAATTAGCAATCCTGAATCATCTCTTCTCCCGATCCAAATCAGTCAAGCCCAATTCATCTCAAAACGCGTATCCATTAAGCATATAATCAATAAAACGCCCATGAAAAGAAAAAATCCAAATCTAAATCAAATAATAACCCACGATCCATAACACTTTCTCTATTAACGGTCAAGCCCGATCCAAGATTTATCAATCCAAACATATCATTAGACCAATGAAACCCTTTAACTAAATTTAACATCCCAAATGCAAGATTGTCCAAGTCTAATCCAATGATAAGGACCCGAATCCAATTTAGAGTAGCAACCTAGGAGTAACAAACATTCGGTCCATTATACAAGTTTTACTCTTCAATACGTTTCACTTAGTCCATTACCCAAGACGTGACGTCCCTTAAGGCTCAACAACAGCCCATCGATCAAGTCAGAGATACACTTACCACGAACTTAATTATCACGAGTTAATTAACAAGATATCACGTCCACTTAACCGGGTCAAAATAAAACTAGCGAGGCCCATTCTTAATCCAATATTCAACTCCAGTATATGTCCAAATAAAAGCGGCCCAAGCTATCCACTGACTCAGCATTAGTAACACCCTAATTAGTGATGGTATAAAGCGCACACAAGATTACCCTATCCCTAATCTTTCTCACATACAATATCCACCTCTCTCTCTCAGTTATCAAACCCTAAGAAAAATCCGCCCCCATCTTATTCAAAACAGCAATCAAACCCTAATATCCACTTATCAATATTCCGCCACACATAACAGCATCTCAAAAACATCACGCCTATTTTCTGGATCATTGAATAGTGATGAATACTTCCATTTCGCCACAGAGATGGCTTGAGATGAGGATTAACGCCACATAGATGGTATGATATGAGTCATCAAGGTAGGTTCTTTATCACTGTAATCTTTAGATTCATACCGAACGTGAATAACCAATGGAATCCCAGTGGATTTTTGTTAGTTTCATCATGTATTCGGATATAATAACAACCTTATGACATTTGATTGATGATGAACGCATTTTTCGTTTATTGACCTTAAAAAATCTTTATCTATCATTGATTAAAATGAAAGAAAGTTCTGAGGTCGTTAATCGCTTTAAGTATATTTCCTTAATATCCGAACAAGATGAAAGATTGAACTTAACCGTGGTTTAGATCTTATCATCAATTTAAGTTCGAAAAAAATCTTGGATCAATGATGATATAAATGACTCAAGACAAAGACTCTTGATGGTCTTGGTGTTTTTTTTTAGAACCACGAGTCATACACACTGAGATCGATTGATTAATTATTATGTCTAGTTTGAAGTTTGAGTGAGTGTTGGGGAGAGATGGTGAGGGTCCATTGGTGAGTCTAGTTTAGGTAAAGTTGATGTTTTATTGAGTCGACACTGTTAGACCTCCTTTATGCTTTTTACTTCGACTGCTTTACATAAAAAGTCATGGACTTATGATGGATGTTACAAACTGAGGTTCATGTGTCTTGGTATATGGTTGCTTGAGGTTGAGTCTTGTTGATGTATTGTGATATTATGGTTGTGGTCTTGTGTCGATTCTCCTTCTTCCTTTCTGTCTTAACTTTGTCAAAACCCAAGTCGCTACCCATATTTTTCAAAGTAAATCGCTACCCATTTTTTTTAAAACAAGTTGCTATGACTCAAGAGTCAAAGTGGTTTAGTCAAGTTGCTAACAGTTTTTCAAAGCAAGTCGCTAGGTCTAAGATATGAGCCAAGTCGCTAGATAATGAGCCAAGTCGCTAGCATAGCCAACTCGCTAGCATAGCCAAGTCGCTAGCATAGCCAAGTCGCTAGCATAGATAACAAGTTGCTACGAAGAACATCAGAACATCAGCAGCAAACTAACACCAGCAGCAACAGATTAATAGCCCAGAAACGTTTAATAACAATACATCTTTTGACCCAGTTTGACCATTGTATCACCACAGCAAGAATGACCATTTGACTATCAAAAGTCACGGTATGGAACAAGACAGGTTATAGATTGATATATCTTTTTGGACCAAATAAAGAGACAAGACAGATATGCAACCGTTGATAAACCATGAGACTTATTTGACCAAAAGCAATACACAAACGTTTTAAAACTGAGTACCAATCTGTTTTGACCATAAAAACAGGACACAACAACAGTTTAGAAACATTTATCAAAGCAATAATAAATCATCAAAACACAAAACCTTGGATCAAACCGCAACAAAACCAAACAAACCACATGAACCGAACCGTGTAAACAACCATATAAATCAACAACACAACCAAACCTGGCTCTGATGCCAATTGTAGGATCGTAATATTTATTGTGTTGATGATTCGGGTGGTCTTGGATGATCAAAATACATGTTTGCCATAGTTAGAGAGTTAGTAGAGAGAGAGGGTGTTCTTGCTAGAGGTTTACACAAAGGGAATATTAGATTAAATGAGAAGCACCACCCCTTCCACGGATGGAAGGGGTATTTATACTTACAACCAATACGTCCTCCTGTCGGACTGTGGATCAGGCATACAGTGGGTAAAGACCCGTCCTTCCTCTACGGTGTTGCACTAAACTAAACTACGCTAATAACAAACTAATAAACTAACAAATAAAGTAACTAATGATATGTCTACGAGCTAACTTATGCTAGATAATACTTGGGGTGACCGGCACTTCACTATGGAATTTTCGAATTCCTAACATCTTTACTTTGTGATTTATGAAGTTTTCTAACCTTACTATAAATGCCTTAAGGTCCTTAGTTCCAAGAAAGAAAACCCAAGTGAACCTAGTGTAATCATGAGTGACAACTAAGCAATATATCTTCTTACTCAAACTTCTCACAAAGGTTGGTCCAAACAGATCCATATGCAACATATAAATGGGATCAAAAATAGTATTTACAACATTGGTCTTACAAGAAGCTTTGTGTTGTTTCCCCATCTGACATGCAACACAGGTTTCAGGATTTTCAAAAACTTTTGAAGGTAAACCTCTAACAAGGTTTCCCTTTACCAATTTATTTATTGTTTTGAAATTAAGGTGACCAAGTCTCCTACGCCAAAGCTTGGATTCATCAATAGTGGCTTTTGTAAATAGACAAGTTAAAGCTCTTTTGGGAAATATGTCCTTTATGTCAACACTGTATATGATGTATGTTCTAGGGATTCTAAGAAGTACAAATTTATCATCAGGCATCTTAAAATCAGGAGATAGGACAACACATTCAGTGTTGGTAAAAAGAACATAATTATTTTTGTCACACATTTGTGAGACACTAAAGAGGTTGAACTTTAGTCCATTTACAAGATACACTTTTTCAAAATCCAAATTACCTGTTTTAATTGCACCTCTTCCAAAAATCTTCCCTCCTTTGGGGTCATTCCCAAAAGCAACATATCCACCATCTATAGCTTCAAAATCTTCCAGATTGGACATGTCACTAGTCATATGTCCAAAGCAACCACTATCAAAAATTGCTTTATCCTTTAGTTCCACCTATAAGTTGCCATGCACATAAAAGAAAAGAATCAGTTTCTCTTAGGGACCCAAGCCATCACTGACTTGGGTTTGCCTTATGCATCAACATACTCAAATCGTTTTAAGTCCATTGATGCACTGCTGTTTCTGGAAACATGATCTAAAACCTTTATTTTTGGATTCCAGACCCAGCAAGCTGAGGCCTTTAAAGCATAATAATGATTTCCTATTACAGTGTCAGTTATCACTTTTGGCTCAGCAGTAGAAACTGCTTTTGACTTAGTAGTACAAACATCTGTACGTTTTTCAAAAGACCTTTGGTTATTTGGAAGAACAGTAGTAATGGATCTAGTTGCACCAGATTCTCATCAGTACTATCCTTGGAACCATTTTCTTGTTATCATGAGAGTGAGATTGTTTAGAAAACATTTTGTGATTCATTCTTCTGTTATGATTCCTTGAAGATTTTCTGTAGTAAAAACATTTTTCCTGCAAATGCTCAAAACTACCACAGTTATAACAAGCCTTTTTAACCAATGTAAAATCATCACCTAATTTTTGAGTTATTAGGTTGTTCCAGTTTCGTTGGTTACCTCTTGGCCTATTATTGTGCCTTTTAGGCATCTCTCTAGGTTTCTCATTATATTCAACTATCTTCCTAGAGATATTTTTCCCAAACTCAGGTTTCATAAACCTAACATGTTAAATAGTTTTAGGTATTTCTTCCTTAACATGCTTAGGTGTTGACTCAACCTTTTCCTCATCACTATCTGATGTCCAATCTTCAATAGTTGGGGCATCAGATGACTGTTTCCAAACCTTAGGTGTGTCATGGTTGTTTTCACTAGACTCTCCTATAGTTGTTCTTCCTACTTCTCCTTTGAAGGAGATTTCTTTCTTAGGGGGAATAAGATCAGATGCATATTGAAGTTTATCAACTATAACTATGTTTTTTTCTTTTTCAGCTAAAGCAGCATCTTTTTCCTTTGAAGCTTCTTCTAGTTTTTGATTGAGAACATTTTTCACAGTCTTTCTTAAAATTATTACCCTCTAGAATAGCTATCTTATCAACATACTCTATCTCATTTTCTTTACGATATTCTAGTTTTTGTTCAACTGATTTTTGACCAACTTTATATCCTAAGTTATCTAATATCAGTTTCTCAACTTCTTCTCTTAAACTCTCATTCCTAGCCTTAAGCTCTTCAAATGTATCTACACAAGATTTATAAGAACAACTAGATTCATTAGATACCACAGAATCAAAATTAGATGAAGAAGAAGCATAGGCCAGGGTGTCCTTTCCATTGACAGTTGTAGCACTCAATCTTGGATTCGTCAAACCCTATAGTGCTATGTGCCTTCAACTTAAGCTCCCTTCTTGTCTTCTTCAAAAATCTTCTTGCCCTTATAGTCAACATTTCCATCTGCCACTTAATGTTAATTTCTTCCAGATCATCAGGGTTGATCTGCTCTAAATCCTGATTTACTACATGTGTACTGGTAGTAAGATCATCCAAGAAAGCACAAATAGCAGCATCACTTATGTTATCACTAGCAGTAGAAACTGTTGTGATAGCAGTAGAAACCCCATAAGCAGTAGAAGGAGTTTCTTGATGACTATTTGACCCTTTTGAAGACATAAAAAGCTAGGTTTTGTGTGCCTGGGGTTAAACTGGATGTTCCCTTAACTTTAGATTCATACACTTTGAGATTATTGTATAAATCATCTAAGGTCAGCTTATCAAGACCATCTTTGTTCCTTCAGACCACAGTATGCATGCTCCATTTAGGTGCTAGACTTCTTAGGAACCTAAGATTGATGTCTTTTTAAGGAATTGCAACTTTCATCAGTGCAAGTTGACTCACAAGTTTCTGTAGTCTGTCACGAGTCTGATCAATACCTTCATTACTCAGAGCAGCATAGTTTTCAAACTGATGCTTCAAAATATTCTTCCTTGACTTCTTACTTACATCATTCCCACCAAACCTTAGTTATATAGCATCCCACAAATATTTGGCATCTTCAATCTCACAGAAGCTCAATTTGGTACTCATTAGGTAACCCTATCAGAAGGATACTATAAGTCCTGATCTCCAGTCTTCTCTGAGCTTTGTCTTTAATGGTTTTGATGGGTACATCCTTCCCATCAGTACCCTTAGTTGGTAGAGAATCACCATTCAGAACGATTTCCCACATAGAATAATCCAGCATCTTGAGATATTGTTGCATTCTTAACCTCTAGAGCTCATACTCTCCAGTCTTTTGCAATATAATCCTCATATGGATTACATTTCGTTTAGTCCCCTTGAAAAGTTGCAATCATCTAGGGGGAGCATTATCATCACCGAGATGAAACCATTTGCAAACATAGATGCAACGAATTAGCTTAGTAGTTTTTGACGCCCTCACAAAGGGATGGACTCGTCAAGGGGGAGTTAAGACTAGAATTTTTCCCGTCACTTGCTTTATAGATCTTTCCTCTTTTACATGTTTTTCTTAAAACATTGTGTTAGCTTATTTTCCAAGCTCTTTTTGTTTTGACAAAAAGGGAGAGAAGAGAGTAAAAACTCCAATTCAAACTTTTACGAATTTTAGTTTTTCCTTAAAATAATTTTATATTTTGTCATCAACAAACAGGAGGAGATTGTTAATACAAATAAGGCGTAAAAACGTTTATTTATAATTTACTATCTTCTAATATTTTGTCGATAACAAACGTAAAATCATTTTAACGAAACAAATAAAATACGTAAATGGTTTGAGCCAATAGGTTTCTAACACACTTACGTTTTCACATAAAACACTGAAACAAGTATAAGTGATTTTATGATTTAATAATACATATGTACAACAACTAGTGTTTACATATTGGGTAAATATATACATAACTAGTATGTATTATAATGGGTAAAATATTTGGGTAGAAACTTAAGTATTTGACCCATTGACCAAATACATTGAATGTAGTTGGGTACAACCCAAAGTCCATGACCTATACCCATGGAACTTGACCCATAACCTATTGCATGACATCATGCTTAAGTCATACATGGTTTTAATCCATGGCCCATAGTTTTAATCCATGAACCATGGACTAGATGCATTGCATCTTGGAGATACATTGTATCTACTTTGATACCATGATCCATAACCCATGACCCAAAATCCATGGGCAAAAGGGAGCGTCCCACGGATCCCCAATATTACACTAGACGGATTCCTCAAGTGAGGGATCCGTGAGATACATGGAACAGTAGATATTTTTCTTCTATAAATAGTGAGCCATTTCCTCCTTTTGGGTTGCCACTCCCACACATACTTTCCCCAAGTATTGTAACCTTCTAACCACAGATCCGAAGGGATCTTTCTATGTAGTTTGTCTTTTATTTTTGTATGATTCTCTAGGTTCCTCTTAAGGGCGAGATCATCACTTCTTGAAGTCGAGCAAGCTCAAGTCCATGAGTTGCCATGCTTCGTCATCATCAAGACTACTGAGGTTCTCTTGTTGATACTTCTTTCTTCCTTCATAGAAGTGTTGTGTCCAAGGAATTAGTGAAGGATGCCGAAATAGTCAAGACGAAAGCATTAGTGAAAGGTGCTTAACGTCCGTGTCAAAAGCATTATGAAGAATGCTAAAGAGGTCAAGACGAAGGCATTAGTGAAAGGTGTCAAGCGTTCGTGTCAAGGTCATTAGTGAAAGATATTTAACAGTTAAAACAAGAGGCATTAGTAAAGGATGCCAAGGTCGTATAATCAATGAGGTGCATCGTTATACAAATAGTGATAGTTTGTTTCCAAGGATATTGATATCCTTGATGGTGTTATAATAAGGAGTGGATCTCCTTTAGGGATAGGTGTCGTGTAGTGTTGGGTAGTAGTTCCTCCATTGTAATGGAACTCAGTACTTAGCCTAGTACCGAATAAAGGGTAGGCGATATTGTGGTAGGAGTGGTTCTCCTTTGTGAAATAACCCGGTGGTTAGCCTAGTACCAGAAAAAGAGTACGCGATGTTGTGAAGGCTTCTCCGCCATAAGGAGTTGGTGTTGTGTAGTGATTATGAACTCTCGAGTAGGTGACTTGGGGAGTGAAGTAGGGCAAGGAAGGTGTCCTTGTAGCCGAACCACTATAAATACTCGTGTCGTGGTTATGTGCTTCTTACTCTTTATCTTTCATTACTCTTTTACATATCTATCTATCAATGTCCAACATACACATCGAAATAGATTGACATAAGTCGATTTAAATATTTTAAAACAAATTTTTAATAGGTAAAACTATTCAACCCCCTTCTAGTTTTCCACATATGACTTCAGTAGTTGTTTTGAACACAAATTCTCTTATATCACAGCTTCTAGATCACAAGCTCTGATACCACTTGTTGATCCCAGTTGAGCAGTTGATCAAATTGATTGAGCTAGATAAATCTAACACAAACAAAGTATAGCAAGATGTCTTGTAACAAACCTTAAACACTATACGGAATTTAATGTTTAATGACAAAGAGAATACTTAACACAATTTTTTTCTGACAAAACACTTCAATATATTAATACGAATACTCAAAAGTATTAGGGATACAAAACCTTGAAGTGATCGATCCTAGAATAACTCGTACTCTAAATCTAACTTAGGACCTCTTTTTATAGGCTAAGGAGTCATATTAGGTTTACAATAACTTTCTACACAAGATACATCTTATTGAATCTTTTCTATAAGTATCTGACCGACTATACAAAATCAAATAAGCAGTACTAACTATTTGTACTGGCATTTTGTACTTCTATAATATTCTTCTCGCAGTCCACAGTTAAGTCTAACAGTACTAATACTTAACCTTGGCAGTAAAAATTGTCTTTGCTAAATTCCAACAACTTGCTCGAGGGCGAGCAGAACTTAAGTACGGCGGAATTTGATAACGCTCAGAATGAGCATAGTTTTAGTAGCGTCATTGTTGGTTTTGTGCATGATAACTGGTTATATTTATACATAATTGTTGCAAAATTGCGAAGGAAGTGTATTTTTATTTAAATGTAGCTAGGTATTGGAAAAGATGAAGAAATGATGAATATATGCACATTTGGATAATTCCCGAGAAGGAGAAGTGTTGATCCCAGTTGAGCAAACGATCTAATATAGAAACTGACTTGTAACAAAAGCTTATTAAGTATTACGAATTTAACACTTAATCTTAAGAAGAACAATAAACATTCAACACCTCAATATTATTGATAATACGAATACTCTTACAAGATTAGGGTTTTGCAACCTTGAAGTGTATCGACCTTAGATATAAAACTTACATCTGTCTAACCTAACCTATGATATCCTTTTATAGACTAAGGAGTCCTATACATTATACAATACGTAACCTACAAGATAAATATCTTTTCCATATTTATCTAATACAATAAACTAAACCGACTATTACAAGACTAGCAGCAGTTACATATCATCATCCGTGGTTATACTCTTCTACTAGCCGCGGTTTGTCTTCATCCGTGGTTACATTCTTCCGTCCGTGGTTATATCCAACTCTGCTCGTGGTTCCAAAGACATAGAGTAATTCTTGATCCAAGGAACCTAAAACCCAACAATCTCCCTAAACTTGATATATTCCTGCTGCATTCTCAAGTTTTCTTTAAGCTCAAAACATCTGAATTCGAGGATATAGCCAAACACTTACAAGCCTTAAGAATGTTCTCATACTTCAAAGAATAATTTGTAAGCTTGACTTTCATATGGTACTAACATCTTGATATAACCAAGCTTCAACATCGAGCAATAATTCACGGATGCTTATTCGGTTGAGGATAATAACCTTCTACAAGCATATGAATAACCTTTCCGTAAAGCAGTTAAAACATGAACCCACAAGTTTGATATAAAAACCATCTAGTAACTTGTCCTTCATAGAGTCCTTGCCATTCAGGTTTATCATGAGTAGGTTCAAATAAAATCTTCAAATAATGATAAACCAGTCTCTCATGATAATCACTTGGATGTACTTCACCAAACTTGTTCTTGTAAAGTATCCAAAGATTCATCAAATCATCTCTATCAAAATACTGAAGCATTTGTGAAAATTTATTATACTCAGAAACTTCATTATTGAGTCTTTGAATTTTCCAAACTCCTTCACTTCCAATTATAAGCTTAAACTCATAAGAAATAATTTGATTTTCATCATCAACAACTTTCAATCTTTTAGAATCGATGTCTCCGAACCTCATATTTCTCTTTCTTTTACTTTGAATCCACTCTTCATCCTTTTAATCCACTCTTCTTCCTTTTAGAATTCATTGGACGTAAATCATCTTTATTAATCCTCATACATCTCTCATAAATTTCAAAATTCTTTCAAATGAGCATCTACTAAGATTATCGAAACATGAATGCCCGAATACTTAATAATCTTCATCAAGACATTCCTCATATGAGCAATTGAAGGAGGTTTCTTTCTTACAACTTGCTTCCTGCTTTTACCAACCTTCCTTGCCCATTCACCCAAAAGTCTAGCTTTTTCCTCATCATCTAACAAATCCCATTCTTGTGCAAGATATTCATCATTGATTTGTTGAGAAGCTTCAAGATAGTTTTGTGATTCATACCATGTAGCTAACCATCTTTGACTAGCTTTCTTCATCTTGCTTCCTTTCTCTAAAGCTACTTGATCATCAACTACAATACTTTTTGCATACTGCATCATACGCTTCTTGTTCTCGCTTTATTTTAAACTTCACCGCACAAAGAACCTCTTTACCTTTCCCAACATCAGATTGAACCACTTTCTTCTTCAAAGGTTCACCAATAACTAAACTTTTAACTCTGGGTTTGGTTGCAGTAGACTGAACAGATAGAACAGGTGCAATGATAGGTGTAGAAATAGATGAGGTTTTGCTTAGATTTATCAAGGTACTTGCAGCCTCTTTTTCAACTTCTTTAGACATATGTGGTGATACAGAGAGAGTTGTGACAATAGTGGAAGTGGTTATAATAGCAGTGGGTATGACAGTAGTGGGTATAATTGTAATATCTGAAACCGCATCGCTGGTTATAAGAGTACTAACCATGGTTTCGGATATACCATCGTTGTTTGTGTCCTTCACTACATATTCTCGCAACATTCTTCAAACATTCAAGAACTACTTCATTCCCGCCTTTATCGATACCAAAAGTCATTATTCCACTATCAACATCTTCATCTATAGGTACATCAACGGATATATTACCACCTCCCCGAATTCATGCCTTGACTCCTCCTGCTTGGATACATCTTCCACATTCGAGTGGAGAGAAGTCCACCTTCTTTTTCTTTCACAAGCATAGCTTTCAAAACAAAGAACCCGGGTCTCTTTTCTTTCTCCAAAACTAACACCCTATGCTTCAATCGAATATCATTACCCTCAAACACAACAATCAGAGACCTGAAATTGTATCCTCCATTGTAGCACATTTAACCGTTAATTCATTTAAATGTTCAAGAATATCCTCCCCACTTCGACCTGTGTGAACTGGTCCGAGAGGTGGTTCATTGGAAAAGTCATCATGTACAAACTCATTAACCGTCAATTCAATGTTAGGTTCTAATCTATCCTCATCACTTAGAGTTGTGTAACCTGCTCTGAGAGGTGAATCCTTGGATAAAGTAGACATAGCACCAGACCTAGCCTGATCATCTATGTACCCTGTAGCAGCCAGGTGGCTAGGGATTCCTCCACCTGTATTAAGTTCCAAAGAACTCTCCACATTTGGAGTTGCCAATGGTTGGGTCTTATTTATGTTTCCACTATCCTGACCAGCATCTAAGCATAAATCAGTAGTGGAAGCCCTTCCAATCATGTCACCTCCATTCCATGTGACAACCTAATTAACAACACCACTAACACTAGCCCCGAGGTAGCCGAGTGCCTTCCTCTCCTAGCAAATGGTATGGGTATGACTATCGATGATTTGAGGTGTCTTGGCGGAGATATAGAAACAATAGTCGAGACACAAGACCTTCATCAAACTCGGGATCACTGTGCAAAGTAAGCATATGAGGAAATAAAGGAACATCAATAATTTCGTGATTCGTGGTCGATTCCTCATATGTGCAAAACCTTAGGAAGCATATGATGTCGTTATACTCCCTAGTATGTTCAATGTGTTCCTCTATTTGATGTTCCGTAATCGCTTGAACAAATCTAGGATACAAATAATTTTTTTTTTTTTTTTTTTTTTTAAATAACTAACATAAACAAACTAACATAGCACTCCTTATGCACACACATCCTTCATACCAGAAGTCAAAACACAAAACCAACACGTAAAAGTAGGTTATTGTTGTCGTGGTTAGTTGATGCGAGTGGTTCCAAAATAACTATCCGTGGTTCAAACAGTAAGTCAATATGGTCAACTTTGAGAACAAATATCACCAATACCCAAGAAACTCATTAACTCTCCAACCACATTTAACTCGCCTCATATTTACTTCCATAGCCCTTATTTTTGCTTATAAAAGAACCTTTAATCTCATATAACGCACACACCAATCAAAATCAAACCCTAATTTCTCCCAAAATCCCAATAATGAGCGGCCCAACCCAATCGGCCTTTCATCGATGACAACATCTCCTCCAACAAAGAGCCCCTGAGAGATGGAAAAGAACTATTTGTCAAGCAATCCAAGAAAAGGAGAAGATTGTTCTTCTTTAAGTTCATACGTATCACCCTATGAAGATACAGACGAAGAAACATCTTCCAAGGCAGTCAGTGCGCCTCCAAAAGAATCCAATCCATGGCTATTTGACATACCTCTACAAGAACCACGACCATTAAAATCCCTATTTCTTCCATCATCAGAAGATGATAGTGTGGTGAATCCAAGTGATGCATCTGAGGACTCTGATGACTCCTCAAAGAAGATAACTTCAAACTCCCAACCATCATCATCCCAACCCCGACCAAGACCATGAGCAAGAAACCCACCACTCCCAAAGGACAGAGATGTGGTTCTTGGTCTTTCTGCACCAGGTTGTGGAGCTTCTTCACACATCGTAAAGGGGAAGGGAAAAAGGAACTATATTTAAAGTTGATAAGACAAAATACATGAAAGATGAAGGACTATAGAAGACAAAGAAAGACAAGGGACCTACTTGGCAAAGAAGTATTTATTATTTAGTCCTTTGTAGTCATTTGTAACCCTAGTATCTTTATTATATAAGGAGATACAGGGAATTAGTTTTAAGTGTGTCAAACAATGTAAACATCAGACAAAGGTTTGTGTGTGTGGGAAAACCTAGGCGTGGGATGCCTAGTCTTTTGATGTAGTCAACATGTAGTGTTTAGCCTCAAGGATCATTGATCCCTGTTAGATTGTATCCGTCTTAGAGTTGATCATCTAGGATTGGGGCTGTAGATGTGTATTGTAGAACACATGATGATGATGAAGAAACCTTAATAATAACAATGATAGTTTGATTATTCCGCTGTACGTATACATATTATTGTTCATTGTTATTTGTCCTTATTGATAATCCTAGATAAGGTCTAAACAACCTAGAGTACCGATTTTAACATGTGGTATCAGAGCTGGTGGCTCTTGATATCTAGGATCTACAAGGTTTCTCGAAGAAAATGGCGAAAGATGAAGAAATATGAATCAAAATTTTCAGATTTGTTTCAAGAAGACCGCTTTGTAACGATCATAACTTTTCGTTAACTGCTGGATCGTGATGAAATTTTAGGTGGACGTTCTCTATATAGCCATCTAACCTTCCACCGGAGGGATCGTCGATCTGTGCTCTCAATCAAAAGTTATTTCATGTCGAATATGGCTGCAGAAAAAGGGTAAGCTACTGATTATGCATGTGCTACTAGTTCATCATTATTTAAATTCCATTCTTCTATACGTATGTCTCTACATACGGAATTAGGAAATTGGTTTTTGGATTTTAGTCAATTTTGGGACGTAGTTATTATCAATTGATTGTGGGGTATCTATATAATTCGTTTGTCGTTGAGTACATGACAATTGGTATCTTTAACCTCGTACCTTTTTAATTGTGGGGAAAAAGTATTAATTGATTGATCAGTTGTGGGTCAATAAAAAATACGATTGTGGAGCTACTAGTTGTTTTTAAGTAATGCTCTCACATGTTAACTGCTGCTCGTTATTGATGTATCTGTTGCTGGAAGTACGATACTCGCTGAAAGTTCCAACCACTGCTACTCGTTTTGTTTCCACTGCTAAGGTATTGCTTCCACTGCTAGTTTAAAGCACCTTACCACTGCTTGCTCAATGGTTATCACTTCTAGTTTGACGCCACTGCTAGCCTCGTTCGTTACCAATGCTACTATATCCGATACCACTGCTAGCGTTTTGTTTCCACTGACTGCTAGCTTCTTGGTTATGCGTAAACTACTGCTACTTTCTTTTATCTACTGAAACTTCTCCTGCTGCTATGTTTATATCGTTTTACATATTGTAAGTGCATGGTACTGATTGTTCTTGGTACTTATGATTGTTCGTGAAGATTTGCAGTGTGCTATGAGTTAAAGAGTAGCATGAAGCAGTTGTCACATGAGGTGGTGCTTTGATTGGTCAAACCATATCAAATTGGTCGGTGAGTACTTGTATCAAATTTGCCTCTGTCCTGGTCGACCACTTTTGCATGAGATTTTATCATCAAACGTAATTAATGGTCGGTTATGCTTAATTGGTCGATACAATTCACTGATATATTATTGATTCTACATGGTGATTGTTATGTTTTGGTTTTTGGTGTCACAAACATTGATATGAAGATGGTCTACACACACCTGGGTGCTTGCTTATGTTATTGAGCTTGATATATTCTTGGGCTGTTTTTAAACAGTTTATGATTATTGTGATTGGCTCTCAGACTGAACATGGTTATTGATTTGAGGGGAAGTTAATCATGCTTTGATTATTAGGCACACACAATCGCTTGGATTTTGGTTTTGTTCTTAAGGTTCATGGCTCATTCTTATTGTCATAGTTGATTACTAAGAAAGGCGTTTATCACCTATTTGAAGATGAAGTGGAATTATTTGGGTTTGTGTTTTATTATATCTTAAAGTGGTACATTTACACTTTTAAGATAACTTGTTTGTGCGTTCATGTGACAAAGAATTGACAAAACACTTGAAGGAGTTACGTTATTGTGCTCAGTGATTATTGTCAAGGGATTGCGGTACCATGATTGGGTATATGTTCGATGTCATCTTTAGTGCAAGATATAAGATACAGGTTTGGGTTGTTCTACTTTAGCATCAAGTTGGTTATACTTGGTTTTGTTGATCAGTAATTATTACATAAAGCCTACATTCTTCAAATGGTTAACATATGGGTTTCGGGGAAGCTTAATGTTAAAATATTTAACCATTTGCATGCATCATTCGAGGTGAAGGTTTTACAACCGCTAGTTGTTATTACTATCTTGATTTTGATTTCTCTGTTTCAAGTTCATTTTAGATGCGGAAAACTTAATGGTGGGTAATTTGAAACATTGGAAGGATGGATTGGACGTATGATATTGATTTGTAGTTGTGAAGATCAAGGTTGCTCACTTATGTCCTCTAATTGAAGATGACAAAAAGGGGAAGAATATTTACATAGAAGATTGCAACTTGAAGATCCTTGGTGATATTGCATATTTAAGGGGAAGTTTGTTTATCTTTTATGACATACTTGTTCGTGCTTATTTGGTTTTGTCATTATCAACTAGGGGAACATTGTTGGGAACTATATTTAAAGTTGATAAGACAAAATACATGAAAGATGAAGGACTATAGAAGATAAAGAAAGACAAGGGACCTACTTGGCAAAGAAGTATTTATTATTTAGTCCCTTGTAGTCATTTGTAACCCTAGTATCTTTATTATATAAAGAGATACACGGAATTAGTTTTAAGTGTGTCAAACAATGTAAACATCAGACAAAGGTGTGTGTGTGTGGGAAAACCTAGGCGTGGGATGCCTAGTGTTTTGATGTAGTCAACATGTAGTGTTTAGCCTCAAGGATCATTGATCCCTGTTAGATTGTAACCGTCTTAGAGTTGATCATCTAGGATTGGGGCTATAGATGTGTTTTGTAGAACACATGATGATGACGAAGAAACCTTAATAATAACAATGATAGTTTGATTATTCCACTGTGCATATACATATTATTGTTCATTGTTATTTGTACTTATTGATAATCCTAGATAAGGTCTAAACAACCTAGAGCATCGATTTTAACATTAGTTTAACCTGGCTCTGATACCACTTGTTGATCCCAGTTGAGCAAACGATCTAATATAGAAACTGACTTGTAACAAAAGCTTATTAAGTATTACGCGGAATTTAACACTTAATCTTAAGAAGAAGAACAATAAACATTCAACACCTCAATATTATTGATAATACGAATACTCTTACAGTATTAGGGTTTTGCAACCTTGAAGTGTATCGACCTTAGATATAAAACTTACATCTGTCTAACCTAACCTAGGATCTCCTTTTATAGACTAAGGAGTCCTATACATTATACAATACGTAACATACAAGATAAATTTCTTTTCCATATTTATCTAATACAATAAACTAAACCGACTATTACAAGACTAGCAGCAGTTACATATCATCATCCGTGGTTATACTCTTCTACTAGCCGCGGTTTGTCTTCATCCGTGGTTACATTCTTCTGTCCGTGGTTATATCCAACCTATCCGTGGTTCCAGTACTTAGAGTAATTCTTGATCCAAGGAACCTAAAACCCAACAAGAAGAAAGAAGAAAAGACTGAAAGACTCAATGACTTGAAGCACAAAGATTTATAAGTTTCTACATCAATAAAATATCAAGTTCTATCGTAGAAATCAGTGCCAGAAGCAAAGAAAAAGCATGCATCGAACCGAGTCAAGTAAAATTCAAGATTACTCTAGGGATGGACTCCAGCCGATCGGTTGGAGCCTGCAACCGGATCGGCTGGGTGAAGACTCAAGGAGGAGCCGATCGGTTACAACCCGCAACCGATTTGGATGGGCGGTTCTGCAGTTACAAATTTCACATTTATTGAAGGAATTACTTCCATTAATCATTGGAGTCAGATCATTTCTTAGTAATAACTCCTAGAGAATGTTTTTGGCTTGTTGGTTAAGGGTTCTTGGCTATATATTAAACCTAGACCTATGTACTTAGTGTGACACAACTTAAGAAGTAATAGACTTACACCTAAGCTATTACTAACCATTTTTATTCAACCCAAAAGTCATATAAAGTTTGTAAAACGTCCAGGAAGGTGTTGAGTTCAATTCTCAATCATTTGGTAGTAACTCTGTTACTTTTCCATGAATTTTTGTTCATATGAATTATATGAAAGATATGTTTGCTACTTATGTTTTGTTATGGTTATAATGGAGTAATTCTTGGATATACTTGTGTGTAAGATGTAGGAAATTGTTGGGAGTGTACTTATCTTTGTGATGCATATGAATTATTCTTGTTTAATGAGTTTGGTGAGATAACATCTAGTCTTGCTTAATTTGTTGGTAATAACATTTAAAAAATAAAGAGGCCGAAAGGATTTCTCTTCATGTTTTTATTCCAAAACGTTAGTGCACGAACTAGTATGGGATATGATGATTGACATTCATCATATTTTCTTATTAAAATAGACTTGAAATAATTTCATCACGAAAAAGGCCGAAATGGTTCGTAAGAACAAGTTAGATAAGAATCATTTTCAAAAAAATGGATTTCAAAAGAATAGTCAATTGGTTAAAAGGCCGAAAGGATTACCTATGTGATTGTATTCTCAGAATGATTTCTACATGACATAAACCATCGATTGTGAGTCATTTGCCTATGATTTGTGCATTACTTCAAGTTTACATCAAACCATCAGGAACACTCTAGAAAATTGGCTATGACCTATACACAAGTATATGTTTCTTTAATTGGTTTTTAGAATAAAAAACATTTCGTAGGAGGCTTGACAAACATTCTTGTTTCAAACAAATCAATAACCACAAATCCCTTGGGACGATCTTGACTTACCCACCTTTACTATCATAGACGAGTATACTTGCTCGTATGTGTTAAATATAAACTTTAAAACTTGTTGATGCAGGTTTTACTGACCAGGTTTTAATATTTATAATTACTCGTTATACCTATGGTCTACTCTAATGCACTAACAGGAAGTGTACCCGGTCGTGTGTAGTGTAGTATTCGGTAAAGCCGAGGTCGTCCCAAGAGCTATGTGTGTGGATTTATACTAAGTCTAGGTGTCAAAGATTTTAATATGATTTCGATAAGGAATTAACTAATTAACTATTAAAGAAAATAAAGGCAAAGGATGTGATCAATAGAGGAGAGTGGTGCTAACCTAGTTATTCATCGTAACTAGTAATGTTTACGTCTAGTTACTTCCAATTACTTCAGGTGGGATCAAATTCGAGAGGACAACATTTGGTCAGTTTGTCCTAACCTATCAGCAAAGGGTACTACTGGAGAAGTCAGGTGTCCCCTCATAAGTCTAGTTGTTCATGTTCCCCTAAGCCAAGTCATTAAGTTTCGCTACATGCTAGATTTATATTAGTGAGTGCCCGGGCGCTAGCAACTTAAACACTCACTCCCTAATTCTTAAGTTCGTCCAAATGGTAGGTGATCAGTTTGTCAAATCGCACAAGTAGAAAGGGTCATCAGTTGGTCATATCTTACCCTTCCCGTCTCAGACTACTCACTTAGGGTCAGTTGGTCATATCTCCTAAGCAACTAGCCTCTACCACCATTCAAAACTACCGAAACAAGGGTAGCTACCAATAAACTATGCATGCATACACTTAAAAATAATTATACGGAAGCAATGTAAACGCAAACAAAATAATTAAGGAATCATAACTAGGCCAGCACCAAGAGGTGCTTAGCCGCTCATATTAACCATACAAATCAATTCAATGTTTAATGTTACGAAATACATGAATCAAAAGTAAAGAAAAGATAAAAAAACTAATGCTTATCGTAGGGGAGTGATTTATCCCTTAGAGATAGCTCCGTATGCTCCACTTGAGAAGAACAATGGGAATTCGGGGGGTCTTCAATGATCTTTAAGAATATGTGTCGATTTAAAGCGTGATTCCCGAACCTTTCCACTTGAACCTTGTAATTAGGCAAATGATGACTTCCCAATCACAAATAAAGACTACAGGGTAGGCTAAGGTGTATAGGTGTATCGAAACAATATATTGGGTTAACAAAATGAAAGGAATGGCTCAGATGGGTGTATCTAGGGGTATCTTGAACTAAATGTGAGTGCAACAAAAAGGTTTCACATGGGGTTCGAGAAGTCGAGCTGACTAATCGATAGACACACAATGGTAGGCTATTTGGGTGATCATCCTATAATACTGCCTTCTTAAACTAAAAAGTCCAAATACATCGAGCTAACTCAACATACCTCGTCTATGGTCTCGAAATGATGCAAAGGCCAAGTTCTAAAGTTTACAAGCTACCGGCACACTCTTAATTTGGTGGATTTGGGGTAAAATTTTGGAAACGGATAAGGCTAATCTCACCATAAAATATCAATGGTTATATGTGCTCGGCTAGAAAAACGAGGGATAAATAAAGTTCAAGAGACAATTCTACTCCCGTCCTCTCACTTGAATTGTACAAATTCCCTTTTGTACTAAGCGTTAAATAAAGGTGAAGAGAAAAGTAGAATTAGAGCGAGAACTTCCCTGAAATTTGCTCCAAAAAGAAAGAAGTCCCACGAAAAAGAGTCGTGCCTTCGCAAAAGCATCCACGAGCAAACTTCAATCCCTGAAATCACACTACCGACAAGCATAATTCTAAAAAAGAAAAATGAAAAAATGAAAAATAAACATAACTCACTTTCGTAGGAATCACGGTTGCATTTAGCATATGCAACAAGCCTTTTAAACCACTTGGTGTCCTAAGTGGACGAGTTAAGTCTCGTGAGGGTTTACAGGGAACACCCCCACAAAGTTTATTTAAAAGACTAATACAAGGCTATTGTGTTTAAAATGAAAGAAGTAATGCAGAGGATAGTTATGTCGTAACTCCAGAAGGATTTACGCCGTAACTAGGCAAAACCTGTCGGCGTAATCACTGAGATGAGATTACGCCGTAATTGGTAGTGCATCTGAAGTTCTGCTGCAAGGGGCCTATTATGGCGTAACCATGAGAATGAGTTACGCCGTAACTCTTGTCAGATCAGCATGCTACAGCAGCAACTTTTCTTCGTTTCCTGCAAAAATGCTTAAAACACAAAATTTAACAGAAATGGAAATATAACAAAAGAAAGGGATAATTTGGGTTGTCTTCCGAAAGAGCACTTTTCTTTATTTACGAGTCTTTAAGTTAGACTCAAAGCCTTTGGGCTTTATGGTGGCCTTTGGACTTGGCCAACTTCCTCTACTAGTTGGCGGCAATCATTCATCCATTTGATAAAAACATTTTTTCTTATTGTGTTCCCGATGCTACATGTTCCAAATTTTTGCGAGATCCACTCATTAAATGATAAACATGACTTTCCCCAGTCTTCATCGTAAGCTATAGGACCAAATATTGTACTCATGTTTGATCTTTCATCATTGATTATTGCATTAGTAAGGCGATAGTTATCGTAATTGCATTTTAGTTGTGTTACCAATCCCGTATTGATTTCTGAGTCTCCAAATCTTATCTTGTACCAATCTTCAAATGATAATTTCCCAAATTTTATATTGTATCTTTCAGCCTCGTGAGGGCACATCCATTCATCCGCCCTCCCTTCACAAAATTCACGAAAAGGGTTACACGAGGGCCATGCTTTCATTGATTCATTATCTTCGGTTAATATAGGGTTGCAGTAATGTTTGTTTGGATGCAGAGCTCCCTTAATACCCTCAACCTGGACAGTCTTTTCATGTTCCTGCTTACAACTATCAACATTTTCTCCACCATTTTTAGTACTAGGATTATGACACAAAGGTGAATTGAGCGATTGAATATTAACAACATCATCTTTATTTGAAACTTCTAATTTTGGGTTTAATTGCTCTTTCATACTGAAAGTTATTCGTTCTTTTTCAGTTCCCAAAGAATTTTTTTTTCAAAGACCTTAATTTGTGCACGACAAGTGGCCATAAAAGGTCTTCCAACAATTAAGTTGTAAGTCTCCTGTTTTCGCATATCAATAACCACAAAATCAGTGGAAAAAAGGAATTTTCCAATTTTAAGGAGGACATTATTAACTACTCCCCTTGGTACAACTTTAGAGGAATCAGCCATTTCTATCATCACTGTTGTTTCTTTTAAATTGGTAAGTTTTATTTTATCAAACAAAGTGGTAGAAATCAGGTTTACCTCAGCCCCCAAATCAGCTAATGCGAGAATTGTAAGATTACCGATAGTGCATGGAAGAAGAAAACTTTCCTGATATTGTTGTTTCTCGGGAAGTTGGCTTGGCAGGTCCTCGTCGTCTTCCGATTTATCATCTTCTTTTAGGTAGTTAATCTCGGATAGATCATTGGCGACATAAGAGGTGCACTGTTCTTTCTTTGGTTTATCTTGTGCGAATATGGCTTTGCAGGCAATGTCTTTGTCATTACTGGTCTCAAGGTGTTTAGCTAATTGCCCAATTTGGGTTTTGAGGTTTTTAATTGCGGCATCTTGGTTTTGCAAGTTCATGTTGGTGTATTCTTTTTACCTTGACCATCCATTCCTTGAGTCTATCGCCTTTCTTTGTAGATTCCTCAATATGCTTATGCATTATTTCTTCAAGGCTTGGTTTAGGAGGATTGTTGTTGACTCTTGTATAGAACCCTGGGGACTTTTCTTGGTATCTGGCCTCGTTACCATTGTATCCATTGAAGGGACTTCCATCTCCATATTTTACTTCTTCAGTCCTTTTAACTTCTTCATTGAAGGGGCATTCCTTAGTAGGGAGAGCTCCATTGTGTCAACTTCATTCAAGATATGTTCGATGAGTACTTCCAACCTCCAACGAATGTTGATCATCCAGTTTTTGAAGCTCATGCTCCGGTTTCTATTGACTCAACTGGTTCACCATCTAAGAAGTACTTCTTGGAATTCTCAAGAAACCTTATCTCCAGTTATTTCACAAGGCGTTGATAATGACTATCATGATATTGTAAGTTGCACTATTGAATAATGATCTGCTCTTTGGTATTCATGTGCCAAATCTTCACGGATTATTGTTCATGGAGAAAGATCCACTCTTTGGTATTCCTTTGCCAAATCTTCACAGATCATTGTTCCTCTTAATTTGCACGTTATAATCAACCACATGAACATTAAGGAAACTGACTACCTCATCCGCTCAAAGACATTATTGGTGAATCTTCCAGATCAGTCTCTTCATGTTAACCTTTAGGAAGAATGCATTGATGTTGAGGAATCATTTGTTCTGGTTCATTCAGTGGGTCAATGTACACCCGATTGTATGTTTATTCACGTGTTAGGCATTTGACACAAGTTGATTACTTCAGAGTTAATCATTTATCCCTTATTTGAGATTGAAGTTGACTTTCTCTAAGGCGTGTTCTTATTTGATAACTTGCTCGGGCTTAAGAATTTGAGTTGAAGACTTGGTTTATCTAGTTACCAGCAGTGGGGGTAGATGGTTGAAGACCTGGTTAACTATCCCTATTAGGAGTTACATTGTTTTACTCAGTGTCACACGTAGATTATGTTGTGGATAATCTCAAGAGGTGTTAATGTCTCATACTTTGTTTGAGTAGTGAGTACTTAGAGATTGGCTTGAAGCATAGATTCTCGACACCGTTCTTCCATCATTAAGTGTAAGCTTAAGATACAAATGTGGGGAATTCGACTTCAGTATTCAAGTTTGGTATAACGGGTTTTCTTCATTAGTGATCACTTCAAATTGTCCACATATGGGTTGATAAAGATAGTCAGAGAGAGTTTCAGAAAGGGCTTGATTCTCGAGATTCGCTTGAGCTATTTGTTTGTTATTCTCTATTTCAAGAGTATTTGGCATGTATAATTTGTTGTTGATGCTGAGGTATCAAAACCAGCAAGGGGGAAGGAGATATACATCTACACATACAACGAGTACACGTGATGAACTTAATACTTCTCTCTATTGAAGTAATCCCGGGAAAGACAAATGTCATAACCGCAGAGAAACTCAGTGTTTAATACGTATCCTTTGGTGTGTTATCCAACTAATGAGGGTCAAGATTTAGGTAAACTATAATTTTGATATGGAAAATGTCAGAACTGCCACTACACCTTATGAAGCTCCAAAACCAAAGAACAATTTTGAACCAGATCCATCTATGAATGTTCACTTATACAGATATATGATTGGTTCATTAATGTATTTAACAGCTTCTAGGCCTAACATTACATTTGTTGTGAGTGCTTGTTCTAGACATCAGGTCACTCCACTTACTTCCAACTTGAATGCTGTCAAAAAGATCTTCAAGTATCTAAAAGGCCAACCCAAATTAGGTCTTTGGTACCCAAAAGAGTCTCCTTTGTATTGGAAGCATATAGTGATAGTGATTATGTCGGTGCGAATCGATAGGAGATCCACAACCGGAGGTTGCCAATTCCTTGGTAGAAGATTGATTTCTTGGCAATGCAAGAAACGAACTATTGTTGCTACCTCTCTATCAAGCAGTAGTATGTTGTGCACGCTAATTGTTGTGGTCAGTACTATGGATCCAAAATCAATTCTTCGGATTATGGGTTTAATTTCATGAACACCACAATCTATTTTGATAATCAAAGTACCATATGCATAGTTAAAAATCCAGTTTTTCATAATAGAACTAAGCATATTGAGATCAGGCACCATTTTATAAGAGATGCATATGAAAAACATTTGATAAAGGTGCAGAAGATTCACACAGATGATAATGTAGCAGATTTATTGACTAAAGCTTTTGATGGACCTAGGTTTCAACACCTAGTGGTCTATATTGGGATGGTTAACCCTTAACTGCAAAGTTTAAGAGGAGGCATATGCCTCAAGGGAGGATTTTAGTTGTATATTTTGTAAACTTTGTAAATATTTAGTTATCTTTTTGTTTACTAACACTAACCTACTAATGTTCTGTTAGTTTTGTTTGTTTTGGTTTGGTGTGTTTCTCTGTGTCTGTTTTGCAGAATGCTTCTATAAGTTGAAGTTCACAAAGTCGGTTAATGGGAATATGGTCAAGTAAGCTTAAAGCTTGTTTCTTCTGAAGAGAAGCTCAAGTGTTGGTACAAGTTATCTAATTGATTCTACTGAAAGAAAGTACTGAGGTGCAAATCAAGTGCTAATCATGAAAAGATAACATGTTGATCATTCATTCAAGAAACAGTTTATAGCTTACCGCTTACAATCAACTTCAATGAAAATATAAGACCATTCTTATACAAGATCTACCAAACATATACTAGTTCCTATCATCTATTACAAAAGCTGGTGGATATGCATGACCAGTACGACGAAGAAGCTGAAGATGAAAATGGAAAGGATGGATTGATGAAAACGACGATGAAGATGCTTAAGAACCTAGTTTTATATCGTTGGTTCTTGGCATGGTAGATGGATTTGTGATATGAGAAATCTTCAGGTGTTCCATCTACTCGTTTCACCATAAAGTTCTTTGCTCAGTAGCTCGTAGTCTTTGAGTAGTGAGTACTTAGAGATTGGCTTGAAGCATAGATTCTCGACACCGTTCTTCCATCATTAAGTGCAAGCTTAAGATACAAATGTGGGAATTCGACTTCAGATTCAAGTTTGGTAAACGGGTTTCTTCATTAGTGATCACTTCAAATTGTCCACATATGGGTTGATAAAGATAGTCGAGAGAGTTTCAGTAGTGATTGATTCTTACAGATTCGCTTGAGCTATTTGTTTGTTATTCTCTATTTCAAGAGTATTTGGCATGTATAATTTGTTGTCGATCTACGAGGTATCAAAACCAAAGCAAGGGGAAGGAGATATACATCTAAACACACAACGAGTACACGTGATGAACTTAATACTTTCTCTATTGAAGTAATCCGGAAAGACAAATGTCATAACCGCAGAGAAACTCAGTGTTTAATACGTATCCTTTGTGTGTTATCCAACTAATGAGGGTCAAGATTTAGGTAAACCGAAGCTAAAGCGGACATTGGAGTATTTGTAGATATGCACCAAATGTAAAAAGGATACATAATCTACAACAAAAGAACCCAAAACATCATGGAAACAATTCACGTTACGCTCGATGAGTCGGCGGTCAAATGGCTCCAGGACAATCCAGCCTCGACCCGCATCACAACCTTCATCAAGTACTCCCATCAGTTCTACTCTTATACAAAATCCTCACCAAAGAACTCCATATGTACCACCTTCGTAAGATGATTTAAATAAATTGTTTGATCCAATGTTTGATGAACACTATGAGCCAATTGCTAATGATCTATCAAATCCATCAATGAGGCTCCTATCCCTGCCAATGTAGATAACCCTTCGTTTTATGTCAAGAAGCGCTGCCGATCAATCTGATCGCCTTCAATTCATCAATCATTAAATGTACATCATGGAATTGTTTCGCACCTATGATGGAGATAACCTCTATGCTACTCTCGAAGATGCTCCCTTTGAGAACATATTTGCTCTCGTATCATCATCGAACCATCTTCATTAGGAGAAATCGACTGCTACTGCTCCTCAACAACAACCACACGAACACCTTAGAAAATGGACACATGATCATCCATTGACAACATCAATGAAAATCCTCTCTGCCCAAAGATCCACTCGTAAACAACTTGCAACCGATGCCTTATGGTGCTTCTTCAACTCCGTACTATCCAAGGTCAAACCAAAAGACGTTAAACCGCAATGAATGAAGATGCTTGGTTCAATGCCATGCAAGAGGAAATTCATGAGTTCGATCGACTAGATGTATGGGAATTAGTACCGCTCCCGACTATGCTATGATCATTGCTCTAAAGTGGATCTTCAAAGTAAAACTTGATGATCATTGCTCATGTCTATCGCTTGAAGAAGGCTCTTTACTGCTTGAAGCAAGCTCTAAGGGCATGGTATGATATGCTATCAAAGTTTCTTTTATCTCGGATTCAAAGAAAGGAGCAATTGATCCGACATTGTTCACCGTAAAGTCGAAAACATTTAATTCACGCTCAAATCTATGTAGATGATATTTTTTGCCTCGACCGACCCCAATGAATGTGACCGCTTTTCTAAGGAGATGAGCTCCAAAGTTCAAATGTCAATGATGGAAAATGTCATTTTTCTGGGATTACAAATTTCATAAAGTCCCAAGGCATTTTTATCAATCAATCTAAATATGCAAATGAAATTTTAAAGAAATTTGGATTTGACACTTGTGACACCGCTGACACTCCCATGGTGGAATGTACCAAACTGGATGAGGACCACTCGGGGATCATGGTAGATCAAATGAAATATCAAGTATGATTGGATCCTCGATGTACCTCACACCAAGAGACCGATAACTGCTCGCTGTATGCATGTGTGCTAGATACCGTGCCAAGCCTACCAAAAGCACCTTGAAGAGGTTAAACGGGTCTTCGGTATATCCAAGAAACCATCAACATGGGACTTTGGCACCAAGGACACCGATATGTCACTAACAGCCTATGCAGATGCCGACCATGTAGGATGTCAAGATACACGTCAAGCACGTGCGGAGGTGCTAGGTTTTGGGTGATAAGCTTGTGAGTGGTCTTCAAAGAAACAAATGAGTACTTCTATATCCTCACAGAGGTTGAATACATAGCCATGTCATCTTGTTGTGCTCAAATCCTATGGATGAGATCCCAATTATCGACTATGGCTTTGAATTCAACAAAATCCCTCTCAGACAGATAACAAAGTGCCATTGCTCTCTCTTGCAACAACGTATAACATTCAAGAGCAAATAACATCGACATTCGACATCATTTCATTCGGTAAAAAGTAAAAAAAGGTGTGGTAGAACTTTGTTTTATGAGGACCGAATACCGTTAGCACATCTTCACCAAAGCCCTTCCTAGAGAACGCTTTGAGTTTATCCTTCCACGACTTGGTCTAAAGAGCCTACAACCGAACACTAAAACGCCTTTCAGAGGAAGACGAGGAGTAAATGGTTTTTCTTCATCTATCTCTTATATATATTTATTCAAAAGCAAAATACAAAATTTCAAAACCCACAAAAGAAAATAGAAAAATATAAAATTTTCAAAATCCATAAAATTAGAAAATCATAATATATATATATATATATATATATATATATATATATATATATATATATATATATATATATATATATATATATATATATATATATGTATATTGTTATTTTGTCATGTTTTTTATTCGATATTATCTACGGACTTTGTGTTGACATTCAAAGAATGTCACGGGTTTTTAGATGTTCTTCGAATGTACATAAATTGCTTTAAAAAAAAACAAAAAAAACAAAAATGAGGCGGAGAAAAATGGTGGTTTATTGTTATTTCAGGCAATAACCCGTTTTAAAAGTAAAGAACAGAGCCATGCTTAATCTTATTTTTCAAATCTCATGCGCTGATTCTTGAAACAAATGTTTGTCACCAAAAAGACAAATGTTTTCTTTCCAAATATTTTTCCTTTTTCCGTCTAATGATTCTTCTGAAAAATATTTGTCATCAAATGAAAAAAAAATTGCTTTGAAAAATTCCTCGTACTCTACTTTTGAAAATCATTCAGGCTTATCTTTGTCAAAGTCTCTTACACTCAATCAACAACTCATGTCATTGATTGAGGGGGAGAATGATTTCAATTCAATCAAAAAGGTTATTTTTCAAACAATTAGCACGTAAAAGAGCAAGGTCTATTTTTGAAAAATCAAAAAGAACAATGTTTTATACAATTGACAAGACCTTGGCTACTATTATGTTTTCTTTAGATAATCAAAGCATGTTTAATTCGTGGAGTTTAAAGTCTCTGATTTGATCCTTATCGGTTAAATGTTTTCATAAGCAAGTCACAATTCTTCTCAAAAGCTTTCAAAAACAATTTAAATCTATAAAGATCACAAATCTCAAATGATTTGAAAATTGTGATCGGGGGAGAATTTGTGATTTAAATTGGATTTAAACTGATAACTCGATAATTGGTTTTATAAGTGTTTAGCAAACTCTCCTCCATTCATGTGCCAAACGATTTCAAAATTTTCATGCACATGTTAAGGGGGAGCATCTATTTTAAACCAAAATGGATTAAAAGGTGATTAATTTGTTCCAAAGTGCATGTTTTCCCTAATATGTGCTAAACAATCTCTAAATCAGATGCACATATTCAGGGGGAGCAAATCTTTAAAAACCACATCCTTTCCAAAAATACCCTTAACAAAATGTGAAAAATACTAATTTTAATCAAGAAAGTGATGTTGATATCTTTTAGAAAATGGTAATCAAAAAAGTGAATCCTTCTTCTTGCCTCCGTATGCCAAAACGATTTCAAATACATGATGCACATGTTGAGGGGGAGCTGTTTTTCTAAAATATCAAAAACGATTCATGTACAAAATAGACCGACCAATGGTTTTCAATTGGTTCCAATGGCAGATGAACAATACCAAATAGACCGACCAAATTTACTTTATGTATGGTGATATAAGGATGGTTAGGTTACGATTCGTTTCCACGATCCCGCCAGAGACGGAGGGGTCTACCGAGGACAATCCACTAGATAGTGTAGAGTGCTTAGGTATGATGAAAAAGGAGAAAATTGAGATATGGGAAGAGTGCGATCGAGATAGAGCTAGAACCGGAATAAACCCAACAAGGTTCTAGTAATGAAGTCTCGGTAAGTAATCAAGGGTTGAAGAATGAAGAAGAAATAAATGAGAAAAGGGTGAAACAAATAGCCCTCAATTATTTTCAACCTTAGGGCGTAAACCGGTTCAATTCATATGCTACTTGGTGTTTACCAAGGTAACACGGTATTGAAGACAAGACGTCATGGACCCAAAGGATGCACCGATTACATCTTCCCAATCCACTCAAGTTCCTCTTAAAAGAGCTTGTTTCATTCTCACAAGGGAACCTACACTATCTATCGACTTCTCTTAGAGATGGTTGATATTGAAGAAGGATACCCTCTCCCTAGTCTCCGGCATAGGAACCAAATGTGCACAATTGAGTCTAGAGCCACGAGATCATCTATAAATCTCATTAAGGACACAATCAATGAAGACTCTCTGTTTCACACAATGTGGAAATAGAGAATATACTTTTAGAGTCCTACGCAGTATCCTTGTGGTATTGCCAGAACATCTGAGTGATATGCCAACATATTCACAATGAAGATGGAAAGCCTTCTAGAGCCAACATCAAACAAGCTCTTGGTAGGTGGCATGTGATATCTATCCAATAGATCAACCATGTGACAACTAAACAGAAATAATGGGGCGATTCAAATTTTTGAATCAATCCTAGTTCAGGTTATGGATTGACGGATACCTTTGAAAAACTGGTCATTGCGCTTAAAACTCTTTTCTCTAGCACATCGACTATGTATTTATATTTCAAAAATAAAAGGTGTTTACGATTGTTAATTAATTTTCTTTAAAACCTTCGTTGTATTGCAAAAACACTTTATTTTGAGCAGTGCACGATTGTGTTTTTCAAATCTCTTTTCATCAATCAGTGAATCTCAAATTTGCTGGTTCACTCACTCCGTGTTGTCTTCTTTGAGACGTTCGGTTTGAGAACGCCTAGAGCAATGCGAAACCCCGTCAAGGAGATTCTTCGAATTATACCGATCACGTGCAAGAATTGTAATTGATCAACGGGAACCGTGGGTCGGTACCTCAATTCGACGAAAGTGATCAAAGACACTTTTCATGCGCTTTATTGCTAATTGTTGTATGTGTACACCCGATGTTTGCAATGATCGTAATGGAGAGGTCAATCCATAGCCGCATGCTCACTCAACACATTCATTTCAAAAGAAATCATGATTAGTGCATCAATGACTCGATATTCTCACCCATGCTTCGCTACGCCGCAAATATCATGAATCAACTAAAGCTTCCGCTACTCGATAAGAAGAAATCATGATCCGAATGTGAGCATGTCGGTCCACTGTCACAACATCACACAAAGTCAACACCACAATGGAAGAGTCAGAGATTTATGCAAGCTGATGATCTCAAAGCTGGCTAAAAACTCATCATCACGTGGATCATTTAAAGACCTCCACTTGAATTATTCAAGCATGGATAACATGAAGAATCAAAGACTACGAGCTATTGAGCAAAGAACTTAAACAAGAATTCAAGAACAATCTAATGTAATATCTGTTTGTATTCAATGTAAATTGAGGTAACCTCACTTAGGGGGAGATTGTTAGGAATTAGAAAATTCAGTCGTTAAAATTTCGGTCACCTCAAGTATATGTATTCGCTAGAAAGCTCTAGTCGTAGTCATGTTATGTTATTAAGTAGGTTGTTAAGTAACACCGTGGAGGACGGACGGTCTTACCCACCGATGCCCGATCCATAGCCCCGTAGGTGGCGCTTATTGTAAGACACTATAAATACCCCTACGTCCCAAGGTGTAGGGTTGAGCTTAATACCATTTTTCTTTGTTTTACGAGTTCCCAACTCTCTTCCCTTTCTCTCTCTAGAACTTTTCTCTCTAAATACTTGTGTACGCCCCATATGATATTGGTATGATGTGTTTGTGAAATCCTATATCTTACATAATGGAAAACAAGCATAAATCCATATAAATGATATAAATTACAAGCATTATCGGGGGAAGTTGACACTTAATATTCAAGATAATTTGATGTTATCACTTGTACATGGTAGAGCACATCAATCCTTGACCTTTTCTTCCAATTTCTTCACCTTTAGAACCAGTTTCCTATAAACATTAGCATATAATTGTTTGGTACTAGTAAGGTCTTGCTCTAAAGTTTCTAACTTAGTGGTTAGCCTGGTACACAATTCCTTACGTGTACCATTGCCTTCGGCACTTCCAGATGTATTACCTTCTGGGAGAGGTGCATCATGAGGCATAAACTCAGACTCAGTCCTAGGTGGACTATCAACTGAGCCACCCAATTGTTCCATGTGGCTTGGGATTGCATCACCTGTGTCAAGTCTTTGAGGACTTGGAACATTAGATGTTGCCAGGGTTGAGGGCTTATTAATGATAGCACTGTCCTGCCCAGCTACTAAGCTTGAGACAATAGTGTCAGCCTCTTCCCTTCTGCCAATGGCAGTCTCATCAGCTACAAGAATAGTCGTAGGACCACTGGGCTGAGATACCTCAATGACCTGTCTAGACTTTCGCCTATAGGTGTGGATAACTGGGCGTGAATGGACAATAGATGGAACAATGATTTAACAAAATGCTTCAGTATTATTAATGATAATAATACGAATGATCTTAACTTATCACTAGGGTTTACAACCTTGAAACTTAACAAAAGATACATACTTAACACTAACCCTAGGACCTCCTTTTATACCACAAGGAATCGTTTACAAGATAACTATCTAGATACAATATTCGTATCAATCAAAACCTATAAGATATACATGAAATCTATTCTATAATTACAAAATGAGTACATATCATCTTCGCAGTACAAACTATATGTTGGGAATTCTACTAAGTAAGAATTATGTTGAAGTTACTGCTGAAGTGTTGTGGAATCTGCTGAAGAAGTAATTATGCTGAAGTAATAAAACCGTGTAGTTGGTTTCTGCGGAGATAGATATTTCATGTATTCTATAGTTAGTAAGGATATGCATGAGCTTTATTAGGAAGTGATAATGTATATCTTATTTAGTTTAATGTTTATACGTTTCTTGGGAAACGGTTTAGAGTTCCTTGTTTATAAAAGGAACACATTAGTATGAATTATGTACGAGTTTGAAAAACAAGCTTTAGTATAATTCAAAGATCCATAGAGGATCAAAGTATTCTTAGTTATCTGTGTTGTTACTTGTGTTTGATTTCCACTTTAAAATACAAGTATTCGAGACTTTCTATTAGTGTGTTTGTGATTACATAAGCATTACTAACGATTCACGAAGCTCAAAGATCTATCAAGGTCTAAGGTTCAACAAGTGGTATCAGAGCCTTGGGAGAGTCTATGTGATACTAAGAAGATCTTTTCTTTACACCCTCACAACCAAAACAACTTTCACCATGCCTGGATCAGACGATGAAATTGAAGTCACCAACACTCAAAACAACACATCTCTACAACAACTCAATCTCTCAAACAGCAATGCAAAGTTCCCATACCTAAAGAAGGAGGAGTATGATTTATGGGCTATGAAGATGCAGAATTGGATCTCCAACATTGATTGGAATCTTTGGGAAGTTGTGAAGAAGGGGAACAGTTTGAAGAGGCATGTCACAGATGCTGATGGTGTTGTTACTATTGTTGGTTCCAAAACTGCTGAAGGGATACTGGTTGTTCAGAGAGAGAACAAAGTTAGAACAATTCTCTTTCAGGCTATACATGATGATCAAATGGGTGACTTTCACTACATGCAGGATGCTAAGGACATCTGGTTGGCTATAAAGGCTAGGTTTGGTGGGAATGAGGAGTCAAGGAGAATGAGGAAATCAATGCTGAAACAATAGTTTCAAGAATTCCAAATCTCTGAAGAAGAAGGTATCCGCAAGGGGTATTGTGGTTAAAAACAAAGCACGATTTGTGGCTCAAGGGTTCAGGCAAGAGGAAGGGATTGATTATGATGAATTATTTGCACCTGTAGCTAGATTTGAGGCCATTCGAATCTTCTTGGCCTATGCATCTTATACGGGGTTCATGGTTTATCAAATGGATGTGAAAGGTGCTTTTCTGTATGGGGAGATAGAAGAAGAAGTTTATGTCACTCAACCCAAAGGCTTTGAAGACCTGATCATCCACAACATGTTTACAAGGTTGTGAAAGCTCTCTATGGACTTCATCAGCACCAAGAGTATGGTATGCTGCTATTCGCATTACCGAAGATGGTTACGTAAGAGGTGCCATTGACAAAACACTCTTCCTAAATAAGAATAACAAAGACATCATCCTTGTGCAAGTTTATGGATGACATTATCTTTGGATCTACTAAAGAAGCTTGGTGCGTGGAGTTTGAGGAATTAATGAAGGGAGAGTTTTAGATGAGTGCTATGGGGAGCTTACTTTCTTTTGGGTCTACAAGTTCACAGAAACCGATGGTACTTTTATCACCAGATAAATATGCGAGAGACATTTTAAAGAAGTTTGATATGGAAAATGTCGAATCGCCACTATACCTTATGAA
The DNA here is from genome assembly GCA_022545495.1 of Chrysanthemum lavandulifolium. Lineage (NCBI taxonomy): Eukaryota > Viridiplantae > Streptophyta > Magnoliopsida > Asterales > Asteraceae > Chrysanthemum > Chrysanthemum lavandulifolium. Next base: position 250,699,867 of record CM040239.1, read on the forward strand.
GCTCCAAAACCAAAGAACAATTTTGAACCGTATCCATCTCGTGAATGTTCACTTATCTGTATATATGATTGGTTCATTAATGTATTTAACAGCTTCTAGGCCTAACATTACATTTGTCATGGAGTGCTTGTTCTAGACATCGTCACTCCACTTACTTCCAACTTGAATGTCGTCAAAAGATCTTCAAGTATCCGAAGGCCAACCCAAATTATGTCTTTGGTACCCAAAGAGTCTCCTTTGTATTGGAAGCATATAGTGATAGTGATTATGCCGGTGCGAATCGATAGAGATCTACAACCTGAGGTTGCCAATTCCTTGGTAGAAGATTGATTTCTTGGCAATGCAAGAAACGAACTATTGTTGCTACCTCTTCTATCAAGCAGTAGTATGTTGTCACGCTAATTGTTGTGGTCAGTACTATGGATCCAAAATCAATTGTTGGATTATGGGTTTAATTTCATGAACACCACAATCTATTTTGATAATCAAAGTACCATATGCATAGTTAAAAATCCAGTTTTCATAATAGAACTAAGCATATTGAGATCAGCACCATTTTATAAGAGATGCATATGAAAACATTTGATAAAGGTGCGTAAGATTCACATGATGATAATGTATGCATTTATTGACTAAAGCTTTTGATGGACCTAGGTTTCAACACCTAGTGGTCTATATTGGGATGGTTAACCCTTAAGCAAAGTTTAAGAGGAGGCATATGCCTCAGGGGAGGATTTTAGTTGTATATTTTGTAAACTTTGTAAATATTTTGTTATCTTTTTGTTTACTAACACTAACCTACTAATGTTCTATTAGTTTTGTTTGTTTTGGTTTGGTGTGTTTCTCCGTGTCTGTTTTGCAGAATGCTTCTTTAAGTTGAAGTTCACAAAGTCGGTTAATGGGAATATGGTCAAGTAAGCTTAAAGCTTGTTTCTTCTGAAGAGAAGCTCAAGTGTTGGTACAAGTTATCTAATTGATTCTACTGAAAGAAAGTACTGAGGTGCAAATCAAGTGCTAATCATGAAAAGATAACATGTTGATCATTCATTCAAGAAACAGTTTACAGCTTACCGCTTACAATCAACTTCAATGAAAATATAAGACCATTCTTATACAAGATCTACCAAACATATACTAGTTCCTATCATCTATTACAAAAGCTCGTGGATATGCATGACCAGTACGACGAAGAAGCTGAAGATGAAAATGGAAAGGATGGATTGATGAAAACGACGATGAAGATGCTCAAGAACCTAGTTTTATATCTTTGGTTCTTGGCATGGTAGATGGATTTGTGATATGAGAAATCTTCAGGTGTTCCATCTACTCGTTTCACCATAAAGCATCACTCCATCTTCCTTTTGCCCTTTCCCTTACTTCCATGAGATGAAGCACCAAAACTTGGAGCAGGAAGAGCTAACACTACCTCTCTTGTTGTTGGGAGTGGTGGATTTCTGGCACGTGGCCTTGGTTGGGGTTGTGATGTCCTCTCCTCTTCCTCTCTCACCAATCTATTGAATATTGGCTCTAGATGCTCTGTGGAGTCATCAGAACCCCTAGATGAATCACTTGGATTCACTACACTATTATCTTCAGATGAAGGGAGAAATGGGGATTTTGAAGGTTGAGGTTCATCTTGATGGGGGTAGCGAAACAATGGGTATGAATCTTTACTGGATGAGGATGATGATGAGGAGGAAGTTAAATTGATTACTTCTGGTTTGGTAGGCATGGCTATTGTTGATGATTGTGGAGTTTTTTAGAGAAATTAGGGTTTGTGAAGTTAATTGGGGGTAATTGATGTGTGTTAAGTGTGCATTGGGAATCTTATAGGCGGATTCAAGGTTTGATGACCATTAATGCGAGTTGGGTGGCACAGTAAAACTCAAGATATTTACTGAAGATACTTAACCACTTGAGTTGTTTCACGATTGACCTCCTTCAAGAGATTGACCATACTTTCGTTGAAGTGTTAATTTAAATTTGGTTGGAGTTACTTTACGTCGGATATGGTCAACAACTTGTTCGATATTTTGACCATAAATTGGGTAACTTCTACTAATACCTTCTTCGCATATCTTCGCCTAAAATAAACTGATTCCCTCTTCACTTGATTTAAACACACTTCCAGTTGCGTGAATCATAACCCATTCTCAAAATTTCTCACATGGCGCTTCAATTTAAGAAAGATCATAACAAAGTTGCTTTTCTGGGAAAAGCAAAGGGTCATGAATTATATGAACCTATGGTGGATTTCTTGAAACGGTCCAAGATTCATTATGCTCTTACTCACTCTCCAAATGTGATATATGAATCGTTGGTTGAACAATTTTGGGCATCTGCGTCTAAACGTAGTGACACAGAGATAGAAGCTACGATTGATGGAACATGGTATGTAGTGACTAAGGAGTTGATTAGGAGACAACTTCGTTTGGATGATGAAAATGGGGTTTATCACTCTAATTCTATGGAGATACTTGTTGGGCTAAGAGCTATTGGATACAAGAGTACGAACACAGATATGTGGCACAAGAACAAGCTATGTCCCATGTGGAGGTTTTTGGTACACACACTGCTTCAAGGCATAAGCATAAATCGTGAGGATGGGATCAATTTCACCCAATTGGGTTGTGGTATTGTATGTCTTTCATGTGGTTTAACTTATAATTTTTCTAGGTTTATTTTTGATAATATGGTTGAAAATATTCAAAGGAAAAAACATAAGTTTCTAATGTACCCTAGGTTTTTACAAATGATATTAGACATAACAACCCAACACAATGTATTTTATCCCATAGGAGCTCTAACTGCTAACGTGTTTGCTTCAATGAAAACTAATTATGTTAGGACACTTCATCCTTTGCTAGCAGCTATGTTCCCACAAGGCGATGAGGCTGATGATGAGGGTAATGTTGTTGGTGATCCACCATCTACTAATGTTGCTGCTGATGGTAATCCATCAGTTGCCATTGATGAGGGCCCTTCCACAACTGCTGAAGCATTACATGTTTCTCCTGACCAACCTCCACCTACACCTGTACCCACACCTAGTCCTAGTCCACCACCTTCTCATGTTACTCCTGATGAGTTTAAGCACGAGCTTAATAGACAGGCCACCCCTAGTCCAGTTAGGGAGCCATTTGATGAAGGCTCTCCTATCTTTGAGCATGTCCATATTTCTCCTGAAAGGTCCAATAAAGCTCCCATTACCACTGAGCAATCTGCTGGTGAAGCTGAGGACCATATTACACTTACATCTCAGATATGCTCTACCCAATGTGTATGTGAAGAGGTTGCTGATCTCAAAAAGGAGCTTGCTGAGACTAAATCTACACTTGGTGGTGAGATTGTGGGGTTGAAGAGAAAGGTTAAGGATGTAGAGGAACAACTTGGGAAAAATAGCAAAAGGAGGTTTGTGGTTTCTTCTGATGAGGAGCAAGAGGATACTCATTTGGATTCATTTGAAATCTTGGCGGATGTGGCTCAAAAGACTCGTGCTTCTTATCCAATTGAATCTTCAAATAAAAAGGAACCTATTCTGTTTACTAGAAGAATGAGAAGAAAGTATTTGAACAAAGATTCCACTGAATCTTCAAAGGAGCCGAGTATGGTCAATGTTGCAACTGCTGATGATCATGTTATTGCTGATGCTCAAATGGTGGATGTTGCATCTAAACTTGGTCAAGCTACATCTGTGCAAGAACAACCAGGTCCTCCACCTTCAGCAGATCATCATGAAGTCTTTGTTGCTGGAAGAAGTTTTAATTTGGATCCTAATGCTGATGTCTCTTCTACTCTTGTTGAAGACACTCCTCTACATATTACTTCTGATGCTTCCATGGGTGTTTCTTCTTAAGTTCCTATTGTTGATACCCCTCATGTTGATTCTGCTCATGAGCCAGTTGATAAATGGAAAGGATTTATGGTTGATGAGGAGCTTGGTTCAGATCTTGTGAGTGAACAGGAAAGGCAAGAGCAAGAAAGAATGCTAGCTGAGTATGCAGATATGAAGAAGAGTCATGCATTGGCTCAAAAGCTTTCAGATCAGTTTAATTCCAATTTGTCTCCTGAAAGACAAAGAGAATTGGATGATCTATCCACTCAGTTTACTGATGAGCAATGGGATACTTACATTATTCAAGCTGCATCAAATCCTACTCTTGCCCAAAGTATCTTAGGTGCTGCTTTTGATAGTGACAACTTTGCTGCACACATGATGGCTCTTGGAAAACAAAAGAAGCTAGTTGCAGCTACAAAGAGACAAGCCATTGCTGCTCAAAAGGCTCAAGCTAAGAGAGAGAGACCACAAACTGCAGCTCAGAAAAAAGCCTATATGAGGAATGTGGTGTATAACCAAAGTATTGCTATATATCAGACTGGTTTAACAAAGAAGCAAGTTTGGGCTTTAGATGATTCTAAGTTGACTAGCATGTATCATAAGATTATGAAGCATATTACACCACCTTCTAACTTGAAGAGGATTGCTGGTAGTGCAGATGCTCCAAAGGCCAAGACAACCAAGAAAGTTGAGATTGTGGATTCTTTTGATGATGTTCCACCAAAGCTGAGCTCTCATGCTGTGTCTTCTGAGGCATCTACTGACAGAGGTCACTCTGCTGAACCTCTTGTTGTTTCTTCTAAAGCATTACCTAGTATGGATAATCCATCTTTGGATTCAAAGGGTATGACTGCTCCTATTCCACATGTTGCATCTTTTGATAACGAAGGAGCAAATATGATTAGGAAAGCTGAACAAGCAGCTGCAAAATCTAAACAGACCAGAAAGGTGCTTGATAAAATGTATGCATTGCGAGGCGCTGTTCCAATTTCTTCTACTTTTACTTCTTCCATTCCTACTGAAGATGTCCTTGGTGTCTCTGAGAAGGTACCATCTTCTGTCTCTATGGGGATTTATATACCAGGTAGGATGGGGAAAAGGATGTCTAAATGGAGACACATTGCTCTAAGGAGATCTGTGAGATCAACTGGGACACACACCTCTAGGGTTCATAAGTCTCACAGGGGTAGTTATTTGGATCTAAAGGCTGTTGATTCAACTTTCATTAAAGAGGGATCAGCTGATGCTTTTCTTGACGAGTCTCATGGTGTGTTAACTGCTTGGACTTTGACTGATGGACAGCTTAACACCATCTTTCGGTTGGATAACTCTTCTATGCAGTTTAACTTCTTGAAGGATATACTTCATATGGTGGATAGGCAAGATTTGATTACTCTCCATGGCCTTGTCACACAATATTATGATACTCATACTCCACAAGGGTCTGGATTGTACTTATTGGGTGATCTTCAAGTTCTGTTTGACTCTCAATCTCCAAATGGTAAAGGGTATTCTATTTGGAAGGATTCACATAAGTGGACGGTTGAGACTTGGAGATTTTATCCTATCCCAAGTGTGCATGTGGTGGAGACAAAGGGAGGGATGGTTGTGTGTATGTTCTCTGATAAGCTTTATCCTTTGTCTGTCAAATTGATGCAAATAATGCTTAGAAAGAAGTTGGAAGTTCCTCCGGATCTAGTGGGAAATGATATGCTTCATGTCGAACAACCGATTGGATTGATTAAGACTCACCTGCAACACCAAGCATCTTCTTGATTCGGTATCTTGTATTATTTCTTTCTTTGTTTCATTCTTAGTTAAAAAAAAAAAAAAAAAAAAAAAAAAACACTATGTATATTCTTTGTTTGTCTAACTTTTCTTGCAGGTTTGTTGTACATTGTTCTGTTGTTGGTTATCAACTCACCAGCTGTGCCTTGTGTACATCAAAGGGTTGGCTAGTCCAAAGGGTACATCTTTGGTAAAGACACATAAATTTTGTTGATAGCTGTAATGGTTTGCTCAAAATCATAGGGTATGCAACTCACCCATGCTTAATTGTTGAGGGTTGTATGGTCATCAATTCACCATGGCTTATACCTTTTTGGTATCCAAGAATTTGCTAGCCCAAAAGTATATGGCTTGTGGTAAAGGCAGTGGCATACCATATTGGGTTCTCAATTCACCAAAGGTGATTCTTTCCCCTAAGAATTGACTAGTCCTGAGCAAACGGCTACAGGTAAAGACATATCAAATCCGTTTATAGCTGCTGATTTGCTAAAAATCGATGGTTATCAGTGTACCATAGTTTTCGAACTTAAACATTTGGCTACTCCAGTAGTAATGGCTATTGGTAAAGAGACATCAAATCCATTATTTTCGATGATTCACCTCTCACAGGAGTTAACACACCTGGATGTGATGAGAATAGTATGAAACTAATATGTTTTGACGTACATTCTCTCATTTGTTGTTGCAAAGATCTGGAGTTTTCAAAGTTTTGCCATCATAGAGATGTGATTGATTGGTTCTTTGCTGCTGATGCTCGACTACAATACTCTTGTTCTGAAGTGTTAACGATCTATCAAGAAACGGAACTTAACCTAGTCAAATTCCGGTTTAGGGAGGATTGTTGGGAATTCTACTAAGTAAGAATTATGTCAAGTTATCTTTGAAGTGTTGTGGAATCATTGAAGAAGTAATTACTCAAGTAATAAAACCGTGTAGTTGGTTTTCGAGGAGATAGATATTTCGTATTCTATAGTTAGTTAGGATATGCATGAGCTTTATTAGGAACCGATAATGTATATCTTATTTAGTTTTATGTTTATACGTTTCTTGGGAAACGGTTTAGGGTTCCTTGTCTATAAAAGGAACACATTAGTATGAATTATGTACGAGTTTGAAAAACAAGTTTTAGTACAATTCAAAGATCCATAGAGGATCAAAGTATGCTTAGTTATCTGTGTTGTTACTTGTGTCTGATTTCCGCTTTAGAATACAAGTATTCGAGACTTTCTATTAGTGTGTTTGTGATTATATAAGCATTACTAACGATTCACGAAGCTCAAAGATCTATCAAGGTCTAAGGTTCAACACTATATGTACTAGCAGTACTAAGGGTGTGTTTGATTAATACTTAATGAAATGATCCAGCACTGTGTACTACAAATTTAATCGGTCTGAGTGTTTGACAAAAGAAAAATTAGGCGCTGTGTAAAATCCCGTTTAATCCCATCTAGGATATCATAACATTGATTTGCACAGTGGAATAATAAGTAAGAACATCAATGCAACTAACAAGGTTTTCTATATTAACCATAAACTAACAAATCCTAGGCGTTTACAAGACCTACGCCTAGGAACACACACACACTTTGGTGTTTACATCTTGCTTAACACATCTAAAAACTAATGACCTACATCTCTTTGTATGCTAGATATTAGGTTTACAAGACTTCCATGGGAAGCTAACTAAGAAGATAATAACAAATCTTTTGAATTTTAAATATTATTTTCTAAATATTCTATTATCATAAGAAGATCTTCCAACTTTTATTTCTTCCACACAAATATCCAAAGCTGTCATATCAGGTCCTTGTAGTTTTGTAATCATCAAATTATAATTCCCAACACGCTGAATGATAAATTAGGCACTGACTCATTTTGTGTGACATAGGCTGCTAAACGATTCAGTGGAGAGTAGACCATGTATTCACAACATATCGTTTTGTCACCTTCCCACTCTCCCACGTAGACCAATCATTCAATTTGAAAAACAATAAAGAAAACATATTATTATGAAACATGTGATGATATTTATGAAAAACTTATATAATTTATATGTTTTTTAGTTACATTCGCTTTTTATATAAATTTTATAGATTAACATTATCAAATAACACATTTCATTAAATTACAATGGAGGTTAATATGGTAATTTTGTTTATTCATAACTGATATTCAAGAATTTATCAAACACTTAGAAACATTTTCACTCAGCGCCTTTGAATTGTTCAGCACCTTTGATTTATTCAGCGCTAAATTGTACAATTTTATCAAACAACCCTGATAACGCTACACGCGTCGTTCGGGGTCAAAGGAACATCCTTTTCGTCGAGCAAGTTTTTCAACACCCTAGGCAGTGAACCTAATCATTGTATTGTAGTATTAGGGTAAGCCATGGGTATTGATATCATTCTCTAGGGGAATAGGAATGCTAGTGAGAAGTTACTACGCTAAGGTTGGGGTTGAGGAAGATTATTTCTTGTATTTTGATATTTTTATGAATTGGAAAGGTACGAATCTCGGGGTTTGAATTTGGGGGGTTGGTATTGCTGCCGATTACTCTACTTATCTAATTATCTAATCTAAGGTCTATGTAGTCTATGTCTAATTATTGTGTGCTCGTATGATAGTTTAAAGATGTGTTTTCTTAGGTTTTACTACTCCTTAATTATCTCCTATTGGTGGTTGAATTGTCACGTCCTCATTCCTAGTTGTGTTGTGTGTCTAAGGTTGTAGGGTATGCGTTTCTCCCTGACTCTTTGAACTTACCAAAGGGTCTCATCTACAAAACCCACTGGGGATAATAAACTCTTACTCTAAGGCACTCTTTGGATGGTTTAGCTTACAACTACTCAAGGAGTCATATTCTAAGTTCACAAAGATTTAATCAAGCATTAAGTATACAACGAATGACCTATCGCATTACTAGATCATTAATCAACTAAGATAAGAGACAACCAATCAATATTCAATAATTAAGTTTCATATTCCCTAAGCAAACACACAAGTAAATTAGCCGGACATGGAGAACATGCAAGCATACACACAAATAATCAAAGACATAATTGTATTAATGAAGTAAAACACTTATCTTGGTGTAAGATAGGGTTTGGAACCCTAAAATACTGTACAAGACAGCCTTGGTTCGGTTTAGGTTTGTTAGGAATTAGAAAATTCCATTATTGAAGAGTCCGTCACCCCAAGTATTATCTAGCATAAGTTAGCTCAGACTTGTCGTTATTTACATTTTATGTAGTTAATTAGTTAGTCGAGAGCGTAAACTAGTTTAGTGCAACATCGTGGAGGAAGGACGGGTCTTTACCCACTGTATCCCGATCCACGGGCCGTCGGGAGGTCGCTTAGTTTGTAACCTATAAATACCCTCACCTTGCAAGGTAGAGGGTTGGATGTTCTTTGGTAATCTAATATTCTACAAGTTTCTCTTACTAGAATATCCACTTTCTCTCTCTAAAATCATCTATATGCACATTGTGTTAATGTTATGATATGTAAGTGAAATCCAATATCCTACAAATGGTATCAAGAGCCATGGTTAGATCATATCGTGCACCTCTTTGGATTTCTAGTGGTTTTTAGGTGGTTTTTTAGTTTGAAAAAGTTTAGTGGTTTTTGCATCATTTGGGTGATTTCTAGTGTTAAAGTTTGCATTTTGATAGTACTTTTATGTTTAGAATCATCACAAGTGTTTAGGTTTTGATTTGGTAAGCTTGAATCATCGTGGTTGGGTAGTTTTTGGATTGAAAAGTGATGTTTTGTGGTTTTCTTGCTAGCGACTTGACATTCGGACTTCATTCCTCGTAGCGACTTGCTTTGCAATTTCGTAGCGAGTTCAGCTTTTAGAGCTAGCGACTTAGATCTAGCGATTAACGGTACAAGTAGTGGACTCTCCACTACGGGTAGCGACTTGGTGGTAGCGACTTGGTGTAGCGAGTTGCTCTTTAGTGACTTGAATCTTTAGCGACTTGATTAGCTTAATTGTCGCCAAAATTTTGCTAGCGACTTAATGCTTAGCGAGTTACTACTTAGCGACTTGCAATTGTTTAGCGACTTGGTGGTATAGCGAATTAGGTGTTAGCGACTAGAGGATTAGCGACTTGTACTTAGCGATTTGGATGTTGATTTAACGACTTGGGATTATTGCTATTTAGTTGCTAGCGAGTTGGTTCAAAATCTCTAGAGACTTGGGAATAATTCATAATAACACAATGTCACCATCACGGATCCTTTAATCACCAAAGTACTTGCTCTCTATGACACAACACGAATAGTGAAACAGAATGCTTTCCTAATGCCATACATTTAATGATTCAAAGATCGATTAATCGAACAACTCAAATAAGTCACTCTTAATGTCCGCAAATGATGCTAAGAATATGGAATGCACCGGTGAGTCGTTTCAACATCTCGGTCGACTTCTCAAATTACTCTTATCTACAACCATGGATTGAACAAGTTGTGCCATCCTTCGTCAGATTTCCCACTTTGACAAGAACCTGCCTTACTTAACTTAGAACGACCGAGGTTTCAAATTACCAAAGAAAAGGTCTCAACCGATGAGTCTTATGTCGCTCTTCAAACTATCTTCAATCAATTTCACCACTTATCCAGAAAAATATTCCTCGATTTTGATGATATCATGGTGGAATATCATTCAAAAACATACGGAATGGAAATTCATGAGTTCGAAACTCATTTATTCAACTTATGGGTAATATGGAAACATACATCAAGGAAGCCGCAAAGAGAATAACAAGTCGAACGCGTTGAATGAGTACCAAGAGACACCATGGAGCAATTGTGACAAGTCATGCAACATTCCAGTTGAACCAGTTGAACCGATGAATGTCATCGATTGCGTAATCTCGCTTGTAATGAAAAGGATGAAGACAACAAGATCGATCTCAAACACTCGAGTCGAAAAGGTTTCTTTCGATAAGGTACACTTAAGCGATCACATAAATTCTCATGAAAAGGTACCTGACTCTTACTCTGAACTTAACATCGTAAAATCGATCTTGGTTGTGCCTGAATCTAATGCAAATAACATGATTGAAAAAAGGGTATATGATGAGCTTTCAAACAAGTTTTCAATTCTTGAAAAGCATTGTATCTCACTGCAAGTTGAAATACAACATAAGGATGAAATGTTTTATGCAAAAAAACATTGTACTAATCAGGAACTTCCAGAAGTTCGAGATTTCTTTGAAATTAATCAGTTAAAATCCCAGATTCAGGACAAAGATTCGACCATTAGAAATCTGAAAGTACTTCTTTCAGAAGATCGAAATATGATCATCATGAGATGAGTGATGCACTAGAATCTAGAAATTATGAACTAGCTCTATGTGTCCAACCTTCTAAGAGAAAATGAGCATTTAAGAAAGAACCTTGAGAAAACAAACTCTAAGTTAGTCAATCAATCTAACCTCTTGATGAAAAACATTGATGACCTCAAAGCACAAATTCGGGATAAGAGCTTCAATATTGTTGCCCTAAAAATGAGCTCAGAAGTCTCGTTGGAAATAGGATGAACACTAAGTTTGAAAACCTTCAACTTTGGGAAAGTCAAATGTTCAGAACCACTTGAAACGAACAGTTATTAAACAACCTAATGCCTTTAGGTCTGAAAGAGCTAAACCATTGAAATCTAAGCTTACATCCCAAGTTGATAATATGTCTGTTTTGTCAAAACCAGTCACTTCATTGCCTAGTTCAGATATGATGAATCTCAAACCTCGGACTTATAGTCAATTCTCACAGATCAGAAATGCAATAAGTATTACTAGCTCTCATGCAAAACATCATTTGACTGATCAATCCCCTAAGAAATACTCTGATCACAAAAGGACAAATAGTCAAAACAAGGTTGTGCACTCATTTAGTTCAACTAACAATGGTTTCAAATGGATTCCCACTGGCAGATTTTTTAAGTTTACAGGACTTAAACGAACTTACATTCCTAGATCATGCCTCAGTGGATTCCACGGGTAAACTCTTCAAGAATGTAGAACCTAATAGGATCCCCATTAATGATACGTCTGTGTTATATCGTGATGCATCCAAATGTGAGATTAAACATGTCACTAACCCTTCTATGTACAAGTCTACATGTGCTTCAAAGACAATGTGCTCTCGGTCTTTTCGTGTACAATGCTCAACTCAATCAGAACTTCATGACTTGGTTCCTTCGAGAAATGAACATAGCTCATTCAGGAGCTATAGCTTGCCAGAGCTGATGTACTTCTTACTTTGACTCCTATTCATCTTGAATCAGGACTCGCTCTTCTATATCTGTATATAAATCAAGTTTCATAAAAAAAAATTATATATGTCATTCTTTTAAATTTACAATTTTATCATTTTTCTCAATCTAATAAAAATACATTCCTTGTTATCGATAACATCTACGGTCCTAGAAATGTCATTCAATAATGGCACGGGATCATAGATGAAGTTCGAACAATTGATATATTCTTGTTTTTATAACGGGTTGAGTTAATGTCAATCAATGTTCTTTGATGACATTGATTGAGGGGAGATTTTGTATATGTCTTTCTTGACTATCTATGCCATTGGTTTCGTCTTTGGTTATAATGCTTGCTCATTTGTAAGTTTGAGGTCGTGTTTTGCCTTTGTAACTATCTCGTTATGGTGTTTCTCTCGCTTGTAGGTTGTGGTCGATCTTGCTCATGTGATTTTCATTGTGTACCTATGTATTAAGTGCCTAGCATTAAATGCTTATTTGATTAAATGCTTAATTGATTCATGGTGATCATTGTGATAATCTATGCTAGAGACTTAGTCTATAATCCGTGTTAGCGACTTACCACTGCTCATCAAATCCATAGGGACCAAACTTGTCACATATTTGAAACCGTGTTGCACTAGCGACTTATCTCACTTCATTCGAAAACCACGGGGACCGAATGTGTCATATTGGCAAAGTCCCACCCTAATACCCTAGCGACTTACCAAGTTTTTACTTTTATTTCTAAATATTTCGCTTTCTCTCTCTCTCATTTTTGTTCTTCTCACAAAACATATTGTTCATCCTAGCGACTTAGCAAGTGGTATGTCTCGAATCTCTCTTATCTCGCCTTCACGCGCTTGTGTTTAGTTTCTAACTTGTCACTTTAACCGCATCCGCGTACGAGCTCGTATTGTGATTGTTTGATTCCCACCTAGGTTCGATGGTTCATTAAATCGTGTTGTTTTGATGATTATTATGTTGCAAGTATACTAAGTGATTGGTATATTTTATCGTGATGGCTGTGTAATGAGTTTCCATGTAATGATGATGATTGATTAGTGGATTGGGTTGGTTGTGTTCTATTATGGGTGTTCTTGATGGCGACTTATCATGTTCTTGGTAGCGACTTAGCTTGTATGTTCCTCATGGCTAGTTAGCACACTATTTAGCGACTAAGATGTTGTGGCGAATTAGTTTATTATATTGTGGCGACTTGTGTAGCGACTTAGTTGTCAGCGACTTGTCTTTACAACTTAGCGAATTAGTAACATTAGCGACTTATTTAACAAATTTGTAGCGACTTGGTTTTGTCACTGTTCATGGCGACTTGTCTTTACAAGTTAGCGAATTAGTAACATTAGCGACTTAGTTAACAGATTTGTAGCGACTTGGTTTTGTTACTGTTCATGGCGACTTGTCCTTACCAGTTGGCGAATTAGCATATATAGCGACTTAAAGAGCTAAACGATTGGCGACTTGTCTGTGGTACTAGTGATGGTGACTTGTCTTTACAAGTTAGCAACATTGTTCACTTTCATGTTGCGAACCAGTCCTTCTTAACAGCTTGTCTATCTATAACTTTAGACATGTTTGGTGGATTTTTTTTTGGTCTAGGGTTATTAAAATGTTTAAAGATTAATTGCTAAAGTTGATCTCATTCTCACAATACTTAGGATCTCCTGATTCAACTTGTTGAGTCAACATACTCTATGTAATCTGCTATGACATTTCTGTTTAGGCAAACGGTACTTGGTTTCTCTCACGACAACCAAATGTTACTTTTTGCCTCATGCATATTTGTTATATCACTTCTACATTTGTATCTTGGCTTATGACATGATCACTTTGCAATGCACTCTTTAACCTTTTAATCCCTTATCAACTCGTCAAGTGATAATTTATCTAAAGGACTCTACTTCATTGAAATATATCTCTTGTGCCACTCAATCATTCTCTATATGTGTTTTGGGACTCCGTCGAGTTACTAGTTCTATTTGTCTATGTCATAAGGGTGCTCTCAATGTTGTCTCACTTACCATTTATTATCTAACTCGCTCCCAATCATTCTTGTTGATTGTATGTTTACTCGGATCATCAATGGCAAGTTCAAACCCGAAAAGAGCTGCACCCCATCAAGATCATCTAAAGTTCTCTCGACGAAGAAATCCTTCCGTGAGTCAATGGGTGATATTGGAAAAAGTAAGCGTATGTGGACCTACAAAAGCTACAACAAAATCCGATACTAAAGTGTCTATTGACATCCTCAAGAACACAAACTTCTTGGTGCTATTACCAAGCAATGCTCGATTCCCACTATTTACATTCAACAATTACGGAACACCGCTCAATGGGACAAAATCACACCAATACTCTTGCAAACCGGATGACAAATAATTCACGATTGATTCTCGCTTATTTACGAGCAAGGCTCTTGAATCACCCCATGTAACCCTAACCTTCGCTCAATCTCCACCGGTGTCGACGATCCGATTGTCTTACTAATTGGGTTGGGTTATCGAGCAAGATTTCAAGAGCATCCGATATCATCACCGGACACATGTATCAACCCCGAGAGCTATTACAACTATTCTTAACTTGTGCTTATCGGCAAAACATCGTGGTTCGATAAAGTGAGAATTCCTATCTTGCAAATCCTATGGGAATTGTTAATAGGGTTGATTTGAATGTCTCGGATCATATTTGGGAAGAATTCTCTTTATCAATGCACACATTCATATCCGATAGAACCAATTTCGAACAAAGCTCAAGGCGAAGAAGCAGTAACAAACTTGTGATTCCCAAGATCGATTTTCTAAGCTTGTTATCCAAGACTTGCAACAAACTCACAAATTCAATCCTAGGAGTGAATCAACTCTTCATAATGCGAAGATGAATATGTTTTAGGAAACCCGAAATATGTTCCTAGAGGTATGGATAAAGAAATATTTGGATTGCCAATTCTCGATTGTCTTCTCACGAGAAGATATCAAGAAGAAGGACTACTTCAAACAATACAAGAAAAGAGCTACCAGCCTCCTCTGCTGATGACACACCTTCTCCTCCACAACCCAATGCTCCCAAGTCCACGCCACCACAAGCATCCTATGCCTCTCTTCCTAAAAAGAGACTTGAAAGGTCACAACATTCGAGACACCATCCAAGAAGCGAAAGTAAAAGGAAGAAAGTGGAAAAGGAAATTGGTGAAAATATCGAGGTATCAAGGAATATTACAAGGTTGTCCGATGAAGATGATGCCGATCTACAACTTGGAATCAAAGAAAGCCTTGAAATTCTAAATGTGAAAGCACCGATGAGTGGAGTTGTGTTAAGAGAACCCGATCAACTTCCACGAGAACCAACCCCAATAACACATGACAAAGGAAAAGGATTGTGAGTGTTGAAACCTAACAAGCACTACATGCTTTAACGATCTCATCATCTCCATCAAGCACCACCAATCAATATGAGTGAAGAGAAGATCGAATCATCTCATGCTAATGAACAACAGGAGTGGACAAAGTGCCCAAACATTTAAAGAAACTCTTACACTTAGTGAGACTCAATCTGCTTGAATGTTGACGCCTGTTGCAAAAAGGCTCACAGAGAACCTTGAGACAAGATCCGATGAGACCTTGAAGATGGATGAACCAAATCGTCTACTAACTCTCTATCCTCACTTAAGGATCTCGTCTGATTTCTCTTTTGGAGATCAATACATTAATGACAAACCCTTAGATACCGCACAATCCATGTATATCACAACATTCAAAGAAGATACGCCAACCATTCCTCCGATGTCGAGATCTTCTTTATCAACCGCGCTTCCACCTCCCATACCAACTCAATCAATCGTACAAACACCACCAACATTGTCACCAACCCCGAACTCGTCTTTACTGATTCTTGATGTGGATGCTCCACCATCTTCACCACCACATATCCTTACCTCGATCAACTCTTGGACAAAGTCGTAAAAGGATAGAAGCTCCGAAAGGCAACTTCCTAAATCTGCTGATTCCTTGTGGATCGTGTCTATAGATTGGAGCACCTTAACTTCAATGAAGGGGTTTGCCGCTATTGAAGGAGAAGTCAAGGATCTTGTGGAATGGGCTATGGAGGCTCCACTTAGATGATTCAAGGACCTACCTATCACCGATATGAGAGCAACTCTGTTTGAAAATATGTATGATGTCAAGAGGACAAGCATGAGGTTCACAAGAAACTCTATGAGGCACTTGAAGAATCCATTAAGTTCGACAATTATGAGCAGATATGATTGACATAGGGGAAAAGAAGCTAAAAGAAAAGGAGAACAATTGTGATGGAATCATTGATGAAGGACCGTAAAGATCCTCCTTCACCTCCACCACCAACTGGGCGCTGAAACTCGAGTGGTGATCCTTCTACGACAACCAACACACCTCCACCACAACCACCATCATCACCGCCAAAACCTTCCAATCGATCAGTCCTACAAAAGAGCAGTACTAAGAAGAAATATTTGCTTGGACGACGGTTGATTCAAGGTTCACATCCACATCCACTTTATTCATGATGATCAAATGGTTCACGAAGAGTCGATGTCATGGTGATTCTCAACGAGATGAAGATGATGCATCAACAAAGCATATTCCTAATCCATCAAGATTGGTTTGAAACTTACATGGCTGGAATCGCACCAAGACATCCGTAGTAGCACTTCAAGAGACACAATTCAAAGGCGCATTGTGGAAGATAGACCTCCTCTCCGTAACCCACATGGACCATCCTGTAGTCGACTCTATGATTCCCGACAACAATTGGGCATCGCCTATCACCAATAATTATGAAGTTCCAATGAAGACTCTTTCGCACTACATCGAGATATGGGAAGTTTTATTAGATGGTTTTGTGAACGGAAGAGTATCTCATCCATAACTCCAAGAGATCTTGAAGGACAAGCTTATGAAATTGTCAAAGTCTTCCACTCGGATGCAAATCATCTTCAATATCGGATGGAAGAATGCCATAAGATGTTGAATGACCAAGTCGAAGCAAATCGCTTGCTTCAATGTCAACAAATCCCTTCCTCTTGGTGGTGAACCGGTCGATGACCATTCAGTGAACTCTTCTTCAATCACGACTGGACTATCTCGTGTGCTCGCTCACGAAAGAAGACCTCTATCAATATCAAAGATGAAAGCTACAACCTACTCGATCGGGGGCTTGAACAGATGGTTCCCGATCAATTCAGGCCGATGAAGAACAAAAGTATGATATTGCCGCCTCTTATGGTATTTCTCACTAGTGGTTCAAAAGAAGAAGTTCTACATCGAAGACATGGTGTCGATAAAAGACGCAATGATGTCGATCAAAGTCGCAAATCTTAAGTGTTGTTCGAGTAGAGATCTTCCCTATCTATGGATATGAGTAATTGAAGAAGATAGTCCTTAAAAGAGCAGACCTCAAAGAGTATACTATTGAAGAGAACGACTTCAAACATCTTCCGCCAAATGATTTCAAAGATCTCTATCTCTTGAATCTTCAAGGACACCTTGAGCATTTACCCGTCCGTGAGAAAACGCCCTCTCTGCAGTTGTCACTCTTTGGATCGGGGCTTAGTCATTCGAAACGAGTTGAGGACTTTCGCTTGGCATAGAAAGCAACCAAACCAGATCAACCTTACAAGTCCACAATGGAATGCAAGCCGGGCATGAATTTCATCGCGAATACAAAGTCCTTGACACCCCTAGAGTCAGTCATCTTCACCGAAGATATGGATCTCGTATGCTTATCGCCTATGTGAACTCTACAAGTTTAGTGATGGTACTCTCAAATTGGTCAAGAAGAACTTGACACCAGAGTGAAAGAAGTCAAAATTGATATGAAATCTTGGGTTAAGACTACTTTTGGACCGATGATGACTTGAAGAGGTGTGAACACTTCATTGCCGCAATCGATCGAAGACTCAAGACATGAAGGATCTTTCGCACCTTGAATGTTTTGTTGGTGGAAGGCTTGGGATGGTCACTACAAACTTCTTCGAGAGGATCGAATGAAGACATCTTTGGAAGCGTTTATGTTGTGTTTTAAATATGTGTAATATGTGGTGTACTAAATATGAACAACTATAATACATGTAATAGTGCTAGGATTTGTCTGTGGTTTCCCTTAAAAAAGGGAAACATCCGTGTTGTCCACTTCTCGATCATATAAACCGGACACATTTTCTCCTACAAATATTTTATCTCATACATATTTAAATACTGAGATCCAAAATCTCAAAGGATTTAAGATTTTTGATCTGGGAGAAAATGTGATATAAATATGAAAGATGTTAAAAGATAAGATGACCAATTTTGTGCATACTTCTCTCTAATATGTGCTAAACAATTTTCGAATCTCGAAGCATATATTAAGGGGAGAATTATCTTCATAAATTCATGTCATCGTGGTACACAACTTTCAATATTTCTAAGGTACCTTGATTGTATGGCTTCAAATCCTTTGGTGATCATGTATGCACTTCTTAAAGGGTTCCCCAAGATGTGCAAAACACTCTTTTCAAATCTTTAGGCACATATTGAGGGGAGCAAACTTATGAAAACCTCATCCTTCCCGGAAATGCTTTATCTTCTTGATTTGATGTGGAAGTGATGTTGATATCTTTAGAAAAGGTAATCAAAGAAGTAAATTCTTCCTCTTGCCTCCGTGTGCAAAATGATTTCAAACATTTGATGCACGTGTTGAGGAGCACTTGTTCTAAAAATATCAAAACAATTCGGTGCAAAATGTTTTGATAATTTATCACAAGTATCCGGATTGATTTTCAAATGGTTTTCAATTGGTTCCAATGGCGATGAACAATACCTAATAGACCGACCAACTTTACTTTATGTATGGTGATATAAGGATGATAAGGTTAGGTATTGGTTCCATGATCCGCTGTAACTAGAGGATCTACCCAGGACTATTCACTAGTTAGTGTAGAGTTCTTAGGTATGATGATAAAAGGAGAAAAATGAGATATGGGAAGAGTCGGATGAGTCTCGAGCTAGTAATCAAATAAACCCAACAAGGTTCTAGCTATGAAGTCTCGGTAATAATCAAGGGTTGAAGAATTAAAATAATTGAATGAGAAAAGGGTGAAAACAAATAGCCCTCAATTTATTCAACCTTAGGGCGTAAACCGGGTTCAATTCATATGCTACCGATGGTAACATCGGTATTGAAGACAAGACGTCATGGACCCAAAGGACGCACTACACTTCAACTTTCCAAACCACTCAAGTTCCTCTTAAAGGACTTGTTTCATTCTCACGGGAACCGACATTATCTATCGTTTTTCTTAGAGATTGTTGATATTGAAAAGGAGACCCTCTCCTAGTCTCCCAAGACAGATCCAAATATGCACAAAATTGAGTCTAGAGCCACGAGATCATCAATAAATCTCATTAGGACACTTTCAATGAAGACTCTGCTTTCGCACAATGTGGAAAGAGAGATTATATCTTGAGTCCCACGATTATCCTTATGGTATTGCCCGAACATCCGAGTGATGTGTTTACATATTCACAATGAAGATGGAAAGCCTTCGAGCCAACATCAAACAAGCTCTCGGTAGGTGGCATGTGAGATCTATTATATAGATCAACCATGTGACAACCGAATAGAAACAATGGGCGATTCAATCTCTTGAATCAATCCCGGTTCGAGTTATGGATTGACGGATACCTTTGAAAACCGGTCTTTGTGCTTAACTACTCATTTCTTTAGCACATCGACCGTGTACTTTTTTTCAAACCAAAGGTGTTTTATGATTGATAATTGATTTTCAATAAAACCTTCGTTGTATTGCAAAACAATTTCTATTGAGCAATACACGATTGTTTTCAAATCTCTTTTCATCAATTAGTGGACTTAAAATTACCGGTTCACTCACTCCGTGTTGTCTTCTTTGAGATGTTCGGTTTGAGAACACTAGAGCACCGCGAAACCCCGTCAAGGAAATTCTTTGAAATTTTACCGATCACGTGCAAGTACATATATCGATCAACGGTGAACCGCGGGTCAGATACCTCAATTCAACGAAGTGATCAAAGACACTTTCGCTATTTATTGCTAATCTGTTGTATGCAGTACCGACGCGTTTGTAAATGATCGTAATGAAGCGGTCAATCCATAGCCGCATGCTCACTTAACACATTCAAATCAAAAGAAATCATGATTAGTGCATCAATGACTCGATATTTTCACTCCATGCTTCGCTTTCTGCTGCCGCCAATATCATGAATCAACTAAAGCTTCCGCAACTCGATGAGAAGATATCATGATCCGAATGTGAGCATGTCGGTCCTAAAGTCACAACACCACAATGGATGTCTCGAGATTTTTGTTAGTGATGATCTCAAGAGTCGGCTCATAATTATTATCTCATGGATCATTAATGACCTCCACTTTAAAGTACAAATCTATGCAGACTTTGAAGTTGCACTACTTATGCACAAAGATTGCGAAGTTGATGTATTAAAGTCTACGTGCTCAAGAACAAAGTCAAGAATAGAATGCTAGGATTTGAAATGTAAATCATGGGGTGACCTCCCTTAGGGGGAGTGATGAGTGTGTAAATACTCATCATTTTTAGTCAATCGAATCGCAAAACGTTTAAAATGCTCGTAATGCATCAAAATATCGAAAATATTCCAAAATTGCATTTATATGTTTCGATGCAAATGTTTAAAATCGATGAAAATGAGCAAAGTTTTCATAATTGGCGCTTTCATCCCCCAAGTTTCTAAAATTGTCAAAACTAGTCCACGAGTCAAATTTTCAAAAGAAAAGTCACCAAAGGTCCTTTTAAATCATAACTTGTCAAAACTAGTCCTTTGGTGAAAAATGTAAAAGTTTTGAGAAAATTACAAATTGGTCCTTCAAGTTTAAGAATTGGCGAAATGGTCCTGGAAAACTAAAATGGCAATTTTGGTCCTTGTAATATTAACACTTGTCAATTTCAGTCCTTGGAGTAACTTTGATGAAATGGCACCTAGGTCCTTCTGAGTTTCGAAATTGCACAATTGGTCCTTGATAATTAATAACCTTTCCTACCTCGCCCTTGTCACAATTCATTTTTGAACCCCGCTAACCCATTTGACCGCCATTTGGACCCCTATTATTAATATCCGATCAAATGCTGTTGACTCACCTTTTCCTCCCACTTCACGGATACACCATTTTCATCATCACATCTCTCGCAACTCCCGCTAACACTCCACCCTCCTCACCTTATCTTTTCCTGTCCCCCCACATCTCCTACAATCCAATAACAATAATCCTTCACTCACCAAACACTCTATCTCACTCCTTTGTCAAAAGCGAATTTCCCGCCAAAAGTGATGAATGGTCAAGATGAGCTTCAGTGATCCAAGGGTTAGGATTTATGGTGGGATTTTCTTAGAAAGATGAGAGAAGCAGCTTGGGGTATAAAAGGATGCAAGAAGAAGCAAGTTAAAGTAGTAGTTAGTTTTTATAAAATTTTACTTATGTCGTTTTTTTTTATTATTGTCTTAGTTTAAATAAAAATAGTGTAATCTCAGTTTTTAAACATTGTACTCTTCATTTACTTAATGCAAAAATTTCAGTTTCAGTAAATCATTCTTGGCATTGTTCTAATTTAGTTGTTAGTGTCCATTTATTTGCTCACATAAGCTCACATAAGCTCATATAAGCTCACATAAGCTCATATAAGCTCACATAAGCTCATAATAGCTTATTCTGAGCTTATCTTAACCTTATCCTGTCTCAATTTCAGATTTCTCATAAAAGTCAAGAAAAGTCAACATCACCAACAAAAGTCAAAAATCAAAAGTCACCCTATTTCATGTTAATCTCTGGTTTTAATTTGTTAAATTGATGAGTTTAAATGTGTTTTGTGTAGTTGGATTAAGATTGAGCTCGGTTTCATTATAATTTCAATGTTTTAATGCATTTTGTAGTTATAAAGGGCTGTTTGGATTGCTAGTTTTAACTGCTTTAGAGGTCAATATAATAGAGTAGCTCAGCTTATTTAGGTTTGCCATAGTTGCTTATGCTCATATCTATCATTGATTTGTACTTGAATGCTTCATTAGTCAACTTTTCATATAAACTGCTTGTGCTCTTTTTACTGTTGAAACCAGTTTATGTAATCTAGCATTTAGGTATAGAATGTGTTAGGTTAGCTTTTATGGTTCTTATCACATTCAATGTTAGCTTAATCAGTCCCTCATTTGCATTTGAAACTCAACTTAGTTAAAGCTTTTTACTGATTTTAAAAAGTCAAAACAGCAGGTCTTAATCAGCTTCTTCCAAACTTGCAGCTAATGCACTAAGTTCATTAAAGCTAGTTAGGGTCTAAGATTTGGTCTACTTGCAGTCCTCTAGGTGGTCTTCATGGCCAAATATCTGGTTTTTGCTTTAGTTCCTTGAATTAGCTTATACAGTAGCTTAAAAGTTAGTACCTGTTCTGTTAAATATGTTTATGCATCAGTCGCCTGTCCATTTGAACCAGTTTTTGTTTGATCATAACTTCTTCATCTCTTGTCCTAATTTGCTAAAAATTGGTACAAGTACTCTCTGCTAGGTTGCCTTTAGATCCCCGCTTTTTGTTTTCACACTTGCTTATTAGATAAGCTGTTAGATAAGCTCAAAAGTAGGGTCCAGAATCTGACTTGGCTTGTGTAGCAGTTTACTTGAATCATTGGTAGATCACTCATTAGGAGTTAGGATTAGATGTAGACAGTTCCTTTAGAGTAGTTTAGCATGCCATAGCTTATTTAATCTGTTGGGTCCCCTCAGAGCTTATAGCTTATCTTGTAGTCTTATTCCATACCCATTTACAAAGCAACTTTGATTTCTCCCACATAAGCCCTTGTTTTCTCATTTTCTTAGCTTTAGAATAATGTTTTAGAATTTCTCTGATATTTTCATTAATTTTGGTCACTGTTCACTATTTTTCTAGAATAAAATCAGTTTTTAATCATTTTAAATTAGCTTTAATTGCAATTAATTGAGAAAAAATTCCAAAAAAATAATTTTTCAATTTTAATAGATTAAGATAAATATAAAAAGCATAAAAAATATTTTTCCTCATTTTTCTCCTTTCATTTGGTATTTTTCATAGATTTAATTAGATTTAAATAGTCTTTAATTCATAGAAAATAGAAAAATAACCAGAAAAATACAAAAATAGTTTTGAAAATTCTATTTTGTTATTTTAGATTTTTCTAAGTCTTAATTTTATTTTTCAAGCTTTATTTCCTATTTTCTTTCATTTTAGGTTATTTTTAATTAGTTAAAAATAGTTTTAAATTAATAATAATTAATATAATAGTTATAAAAATAATTTTCTTTTTTCTAAAAAGTTTCTTTTATCATTAGGATTGTAAAAATGTATTTTTCATATTTTTAGGATTTATCTTGTGTAATTTTCACGTTTTATTTTGTACGTTAACGTAGTTTTTTTTTTTTAACGCACGTTTTAGGTTTTAAACGTTCATCACTTTAAATATAGTGATAGCGTTTATTTAATAGGTTTTATCTTTTTAATTTCCTTTAATTTGCATTTAAGCCGTTTTCATTTGTTGGCTTTTCGGTAGTTATAATATCTTATCCAAATCCTTTTCCCGTTCAAACTCCTCGATCACTAAACGTTTGATAATCCATTGCACAACTCGCTGGGACATAACGACCCAGGGAAACATTGTACTCCTCTGATCTTCATTGATTTCGTGCTTTGTTGTTTTATGTTTTCTTACGCTTGCGAGAGAACTTGACGGTTTCATGATCAAATTTTGGCGCCCGGGGAGTCGTAAGGCTTATCTTCCGCTCTAGCGATTAGTGATTTGGATATTCACTCTTTGTTCATACCATCCATCTCGTATATACTTTCTTATCCAAAATCCAAAACACTCTTCTCATTCCTCTTATCCGTATGATTCTATTTCTCTTACCCCTGCACTGCTTTGATTCTACATTTCTTTACCTCAAACTGTTTAATTCTTCATCTCTTATCCCTCTTATCTGCTTAATTCTTCATGTCATGGTTTTCGACATGTTCTGGTGTGGAGGTCCATTTAACGGTGGAAATTGTCGATGTACCAATGTGGGTTTCGGAGACAAGTTTGTCGGTAATCCGATCACATTTCAAATAATGAAGCACCCGATTTTTCCTACCCACCTCCACAACCCCAAGACGAATCCTACTCATGCGAGTTTTGTGGAATGATTCTCATTACGGTTTTGATTGTCCACCACAGTCCCGCTTGTCTATGAGCCGAACCATGTTACAATCATAACTTTGGTGAAAGTTATTTTCCCAATTATCTCTCTGCGAGAATTGTGGGGGTCCTCATGAGACTTTTGAATGTCAACCGATGAATCAAAATTTTCAAAATTCCAATTCTCCGGTTTTGACAATTTCCAACCCCACAAGATTCCATCACCATCGACTTCCGAGCCTTCACATCATTTCAATGATTACGAGAGTGTAATCTTCCTCAAAGTTCAAGAAATACGCATTCAAAAGAAACGCAAATGAAAAGAATGGTGTGTAAGCTTGACAGATGAACATAAGAATCGAGATATGATGACGATGATGATGAGGATAGTATTCAAATGAAGGAATACTATGATTACGACGAGGAGAGTGTTACTCAATTGAACGATCTTATTTCTCAACTCCCCCGCCTATTGCTATCACACCTATCTTACCTTTATTGCTTCCAAAGACTCTCTCATAATGGGGACGAGCCTCTTAGCACTATTCCGAAATGGAATTGTCAGTGTTGAGAACCTTGTTCCAACCCAGTGAGTCCGAGGTTATCTCCGTGATATGTGTGATGAGCCTCTTGATGATAATTCTTCTCCTCTTGACATTCCATATGATTATGTCGAGATGTTCTCCGATTCGATAACGATTGTACTTCGTTTGACGATTCTTTATCCTATGGAGACATCGATTATGTCGAGAACCGCCTTCCGAGCTAGTTAGCTTAAAGGAAGTGAGAAATTCGATGATCCGAAATTGAGGACGAGATACTTCGTGAACAATTGTTCAATATAAATCTCCTCGTTTCTAAGATCGAATCATTCGCGCTAAGTCGCTTCATCTCCTATCCCCGTTGTGGATAGTGACTCTACATTGGACAAGCCCGAGCTTGAGGCTTTTCTAATGATTCTTTTCATGAAGAGTTCTCCGGTGAACTCTCTCATGACATATCTCCTCCGGAATATGATCATTTCCATTTTGATCTTGAGGATGATATTGGCTCGGAGGAAGGTGTACTCTCTCGTATGAGTTTGCTTATTAATGATACTACCTTCACCCTTCCTCCCGATACGTCTACATTTGAGGAGGAAGAATGGATCTTGATTGTTATCAGAACCTTTCTTCCTTTCCTCAAATATCTTGTGATTTCTCTCCATCTTCACTCCTTGGGAATGAAGACACTATTTGACCCCGCATTTTCATGTACCATCCGTGAGCCGGGTCTGCTCTGCTCTTTCTATGTATATCTCATCGTGTGGAACTTTCACGTGCTTCAAATGTTTATCCAAACATCTTGAATGAAAGTCCGATGGAGATTATTTCTTCCACTTTGCTTCCCATGAACAAATCAATTCGGGTCGAGTCAAGCTAGCGACTCGGAATCAAACAATAGCATGCCATATGGGTTTCACCCATATTTCGTCTTCTCGCCTCTTTCTACCACCCTAGTGGGGGTTGCCCACATGTTTCAATAAAAAAAAAAAAAAAAAAAAAAATCTTCTTTCTAAATAATGGCCGTAGTATTTCCCTTTTTCGTTCTTTGTTTCGGCATAACCGCGGTACTTTGAATATTGAGGCAATATTCATTTCTAAGTGTGGGGAATTCTCACTAATTTCATATATTATATACCCAATTTCCGCTTTTGGCCAAATTTTTTTTTTTTTTGGGAGTAAGTGTTTTACACTTACTCAATTGGTTATCGATCCGCCTTTGTCAGTAAGACAAAAGGATTAGCTAATCCAGAGCAAACGGCTCTTGGTAAAGATTTCTCAAACCGCTTATATGGCTTGCAATTTGCCCAAAATTGTATGGTATTCAACTCACCATATCCTAAAAAGTGAAGAGTTGGCTAGCCCGCAAGTTTATGGCTTGTGGTAAAGGCGATGGAAAATCCATAATTGGTAATCGACTCACCAAAGATAATACCGATAATTTATCTAAGAGTTGGCTAGTCCGTATGGTACGGCTCGGTAAAGACAAATCAAATCCGTTGGAAGCTTGTGGTTTGCTCAAAATCACATGGTTATCTGTACCATGGTTCTTACTTGAACTGAAACATTTGGCTACTCCGTAGTAATGGCTTTTGGTAAAGAGATTAAAATCCATTATGTTTTCTCAAATTATTGCTGGGACTAGCAATATCTCATGGGGATTGATGAGTGTAAATACTCATCATTTTTAGTCAATCGAATCGCAAAACGCTTAAAATGCTCGAAATGCATCAAAATATCGAAAATATTCCAAAATTGCATTTTATATGTTTGATGCAAAATGTTTAAAATCGATGAAAATGAGCAAAGTTTGCATAATTGGCGCTTTCACCCCCAAGTTTCTAAAATTGTCAAACTAGTCCCCGAGTCAAATTTTCAAAGAAAAGTCACCAAAGGTCCTTTTAAATCATAACTTGTCAAAACTAGTCCTTTGGTGAAAATGTAAAAGTTTTGAGAAATTACAAATTGGTCCTTCAAGTTTAAGAATTGGCGAAATGGTCCTGGAAAATCGAAAATGGCAATTTTGGTCCTTGTAATATTAACACTTGTCAATTTCAGTCCTTGAGTAACTTTGATGAAATGGCAGCCTAGGTCCTTACAGCCGTAAATTGCACAATTGGTCCTTGATAATTAATAACCTTTCCTACCTTGGCCCTTGTCACATTCATTTTTGAACCCCGCCTAACCCATTTGACCGCCATTTGGACCCCTATTATTAATATCCCATCAAATGCCTGTTGACTCACCTTTTCCTCCCACTTCACTTGATACACCATTTTCATCATCACTGTCTCTCGCAACTCCTCGCTAACACTCCACCCTCCTCACCTTATCTTTCCCTGTCCCCCCACATCTCCTACAATCCAATAACAATAATCCTTCACTCACCAAACACTCTATCTCACTCCATCACAAAAGCGAATTTCCGCCAAAAGTGATGAATGGTCAAGATGAGCTTCAAGTGATCCAAGGGTTAGGATTTATGGTGGGATTTTCTTAGAAAGACGAGAGAAGCGACTTGGGGTATAAAAGGATGCAAGAAGAAGCAAGTTAAAGTAGTAGTTAGTTTTATAAAATTTTACTTATGTCGTTTTTTTATTATTGTCTTAGTTTAAATAAAAATAGTGTAATCTCGCTTTTAAACATTGTACTCTTCATTTACTTAATGCAAAAATTTCAGCTTCAAGAAATCATTCTTGGCATTGTTCTAATTTAGTTGTTAGTGTCCATTTATTTGCTCACATAAGCTCACATAAGCTCATATAAGCTCACATAAGCTCATATAAGCTCATAAGCTCATAATAGCTTATTCGAGCTTATCTTAACCTTATCCTGCCTCAATTTCGATTTCATAAAAGTCAAGAAAAGTCAACATCACCAACAAAAGTCAAAAA
The DNA here is from genome assembly GCA_022545495.1 of Chrysanthemum lavandulifolium. NCBI lineage: Eukaryota > Viridiplantae > Streptophyta > Magnoliopsida > Asterales > Asteraceae > Chrysanthemum > Chrysanthemum lavandulifolium. The sequence goes on from CM040239.1 coordinate 250,727,430, forward strand.
TCAAAAGTCACCCTATTTCATGTTAATCTCTGGTTTTAATTTGTTAAATTGATGAGTTTAAATGTGTTTTGTGTAGTTGGATTAAGATTGAGCTCGTTTCATTATAATTTCAATGTTTTAATGCATTTTGTAGTTATAAAGGGTCGTTTGGATTGCTAGTTTTAACGCTTTAGAGGTCAATATAATAGAGTAGCTCGGCTTATTTAGGTTTGCCATAGTTGCTTATGCTCATATCTATCATTGATTTGTACTTGAATGCTTCATTAGTCAACTTTTCATATAAACTGCTTGCCTCTTTTTTATCGTTGAAACCGCTTTATGTAATCTAGCATTTAGGTATAGAATGTGTTAGGTTAGCTTTTATGGTTCTTATCACATTCAATGTTAGCTTAATCATCCCTCATTTGCATTTGAAACTCAACTTAGTTAAAGCTTTTATCGATTTTAAAAAGTCAAAAGCAGTGTCTTAATCACTTTCTTCCAAACTTGCGCCTAATGCACTAAGTTCATTAAAGCTAGTTAGGTCTAAGATTTGGTCTACTTGCAGTCCTCTAGGTGGTCTTCATGGCCAAATATCCGGTTTTTGCTTTAGTTCCTTGAATTAGCTTATACAAGAGCTTAAAAGTTAGTACTGCTCGTTAAACTGCTTATGCATCACGCTCGTCCATTTGAACCAGCTTTTTGTTTGATCATAACTTCTTCATCTCTTGTCCTAATTTGCTAAAATTGGTACAAGTACTGCTAGGTTGCCTTTAGATCCCCGCTTTTGTTTTCACACTTGCTTATTAGATAAGTCGTTAGATAAGCTCAAAAGTAGGTCCAATCCGACTTGCTGTGTAGCGCTTACTTGAATCATTGGTAGATCACTCATTAGGAGTTAGGATTAGATGTAGACAGCCTTTAGAGTAGTTTTAGCATGCCATAGCTTATTTAATCTGTTAGGTCCCTCAGAGAGCTTATAGCTTATCTTCTAGGCTTATTCCATACCCATTTACAAAGCAGCCTTTGATTTCTCCCACATAAGCCCTGTTTTTCATTTTCTTAGCTTTAGAATAATGTTTTAGAATTTCCGATATTTTCATTAATTTTGGTCATCGCTCACTATTTTTCTAGAATAAAATCGCTTTTAATCATTTTAAATTAGCTTTAATTGCAATTAATTGAGAAAATTCCAAAAAATAATTTTTCAATTTTAATAGATTAAGATAAATATAAAAGCATAAAAATATTTTTCCTCATTTTCTCCTTTCATTTGGTATTTTTCATAGATTTAATTAGATTTAAATAGTCTTTAATTCATAGAAAATAGAAAAATAACCTTAAAATACAAAAATAGTTTTGAAAATTCTATTTTGTTATTTTAGATTTTCTAAGTCTTAATTTTATTTTTCAAGCTTTATTTCCTATTTTCTTTCATTTTAGGTTATTTTTAATTAGTTAAAAATAGTTTTAAATTAATAATAATTAATATAATAGTTATAAAATAATTTTCTTTTTCTAAAAGTTTCTTTTATCATTAGGATTGTAAAATGTATTTTCATATTTTTAGGATTTATCTTGTGTAATTTTCACGCTTTATTTTGTACGTTAACGTAGTTTTTTTTTTAACGACGTTTTAGGTTTTAAACGCTCATCACTTTAAATATAGTGATAGCGCTTATTTAATAGGTTTTATCTTTTAATTTCCTTTAATTTGCATTTAAGCCGCTTTCATTTGTTGGCTTTTCTGAGTTATAATATCTTATCCAAATCCTTTTCCGCTCAAACTCCTCGATCACTAAACGTTTGATAATCCATTGCACAACTCATTTGGGACATAACGACCGGGAAACACCGATCTCCTCGATCTTCATTGATTTCGTGCTTAAGTCGTTTTAAGTTTTCTTACGCTTGCGAGAGAACTTGACTGGTTTCAAGATCGTGAGATTGTTAGGAATTAGAAAATTCCATTATTGAAGAGTCTGTCACCCCAAGTATTATCTAGCATAAGTTAGCTCGTAGACTTGTCGTTATTTACGCTTTTATGTAGTTAATTAGTTAGTCAAGAGCGTAAACTAGTTTAGTGCAACATCGTGGAGGAAGGACGGTCTTTACCCACCGTATCCCCGATCCACAGCCGTCGGGAGTTCGTTTAGTTTGTAATCTATAAATACCCTCTACCTTGGAAGGTAGAGGGTTGGATGTTCTTGGTAATCTAATATTCTACAAGTTTCTCTTACTAGAATATCCCACTTTCTCTCTCTAAAATCATCTATATGCACATTGTGTTAATGTTATGATATGTAAGTGAAATCCAATATCCTACAAGGTTTTTACTCTAAAAGACTACACACTTAATCTTGAAAAATTCGGATTCTATAGATAATATTACATATGCGACGGCGTCACCTTATGTATTGTGACGCCGCATGTCGCCGCCATTAGGGTTTCATCTTGGCCATGTTAGACTTATGACGGCGGCCACCTTATGCTTTTGACGTCCTCTTCACTTTCCGACGCTGTCGGATTGCATCTAGGTCGTCTCGAAGTCGACGGCCTACTCTTTTATAACTTGACGTCGTCACTTGAAAATAGGAGTTTTGGCTTCGTCCGTCACAAAATCCTCCGACGCGCCACAATTTAACACCGACACCGCCACCTTATGTTTTCAGCAGACTTTGAGTGTCTCGATTCGACTTTGGCCATTTTCTTCAGATATTCGCCTTTTCATTCAAATAAGTGCCATTCCAGATTTTGCCTTCAAGAGACCTAAAAAGTGAAAAGGAACGATATTAAGCAATAACGGATACAAAAGTGATCAAGTAAGGGCTTAAACGACCCTCAAAAGGTACCTTTAAAACCTTATCAAATATCCCTACACTTGGTATTTGCTTGTCCTCAAGCAAATGTGCTTTTAGCCAATTAATTTATAAGTTGGGGTCATGAAGCATCTGCTCAAAACAGTCCACAACATATAAAAGCCCGTAAAAGTCATAACAAGCACGGAAATCACATACTAGCACCTCACATGGGGTGTTGGATACTCACATCTCTCGGGTGTATATGAAATATAACAAATTGGAAATGGAAGATAAACACTCATTAACCGGTCCTAGTACATAGATTACCATAGGCTTGAGAATAGATCAAACCTCCATCGCTTTGGCGTAAGCACCTAGGAAAGACTATCAAAGAGGTCTTTAAAGGGTTGTAACGTTAGGCTTACGGTAGGAAACAAAGGGTTTGGTGGGATAGGCTATATAGTGGTGGCAAGTCAAAAATCTCTATGTTAAATGCATACGAAGAATGGCGCTGCTAAGCCAAGACTCGACACTTTAAACTCTAGCTAAGCTCAAATAAAGATAGATGTAGGATGGTAGCCCGTTTTTTTTTTTTTTTTTTTTTTTTTTTTTTTTTTTTTAATACACTTTACTCTACCATCCTCTACGGTAACATCAAAATGATAGGGATTTATAGGCACATCCCTACACTTGAGTTTTATTACTCTAACACTAATTTGACCCGAATTGAAAATATCAAAACACTTGGGGTACATTATTATGCAAACAAAGGATTTTGAATTTAACGCCCTTCGTCATTTCATAAACTTTAACTTTTCCCATGAAACCCAATCATCCCAAAACGTATGCAAAGGATATGACTCGACTTAGCAACTCATGCAAGCAACCGATAATTGAACTAAGGGTTTAGGGTGATAACAATAATGCACTAAAAGTGAGTGCATATAGGGTAGGCTAAGGCGATTTGGGTGTATATTTAGGGGTGGGGTGTAAACAATGCTCTTCATTGATATTCGAGTAAAACCAAACATCACGAGAACCGCGAAAGGATAGGCTCGAGGGGTTAACTAGGGTATCGTGTACTAAAGATGAGTACAACGCAAAGGGTGTGGGGAATTATTCAACCGATGTGGAAGAAGTAATTATATTACGGTATCAAACAAGGGTTATCCTAATGCCTCTTATCATTTAGTTATTCCTAACTACACAAGTGTAGTCTTACTAGCGATCTCTGAATGCATCACAAAACAAGTTCTAGAATCTATTATACTACCGGTTCACACACTAAGCATTAAAGATGAATGCTTTAATTCCTACTAATATAAGGGCGATCCTCACATTTTGGGTGGAATTTAAGTGGTAAAGGGTTTTTTGTGCTAGTCATGTAACTTCCTATCCGTGAGACGCTTTTGTTAAGACTAATGGCCTACTCTTATATGTCATGAAAAAATTTAAATTTGGTGCCAAAATTACCCTAACCGACATTTTCTCATGGTTTATTACACAAATACAATTGGACAAAGCAAATAATCAAGTATAAGCATAGTTTCAAAGTTCCGCTTTATTTTCCCTCCTACACTTAAATTGAACATTGTCCCAATGTTCCCCGAAGTATCAAAGTTATGATAATAGAAGGTAATTAAAACGAAAGAAACTAGTACTCGATTAGCTCGGTAGGATCTGTAAAGTGGTGGTTAAATCCTTTCCAAGAAGAATGTATGCGTGAAAAGCTCCTTCCAATCTTATGTAACTTCTTCTTGATAAATTAAACCCGCACACTTGAAGAAAACAAACGAAACCTTCGCGAAATTGGCGGTAATAATATATAAGACTCGATTTAAACTAGGATATAATGCTTGTGGAATGGATGTTTGATTTTCTCGAAAATTAAGACACGAGAATTCTAATTTTTTTAAGTTGCTCAGAAAACGAGAAAAAAGTAATCTGTTGTTTTACTCCTTCCCGACGCCCGTCAGTTGCGATCTGACGCGTCAGTTATCCCGAAAACCGGTGCGATTTTTACGAAAAAATTCGGAAAATTTACATCTTTAGAATCTGGAAAAATTTCGCAAAACATACATTATGACTCGATACAAGCATTTGACTCGAACAAACACACATATATATCTTTTAGTTAATTGTTATTCTCATGTTTATGTTTCCTTGAAAACGTGTGTAATCCTCCCTACACTTATCCCTTATGTAAAATACCTTTATATGCAATTAAGACGAGGTTGAAAACAAAATAAAGCATTTTACAAAATTAAACATGAGAATAAACAATCAATAAAAGATATATGACACTAACAAGCAAACAATTAATCATGGGTTGCCTCCCACGTGGCGCTTTTCTTTATTTAAGAGTCTTGTAGCTAGACTCGTAGTCGTGCTCCTACGTAACTTCATTACCGCCACCTTCTTCCTTCTCGACGGTCTCTATTGGGAGATTCCATGTTGTAGAAATGCCCTATGATGCACTCTAAAAGTTCATCCTCTCCCCAATTGGTCCTATATTCGGTCCTAGGTTCAAGCAATCCTTATAGAATCCAAAATCTTAGCCATAACATAATCTACCTTTTTCCCTATCCTTATCATTCCTATAATAGATCGCGGTTTAAGTTCATTTTCATCATTGAGAGTGATGAAAACTTCTCAATCTTAAACGGCATTTGGTAAGCTATGTCATCGGTCTCATCCTTGAATCCCACTACTCCTAACAAGGGATCATAGGTCATCCGGTGCTTTCTATGAAAGGTTTTCCTAGAATAACGTGGGACAAGCTAGGGTCTATGGCCGTGCTAATATCATCCACAATTATGAAGTCCGTGGGAAACGTGAAACTACCTACATAAACGGGCAATCCCTTAACTCTACCAAAAAAATTGCACTTAACCCTAGGATTATCGGGGTCTTGCCTAGTTGGAATAGGCTTCTTCATTACCCAATTGTAGTAGGTGCTAGTCATTATGTTGATTGGGGACTTGCGATCAATGTAGGCCTTTGCCACAAAAAGGTGTCCTATGCAACTTGGTATGATAAGATTCCAAGGGTTCCCAAACTTGATTCTATGGCTTTTCTTAACATACATGTGACGGAGGTCACGCACTAATTGAGGGTGGCGAGATAATTCTTCTTACAGTAGGAAACTTATTGAAATAGTCATTATCTACTTCATCTACTTCCTCGGTTGTTTCATTATTCTCAAGGTATGGTCCTCTTCGTCACTTGTTCTATTAGGTTTCACTAAGGCGATGGTATTGACGAATTGAACGTGCTTAGCTAGCTTATTTGGGTCCTTAATCTCTACACGGAAGTCTCGGGAGTTGAGATAGCACTAACCTTCCTATCACTATTGGTTATGGCTTTCAAAAGGTTGTCAATCTTCCTATCCATTTTGGTCGTTGTTGGTTAAAGCGGTCCGAGAGCTTAGCTATTTGGGATTCTTGGGATGGAAGTAGGTTCGCAACATCTCTTCGATGTTTTTTTGTTAGGACCATTAGGTGGGGCCATGAAAATCATTGGAAGTGAATTATTTGGTTTGTCCCCGTGAGAAGTCGGGTTTGCCTTTCCATGCCTCTGGGTTTCATTGAAATTCCTAGGTCCGGGTATTGTAGGAATCTTCCTCCTGTTCCATTAATACACGAGGATGCGTAGTCAGCGGAAGCATGTTCGGGGATCGGGTGCTAGTCTTGCGTGTTATGAGGATTACAAAATGGCTCACACGAGGAAGAAACTTTGTTCACATGGTGTGAAGACTTAGGATTTTCGTAGGAACTCATTAGGAATTTTACTTGATCTTCAAGTTCGATCATCCTACTGATCCGGAAGGTTATGAGTTAATGGGAGGCAAAGAGATTGCCATAACGGTTTTGGGCGACTCACGGGGTCATCAACTTTCGTTGTCATAGAGGGCAATGTCCTCTATTATACCCCATGATTCTTCAGCGGTGAGATCACTAAGTTTTCCACCGCCGCTTGGTCAATGGATCGCTTGGTGGGAAGTTGACATGATCATAGAAAAGTTGGACTTGGAGCCAAAGATCAATGCCGTGATGAGGACTTTATGAAGTAAGTCCTGAATCGAGTCCATGCTTCGTAGGAGATTCACCTTGATGTTGTTGGAATATCAAGATGTCATTCCTAAGCTTAGTGGTTCTCCCGGTGGGAAAAATTGAGCAAGGAAGCGAGAGGTAAGATCATCCCGACTTGAGATGGAGCCATGGAAGTCGCTCAAGCCAATTACTAGCTTGGTCCCGTAGAGATAATTGGAAGAAACGCAGTAGCGTGGTCTCTGAGTAGTAGCATCAAGGTCGATGGAATCGACAATTTTGAGAAATCCTCGGATGCTAATTTGGATCTTGAGCGAAGTCCATGGAATGCACATCTGTTTTGCACCAACCGGATGGTGTCGGATCCGCACCGTAGTTTGGGCTTGGTCGGGAAGCTCAATGGTGTTCCTATAGCCTAGGTGGCTTGGTCTCGAGTATTCACCAAAAGTACGGGCTCTTGGCGGGTCAATTGGTGGTGGGTTGATGAATGGTGGGTGGTTATCACCTTCCATGATGAAAAGTGATGGGGTTACGAACAAAAGTCACGAAGAAGGGGATAGACCTAAGAAAGCTAAAATGAGAAAAATGTTTACTTGATAGGAATCAAGTAAAGAAACCTAAACGAGGTGGACTACTAACTAGCTATTCTATTCCCGCAGTGGCGCCAAAACTTGATAACGCTACACGCGTCGTTCGGGGTCAAAGGAACTTCCTTTTCGTCGAGCAAGTTTTCAACACCCCAGCAAGTGAACCTAATCGTTGTAGTGTAGTATTAGGTTAAGCCACGAGTATTGACGCTGTTCTCTCAGGGAATAGGAATGCTAGTGAGAAGTTACTACGCTAAGGTTGGGGTTGAGAAGATTATTTTTGTATTTTTATATTTTTATGAATCTCGAGGTTTTAATTGGGGGTTGGTATTGCTACCGATTACTCTACTTATCTAATTATCTAATCTAAGGTGTATGTAGTCTATGTCTAATTATTGTGTGCTCGTATGATAGTTTAAAGATGTATTTACTTAGGTTTTACTACTCCTTAATTATCTCCTATTGGTGGTTGAATTGTCACGTCCTCATTCCTAGTTGTTGTGTGTCTAAGGTTGTAGGGTGTGCGTTTCTCCCAACTCTTTGAACTTACCAAAGGGTCTTGATCTTACAAGAAACGGCAAGTTCTCTCACGCAAGCGTAAGAAAACTCAAACAAACTTAAGCACGGAATCAATGAAGATCGAGGAGTATAGAGTCTCCCCGGTCGTTATGTCCCAAATGAGTGTGCAATGGATCACCTCATGTATAGTGATCGGAGATTTGGACGGAAAGAGAATTTGGAATTATGATAACTACGGAAAAGGACATAAACTACAAGGGCTAAAATGAAAATAAAAGGAAATTAAAAGATTAAACCTATTAAATAAACGCTATCACTATATTTAAAATGATGAACGTTTAAAAGTTAAAACTAAAACTTACGTTTAAATTAAAAATACGTAAGCGTCAAATAAAACGTGAAAATTACACAAGATAAATCCTAAAAATATGAAAATACATTTTACAATCCTAATGATAAAAGAAAATTTATAGAAAAGAAAATTATTTTTAAGACTAATTATCTAATTATTATTAATTAAAACTATTTTTAACTATTTAATAATACTCTAAAATAAAAGAAAATATGAAATAAGACTAGAAAAATAAAATTAAGATTTAGAAAATCTAAAATATGATAAAACTAATTTTAAAACAGAAAATATATTTTTAGACTTTTATATATTTATTACTAATTAAAAACTATTTAAAACTAATAAAATGCTAGAAATTACTTTTAAACTAAGAAAATTATGGAAAAATACTTTTTGGCTTTTATATTTATCTAAACTTAATAAAATGAAAAATTATTTTTGGAACTTTTTCTGAATTAAATGCAATTAAAGCTAATTTAAAATGATTAAAAACTGAATTTAACCTAGAAAAATAGCAAACAGTATCTAAAAATTATGGAAAATTCAGGGAAATTCTAAATTATTATTCTAAATCTATAAAAAATATAAAAACAATGGGCTATGTGTAAGAAATTGGATCTGCAGTGTAACTGATGTGAAATAAGCACTAAGAAATAAGCTAATAAGCACTATAATGCACCAATTGATAACAGAGGCTAAAGTAAGCTAAAGACAACTCAAAAATGACTCATTGCCACTACCCTAATCATCTAAAACCATGAATGCAATAATCTGACACAATGATAAATTGAAATCACAACAATGACAACCCTACAACTTGCGACTTAAAAATAAGTCAATGAGCTGAAAACCTAAATCCAGATGTGGGATCCTAGAGTAGACCTGGGTGACTGCTAGTAAACCAAATATTAGACCCTGAGGAGCTCAAATGAGCTTTGTGCAAGCTCTGAAAGATCTGCACAAAAGCTATTTAGCTAAATTTCCCTGTGCAGGGCACTACTGAGTCTAATCTTCCAGCGTAAAAATGAGCACTGAATTAACTAAAAACTTAAAACCAGATGTTGGATTCTCAAAAGGACCTAGTAGAGACCTTAAATACCAATTTTTAGATCTTAACTCTCTGTAATGAATCCCATGCAAGTTCTGCAAGTTCTGAGAAAAAAAACTGCTTAATGAAGCTTTTGACTATTTGAGAACAGACGTGACGTTTGACTTTTGTGAATTTCTAACACTTTCAATGTAATCTAGATTTGAAGTTAAGCTATGCTGAAACTTGAATAAGCTGGCAATACACTATCTAAAACTATTCCTTTCCTAAGTTAACACTACACCTAACTGATAAGACCACAAGGACAGAATTACACCCATTTTGACTTTGAGAGTTCTGAGATTCAAAAACATGAACCTAAAGACTCTAATTCATCTACTGGGAGCCACTGCAATGCAAAGCATCAACTATACTAACCTCAAACTCCAATTAAATGACTGATCCAAACAGGTTCTATAGAATCGCCCACTAATTACTCTTATCTAATTCCTAACTACAGCAATTTATCTAACATCTAATAATCAAAAAGCATCTATTTAAGAGAACTACTAGTGAAAAATAACTACAGCTAACAATAGTTCAAGTTAAACAAAACAGTTATGAATTTAGAACTGAAATAGAACTCACATGAGGATCCAGTCACAATGGTTTGCCAATGAAGAACTATAAACCCACTAGTCTAAATCTGATCTTAACCCATATCAGATACAAAACAACCCAAATTCATCATCACCTCAAAGAATGCGAACCTCCTTTTCTTTTCTTGATGACTGCAGTTTTGACTTAAGTTGACCAAAGAGAAAAAGCCTGAGTAGCTTATTCTTTTAGCTAGAGAAAACTTATAAAAACTTATATATATAGTGAACTAAAGCTGAGAGCAGATTTACTTGATGAGTGGTTTTGAAAACTAATTAACTAAGTCTTGGAATTAAAAATGCGTTTATCAATAAAGGAATTTCACAAATCAAAAAAAAAAAAAAAAAAAAAAGATTACAAACTGAATTTAATTTGATTACTCTAACACAACAGTAATGAACATAAACAAAAGAATAGTAACAAGATTTCTAAAAGCTGTGAGAATAGAACTAACACTGAATTTGATTAAAATGTGAGATTGAGTTCAAATTGAGAATTACAGAAAGTGAAAATGAGAATACGAATAACTGAAATTAACAACTGATAAATTAAAGATACAATAAAAAAGTGTTAAGAAACTAAACTAAAAACTAACTAAAACTAACTCATGACTACTCCTAACTGCTTCATTCTTCTCTCTTTTATACTCCCACAGCTTCCTCTCTCTCTTGTTCTGAGCAAATCCCAGCACCAATCTCAACCATTGATGTACTAGAATCAATCTTGGCCATAAATCTTGTTTTTGGCGGGAAAAATGGTACAAGGAGGTGGGACAGGACAAGGGCATTAATTGTAGTGGGATGGTTGGTGAGGTAGGGAGACAAATGGTGTGGAGTAGGGTGGCAAAGTTGTTGGTGGCTGGAGGAGTTTGAGGAGGGGGGAAGTGCAGACAGTTTGGTCGGGGTGACAGGGAAAAGGGGGGTTTTGTTTATTTTAAATCCTGGGTTGGGTTGTCGGGTTAAGGAACTGGGTAAACATATTTGGGCCAAAGGTTAATGTTTTGGGCTTGGGAAACTATTTAGGTCCGTTTGGTTTGTATAGTTATTAAAACAAGGACCAAATGTGTAAAACTCCAAAACTGAGGGACCAAATATGTAACTTATGAAAAGTGATCCAAGGGTTAGTTTTGCCAACATTTAATAGTCCAAGGTTTAGTTTTTGACATTTTTGAAATTCCCAAGGACTAAATTTGAACATTTTGGATTTTCAGGGACTAAATTGCAATTTTCTCAAAACTTTTAGATTTCTCACCAAAGGACTAAATATGACAATTTGTGATTTTAAAAGACCTTTGGTGACTTTTCTTTGAAATTTTGGCTCGGGGACTATTTTTGACAATTTTTGAAACTTGGGGACTAAAGCGCAATTTTGCAAATTTGATATGTTTTTCATCCGATTTTGATATTTTTGATTTTAAAACACATAAAACACCGATTTGTGATATTTTGATTATTTTGATGTGTTTCGAGTGTTTTCGAGATGATTTTGCGTTTATTTTGTATAAAATGATGAGTATTTACACACTCATCAATCCCCCATCGAGATATTGCTAGTCCCTAGCAATGATTTGAGAAAACATAATGGATTTTAATCTCTTTACCAAAAGCCATTACTTCGGAGTAGCCAAATGTTTTAGTTCAAGTAAGAACCATGGTACATCGATAACCATGTGATTTTGAGCAAATCACCGACTTTCAACGGATTTGATTTGTCTTTACCGTAAGAAGCCGTACCCATACGGACTAGCCAACTCTTAGATAAATTATCAATATTATCTTTGGTGAGTGATTACCAATTATGGATTTTCCACGCCTTTACCACAAGCCATAATCTTGCGGGCTAGCCAACTCTTCACTTTTTAGGATATGGTGAGTCGAATACCATACAATTTTGGGCAAATTGCAAGCCATATAAACGGATTTGAGAAATCTTTACCAAGAGCCGTTTGCTCTGGATTAGCCAATCCTTTTGTCTTCTGAGACATGGCGGATGATAACCAAATGAGAGAGTGTAAAACACTTACTCCAAAAAAAAAAAAAAATTTTGGCCAAAAGCGGGATTAGGCGGTATAATTACATGATAAAATTAGTGAGAATCCCCACACTTAGAAATGAATATTGCCCTCAATATTCAAAGTACCAGCGGTTATGCGAAACAAAAACGTGAAAGGGAAATACTACGGCCATTATTTAGAAAGAAGATTTTTTTTTTTTTTTTTTTTTTTTTTTTACATGTGGGCAACACCCCACACTTAGGTGGTAGAAAGGGTAAGAAGGCGAAATATGGGTGAAAACCCATATGGCATGCTCTTGTTTTTGATTTCAGTCGCTAGCTTGACTCGACCCCGAATTCATTGGTTCATGGGAAGCAAAGTGGAAGAAACAATCTCCATCGGACTTTCATTCAAGATGTTTGGACAAACATTTGAAGCACGTGAAAGTTCCACACCGATGAGATATACATAGAAAGACCCGGCTCAAAAATGATATATGGAAATGCAGGGATCAAAGATAATGTCTTCATTCCGAAGGAGTGAAGAGCAGGAGAGGTCGCGGGATAGGTGAAGAAGAGATGAAGATCATGATAAACATCATGACTAACTCATCTTCATCTATAGGAGGATCCATAATTTCGGGATTATGAATCTCATCATTTAAGCTTATGTGATCAAGACAAATCTCGGAGTGTCTAGATCAAAATAGAATTTATCATACTCCGCGGAGATATGATATGAGTGAGTTCACCGGAGAACTCCTCAAAGTGAATGAATCATATTCGAATTGATATGAGTGAGTTCACCGCGAACTCCTCCATCGTAAATGATTCATAATCGGGGAGAATTATGAGAATGAGAAGTGGTACGCCACTAATCTTCTCTCCCATAGTATCAAAGCAGAAGGCTTTCATTTAGGAATAGAATCATCGGAAGGAATGTCACTACCCTTAATGGGGATAGGAGATGAAATAGGTTTCTCTTTGAAAGCCTCGATTTTAGAAATGAGAAGACCGACATTCAATAATGTTGCTCGAAGAGCTTCATCTTTGATTTCGATGTCGAGAACTTCATCATTCTCTTCTTCTAAGCTAACAAGCTCGAAGGTGAATCTTCCACATAAACGATGTCTCCACAAGATAATGAATCGTCATCATCGAATCGGAGAGCATCTCAACATGATCATTTTGGAAGACAAGAGGAGGAGGATATCACACATGATCAAGAATTCCTGTGACTCTCACGGGATTGGGACAAGGTCCTCAACACTAGACTTTATCAATTCGTCCGATTCCTTTTCAGAACAAAGGTCGAGATGCTCGTCCCCATAATAAGAGAGTGAGTGTGAATCTCGGGTGTGATAGCGGTTGTTTGAGATGGAATCTCAAGCTCTTTGGAATATCAACCGATCGAGGGGTTGAGAAATATTACTTCTAAAAGGATAAAACCCTCCTCGTCATCGTCATAAAGAGCGCATTGAGAAATTGGGAGCACGCTTAGAGCTGCATGCTCTAGGGCTAATAATTCTTCCCTAGATTCTCGGGCCTCTCGCTCTTGACAAGCAATTCTCCTATGGTCTTTCACCACTCACTTGATTCTTAAAATTACTCATCATATCCTCAAGTGTTTTCATTGCGGTTTCAAGATCTGGGAGATTTCATGAGACAACGGCTCAAGTGGAGTTGGAGCCGTATGGTCTTGTGGAGGTTGGAAATTATCACACATGTGAGAGTCATAATTGTTACAAGGCCGGGTTCCCTATTTGACAATCGGAGCAGTAATGGGGACCTCCACAAGACTCACAACAAGAGAACTGTTGAGTGCAGACAGTGAATCATATGGATTTTGGTCATAACCAAAACTCGAGCATCACCGAAAACTGTTCATAGACAAACGTGTTTCGGATTGACACTCAAATCCTTGGTGAGGACCTCCACAAAATTCACAGCAGTATGTTGATTATATGAAGAATAGTCGGTGTGGTGGGTAATGGGAAAAGTTAGAGAGTCGTTAAATGAGTTCGATTCGGATTATAATCAAATGAATTCCTCGAACCACAAAACAAACAACTCCCGTTATGAATATCATTACCACATTGTACACATGTACACCAACGACAGGGTGAACCATAAAGAGGCTCACCACAACCGACACAAGGAATAAACGATTGCATTTGATAATTATGAAGAGGAATCGGTTTATTCAAAGGATCAACAAAACCAACATTGTGATCCGGATGACTATCAAGTCTCGAAGAACATTCGGAAAAATCGGAGGTGGGACAAGTGGTGTGCTCGAGAGCTAGCAATTTCCACCTCTTCCGTTATGGTCTCCGGTTACGGTTCTTGAGAAGCGTGAAGATTAGGCAAGTCATTCTTGCTAGTCACCGGTGTTTGAGCGGGTTCATCGTGATCAATTCTAATTCTCGACCTTTTTTCATCGGTTTGAATTTGTTCGATTAGATTACGGGCTCTATCTTCAAAGAAAGTGTCCTCGTAATCCTCGGTGGGTGCTTGGGGTAGCTCAGAGCGTTTGAGCCGGTTTGTCAAGATTAGAATGTATTTCGGGTTGTGGCGGTTGGTCGAAATAACTTTGAAAAGCATTTTGATGGATAATTCGCACAATTGCAAAATTCGCTTGAACTAGGACCTTCACCGCTCACACACATTTCGACGATGAAGTTGACGAATGTCGACATAAGAATTAAACATTTAGAGGATTAAGAAGAGAATCAAATGGTTGAGAGGATACGAAGAATAGAATTAAGCGGCAAAGAGGGTAAGAGAAATAGAATCAACGAATAAGAGGAATGAGAAGAATATTTTGGTATTTTGGATAAGAAAATATAAACATATCTGAGATGGATGGTATGAACAAATGAGTGAGTATCCAAATTACTAATCGCTAAGCGGAAGATAATCAAGAAGACTGACTCCCGTGGCGCCAAAAATTTGATCTTGCAAGAAATCAAGTTCTCTCACGCAAGCGTAAGAAAACTCAAAACGACTTAAGCACGGAATCAATGAAGATCGAGGAGTATAGAGTCTCCCGGTCGTTATGTCCCAAATGAGTCAAGTGTGCAATGGATCACCTCATGTATAGTGATCGGAGATTTGGACTAAAAGAGAATTTGGAATTATGATAACTACGGAAAAAGGACATAAACTACAAGGGCTAAAATGAAAATAAAAGGAAATTAAAAGATTAAACCTATTAAATAAACGCTATCACTATATTTAAAATGATGAGCGTTAAAAGTTAAAACTAAAACTTACGTTTAAATTAAAAATACGTAAGCGCACAAATAAAAACGTGAAAATTACACAAGATAAATCCTAAAAATATGAAAAATACATTTTACAATCCTAATGATAAAAGAAAATTTATAGAAAAAGAAAATTATTTTAAGACTAATTATCTAATTATTATTAATTAAAAACTATTTTTAACTATTTAATAATACTCTAAAATAAAAGAAAATATGAAATAAGACTAGAAAAATAAAATTAAGATTTAGAAAAATCTAAAATATGATAAAACTAATTTTAAAACAGAAAATATATTTTTAGACTTTTATATATTTATTACTAATTAAAACTATTTAAAACTAATAAAAATGCTAGAAATTACTTTTTAAACTAAGAAAATTATGGAAAAATACTTTTTTGGCTTTTTATATTTATCTAAACTTAATAAAAATGAAAAATTATTTTTTGGAACTTTTTCTGAATTAAATGCAATTAAAGCTAATTTAAAATGATTAAAAACTGAATTTAACCTAGAAAAATAGCAAACAGTATCTAAAAATTATGGAAAATTCAGGGAAATTCTAAATTATTATTCTAAATCTATAAAAAATATAAAAACAATGGGCTATGTGTAAGAAATTGGATCTGCAGTGTAACTGATGTGAAATAAGCACTAAGAAATAAGCTAATAAGCACTATAATGCACCAATTGATAACAGAGGCTAAAGTAAGCTAAAGACAACTCAAAAATGACTCATTGCCACTACCCTAATCATCTAAAACCATGAATGCAATAATCTGACACAATGATAAATTGAAATCACAACAGTCGACAACCCCTAACTTGCAGCTTAAAAATAAGCTGCTGAATGAGCTGAAAACCTAAATCCAGATGTGGGATCCTAGAGTAGACTGGGTGACTGCTAGTAAACCAAATATTAGACCACGAGGAGCTCAAATGAGCTTTGTGCAAGCTCTGAAAGATCTGCACAAAAGCTATTTAGCTAAATTTCCCTGTGCAGGGCACTACTGAGTCTAATCTTCCAGCGTAAAAATGAGCACTGAATTAACTAAAAACTTAAAACCAGATGTTGGATTCTCAAAAGGACCTAGTAGAGACCTTAAATACCAATTTTTAGATCTTAACTCTCTGTAATGAATCCCATGCAAGTTCTGCAAGTTCTGAGAAAAAAAACTGCTTAATGAAGCTTTTGACTATTTGAGAACAGACGTGACGTTTGACTTTTGTGAATTTCTAACACTTTCAATGTAATCTAGATTTGAAGTTAAGCTATGCTGAAACTTGAATAAGCTGGCAATACACTATCTAAAACTATTCCTTTCCTAAGTTAACACTACACCTAATCGATAAGACCACAAGGATGTAATTACACCCATTTTGACTTTGAGAGTTACGAGATTCAAAACATGAACCTAAAGACTCTAATTCATCTCTTGGGAGCCTTTGCAATGCAAAGCATCAACTATACTAACCTCAAACTCCAATTAAATGGTGATCCAAACAGGTCCTATAGAATCGAGCCCACTAATTACTCTTATCTAATTCCTAACTACAGCAATTTATCTAACATCTAATAATCAAAAAGCATCTATTTAAGAGAACTACTAGTGAAAAATAACTACAGCTAACAATAGTTCAAGTTAAACAAAACAGTTATGAATTTAGAACTGAAATAGAACTCACATGAGGATCCAGTCACAATGGTTTGCCAATGAAGAACTATAAACCCACTAGTCTAAATCTGATCTTAACCCATATCAGATACAAAACAACCCAAATTCATCATCACCTCAGCAATGCAGAACCTCCTTTTCTTTTCTTGATGACTGCAGTTTTGACTTAAGTTGACCAAAGAGAAAAAGCCTGAGTAGCTTATTCTTTTAGCTAGAGAAAACTTATAAAAACTTATATATATAGTGAACTAAAGCTGAGAGCAGATTTAACAGTAGTGGTTTTGAAAACTAATTAACTAAGTCTTGGAATTAAAAATGCAGTTTTATCAATAAAGGAATTTCACAAATCAAAAAAAAAAAAAAAAAAAAAAAAGATTACAAACCGAATTTAATTTGATTACTCTAACACAATGATAATGAACATAAACAAAAGAATAGTAACAAGATTTCTAAAAGGCGTGAGAATAGAACTAACAACGAATTTGATTAAAATGTGAGATTGAGTTCAAATTGAGAATTCTGAAAGTGAAAATGAGAATACGAATAGCTGAAATTAACAAGCGATAAATTAAAGATACAATAAAAAGTGTTAAGAAACTAAACTAAAACTAACTAAAACTAACTCATGACTACTCCTAAGCGCTTCATTCTTCTCTCTTTATACTCCCATGACTTCTCTCTCTCTTGTTACGAGCAAATCCAGCACCAATCTCAACCATTGATGTACTAGAATCAATCTTGGCCATAAATCTTGTTTTGGCGGAAAAATGGTACAAGGGAATTGGGGCGGGGACAAGGGCATTAATTGTAGTGGGATGGTTGGTGAGGTAGGAGACAAATGGTGTGGAGTAGGGTGGCAAAGTTGTTGGTGGTGGAGGAGTTTGAGGAGGGGAAGTGCGAGCAGTTTGGTGGGGTGGCGAGGAAAAGGGGTTTGTTTATTTTAAATCACAGGTTGGGTTGTCGGGTTAAGGAACTGGGTAAACATATTTGGGCCAAGGTTAATGTTTTGGGCTTGGGAAACTATTTAGGTCCGTTTGGTTTGTATAGTTATTAAAACAAGGACCAAATGTGTAAAACTCAAAGCGAGGACCAAATATGTAACTTATGAAAAGTGATCCAAGGGTTAGTTTGCCAACATTTAATAGTCCAAGGTTTAGTTTTGACATTTTGAAATTCCCAAGGACTAAATTTGAACATTTTGGATTTTCGGGGACTAAATTGCAATTTTCTCAAAACTTTTAGATTTCTCACCAAAGGACTAAATATGACAATTTGTGATTTTAAAAGACCTTTGGTGACTTTTCTTTGAAATTTTGGCTCGGGGACTATTTTGACAATTTTTGAAACTTGGGGACTAAAAGCGCAATTTTGCAAATTTGATATGTTTTTCATCCGATTTTGATATTTTGATTTTAAAACACATAAAACACGATTTGTGATATTTTGATTATTTTGATGTGTTTCGAGTGTTTTCGAGATGATTTTGCGGTTTATTTTGTATAAAAATGATGAGTATTTACACACTCATCGTGTCTCGTCTACAAAACCCACTAGGGATAATAAACTCTTACTCTAAAGCACTCGTTGGATGGTTTGGCTTACAACTACTCAAGGAGTCATATTCTAAGGTTCACAAAGATTTAATCAAGCATTAAGTACACAACGAATGACCTATCGCATTACTAGATCATTAATCAACTAAGATAAGAGACAACCAATCAATATTCAATAATTAAGTTTCATATTCCTAAGCAAACACACAAGTAAATTATTGGACATGGAGAACATGCAAGCATACACAAATAATCAAAGACATAATTGTATTATTGAAGAAAAACACTTATCTTGGTGTAAGATAGGGTTTGGAACCCTAAAATCTTGTAAGACACCCTTGGTTCGGTTTAGGTTTTACTCCAAAAGATCGCACACTTAATCTTGAAAAATTCGGATTCTATATATAATATTACATATCGACGGCGTCACCTTATGTATTGTGGCGCGTCATCATCTCGCCGTCATTAGAGTTTCGTCTTGGCGTTAGACTTGTGACGCGTCACCTTATCTTGTGACCGTCCTCTTGACTTCGATGCCGTCTGGATTGCATCTAGGCCGCCCGAGTTGCGACGGCCTACTCTTTTATCACTTGATGTCGTCACTTGAAAATAGGAGTTTTGGCTTTTGTCCGTCATAAAATCCTCCGTGCCGCAATTTAACACCGACGCGTCACTTTATGTTTTCAGACTTTGAGTGTCTCGATTCGACTTTGGCCATTTTCTTCGTATATTCGCCTTTTCGTCCAAATAAGTGCCATTCCAGCATTTTGCCTTCAAGAGACCTAAAAGTGAAAATGAAGCGATATTAAGCAATAACGGATACAAAAGTGATCAAATAAGGGCTTAAACGACCCCTCAAAAAGGTACCTTTTAAAACCTTATCAAGCCCCTAAGTCAGTTAGTACTGCTAGTGTAATCTTCAGCAGTCCCGTCTGTAGGCTTGACAGTACTAAAATAGTTAGTACTGCTACGTTTAATTCCCAACAAAAACCATAACTGTTATTGAAATAGCTGTTAGGAGACATCTCAAACTAGCAGATGATGACAATATCAGTTCTTTGCCTACTACTGGAATTTGTGAACAACTATCCTTGATGGGGTATGTGTCAGATGGTACTCTAACTTTTCAAAAAGGACACTTTTCCCCTCAATGGAAGTTTCTAATTCATACCATCTTACAGTGCTTAAGTCCAAAGAACACTTCATAGGAACAATTCGGTAGCAATATTGCAACTGCTCTTATTTGTTTAGCCACAAAAAGGACTTTTAACTTTTCAAAACTGATTTTTGATGGTATGGTGAAAAATGCGGATAGTAAAATCAAAATTTTAATGTATCCAAGGTTTTTTCAACTGATTTTGAACAAAAATAAAAATTTACTTTAGTCTCATTTAAATTTTATCCTGTTCCAACCCTAACTCAAAACGTTTTTAGTAATATAAAAAGGGTTGGCAAGGGTTTTCCTAGAGTAGTTACACCTTTGTTTACTTCTACGATTGCTCAGGGTGAAGGATCAACAACCCTAGTTGAGTCCCATCGCGTACCCATTAGCGTTCCATCTAGCTCACAACCTCTACCAATTTCACAAAAATATAGGAGGAGGAACATACAGGAATCTGTGGTTGCTCAACCCAGATCTTCTACTTAGACGATTGTTGCAGATGAGCCTATCCTAGGTGATGGAATGGATATAATGGTAAGGGCTGCTACTACACCCTCTAGCTTAGATGCAAGGGAGGACGGTAATAACATCAATAAGACCCAAACCAGGACAACATCTAATGGGTCAAGTTCTCATGAGCTTGATTCAGGTGATGGAAACCCCGGTCAAATGGATAATATGGGGGGCTCAGGTGATCAACCTAGGGTTGAGACTGAGTTTGATATGCCCAGTAATCCATCTCTCTCAAGAGGTAACACACTTGGAAGTGGTGAGGGCAGCCTTCAACTCAATGAATTGATAGAATTTTGTACACAATTGTCAGACAATGTATCTAGCTTGGAGGATGAACTAAAGCAGACAAAGAAACTATATGGTCATGCTTATAAAAATCTTATTTTGAAGGTGAAAATTTTGGAACATAAAGCAAAGTCTGCTCAAGCTAGAAGAAGGCCTAAGGTTATACTCTCTAATGATGATGAAGACTTGGAGGATTCTTCCCAACAGGGGAGGAAAAATTCTAATATTAATGAAGATCCAGTATTTCTTTAGTACAATCTAGTCTTGGATTTGAGGAGGCATTGATACGCTTACAGTGCGTTGGGGTCAAAGGAACTTCCTTTTCGTCGAGCAAGTTTTCAACACCCTAGGCGGTGAACCTAATCGTTGTATTGTAGTATTAGGGTAAGACACGGAATTGATATCATTCTCTAGGGGAATAGGAATGCTAGTGAGAAGTTACTACACTAAGGTTGGGGTTGAGGAAGATTTTTTTTTTATGTTTTATGTATTTCTACCGATTACTTCTACTATCTAATTATCTAATTAACTAAGGTGAATGTAGTCTATGTCTATTGTTGTGTGCTCGTATGATTATTAAAAATGTATTTTCTTAGGCTTTATTACTCCCTAGTTATCTCCTATTGATGGTTGAATTGTCACATCCTTATTCTTAATCGCGTTGTGTCTCTAAGGTCGTAGAGTATGCGTTTATCCCTAACTCTTTGAAGCTACCAAAGGTTAATGACTACAAAATCTCTAGGATTTATAAACTTTAACTCTAAGGTATTCTTTGGATGTATAGGCTACAATTGCTCTAGGTGATTATAAACTAAGGTTCAACAAAGATTAATCAAGCATTAACAACAAAACGAATGACCTATCGCAATACTAGGTCAATCACAATTAAGATAAGAGACAACCAATCAATATTCAATAACGAAGTTTAATATTACCTAAGCCAACACACAAGTAAATTAGCCGGACATGAGGAACATGCAAGCATACATATAATCAATTGAAGACATAATTGAATTAATGAAGTAAAACACTTATCTTGATGTAAGATAGGGTATGGAACCTAAAATCTTGTACAAAACGACCTTGGTTGGGTTAGGTTTTACCCACAAAACTACACCACCGAAAACTAAAAATTTGGATTCTATATATAAGGTTACAAGCTGCGACGGCGTCACCCTTTAATTCGTGACGCCGCCGGTCGCCGATATTAGGGTTTCGTCTTGGCCACGTTATCATTGTGACGACGTCAACTTATGTCCGTGATGCCATCGCCTTGAGTCTCTGACTCCGTCTGGATCAAATCTAGGCGATCAGAGCTGACGCCTTACTCCTTTAAAACCGATGCCGTCACTTGAAATTAAGCAATTTGCTCTTGTATCGTCACAAAACTTGTTTCGACGCGTCCACAAGTATAAATGGCGCGTCCCTTGATTCGATGAGCTTGAGTGTTTCGATTCTTGACTTTGGCGGTAAAATATATATAAGACTCTATTAAACTAGGATATAATGCTTGTGGAATGGATGTTTCTGATTTTCCGGAAAATTTCAAAAATTTATAAGTAGCTCGAAAACGAGAAAAGTCATAAGCCGTTTCGCTCCTCCGGACGCCGTCAGTTATCTGACGAAGCGGTCTGCGATTTTCGGAAAAATTACGGAAAATTTACATCTTTAGAACTGGAAAAATTTCTTGCAAAACATCCATTATGACTCGATACAAGCATTTGACTCGAACAAACACACATGTATATCTTTTAATTAATTGTAATTCTCATGTTCATGTTTCTTTTGAAAACGTGTGTAATCCTCCCTATACTTATCCCTTATGTAAAATACCTTTATATGCAATTAAGACGAGGTTAAAGACAAAATAAAGCATTTTTACAAATTTAAACATGAGAATAAACAATAAATAAAAGATACACGACACACAAACAAGCAAACAATTAAGCATGGGTTGCCTCCCACGAAGTCCTTTTCTTTACTTTTGAGTCTTGTAGCTAGACTGGAAGTCGTGCCCCTACGTGGTCTCGTGCACGCTAATGTGCCCATACCTAATCCAATCCAATGTTCTCTCATTCTTCTTATATTCATCTCCTAACTCTAGACATTTTTTATAGTACCGCTCATTTTTTTCATAAGTATGCCTAAGTCCACGTTGTTTATCTCTCTCACTAAGTATCGGAATGGGAGCCATCCGATTGCATGCCTCTATATCTTTGTGCTTAAACCTAGGGTGTGTACGGGGCATCTGATAGACAAAATCTTCAATTCCATCGGAGAATGTGATTAGACCATCAATCATCCGTTCATCCAACCTAGTAATTTTCTTAAAGCTTGTTCCAAATATAACTTGAGTGAGGCTTCCATCAATGAATTATCCTAAATCCTCTAGGACCATGAATTCCACCACATAGGCAAAACTTCCAACAAACACATCCAAGTAAGTGACCGCGTCAACAACATTATCCCCTTTATAGGCTAATTCATCTACCTTTATTTTGTTATATAGGTTTCTTGAGATTAATTTTAAAGGTAAGAATGAGTGCAAGTTAGCATGAAAACTTTCAAATCCTATCTTACAAGGGAATTGCATGTTAAAGGGGCCATTAGCCTCAATTCTACACCTAGGGTCAAAACATTGGGAGAAGTCTTCTTCCATCTCAAAACTAACTTCATCAATGACTTCCCCGTTATCAAGTGCTTCACCATAATCAAACTCCTCATCGGAATCTAAGTCATAGAAAGGACTTTGTTGTTGCCAATTTATTTCATTATGCCATAGGTGATTTCCAAAGTGGTGAACGGGTGAAGGGTTTTGTGGGATTGCGTTCTCAATTTTGGGATTGGGAGGAGGATTGGGGGCGGGTAGTGTGAAGAATCTTCGGTGGAAGACACGAATCATGGTGACTGATAGGTTTTACGAACAAAGGTCACCAAGAAGGGGGATAGACTACGAGGAAGCAAAAAATGGAAAAAAGAATTACTTGATAGGAATCAACCAAAGAAACCTAAACGATGTAGAAATATAACTAGCTATTCTATTCCCCGGCAGCGGCGCCAAAAACTTGATACGCTTACACAGCGCGTTCGGGGTCAAAGGAACTTCCTTTTCGTCGAGCAAGTTTTTCAACACCCTAGGCGATGAACCTAATCGTTGTAGTGTAGTATTAGGGTAAGCCACGGAATTGATATCGTTTTATAGGGAATAGGAATGCTAGTGAGAAGTTACTACGCTAAGGTTGGGGTTGAGGAAGATTATTTTTTCTATCTTTTTATGTTTTTTAGGAAATTGAAAGGTACGAATCTCGGGGTTTGGATTTGGGGGATTGGTATTTCTACCGATTACTTCTACTATCTAATTATCTAATTAAATAAGGTGAATGTAGTCTATGTCTATTGTTGTGTGCTCGTATGATGATTAAAAATGTATTTTCTTAGGCTTTATTACACCCTAGTTATCTCCTATTGATGGTTGAATTGTCACGTCCTTATTCTTAATCGTGTTGTGTCTCTAAGGTTGTAGGGTATGCGTTTATCCCTAACTCTTTAAAGCTAGCAAAGGTTAATGAGTACAAAATCTCTAGGATTTATAAACTTTAACTCTAAGGTATTATTTGGATGTATAGCCTACAATTACTCTAGGTGATTATAAACTAAGGTTCAACAAAGATTAATCAAGCATTAACAACACAACAAATGACCTATCGCAATACTAGGTCAATCACAATTAAGATAAGAGACAACCAATCAATATTCAATAACTAAGTTTCATATTACCTAAGCAAACACACAAGTAAATTAGCGGACATGGGAACATTCAAGCATACACACAATCATTTGAAGACATAATTGAATTAATGAAGTAAAACACTTATCTTGATGTAAGATAGGTATGGATCCCTAAAATCGTACAAGATAGCCTTGGTTCGGTTTAGGTTTTACTCCACGAACTACACCGAAAACTAAAAATTCGATTTTGTATATAAGGTTACAAGCTGTGGCGTCACCCTTTAATTCATGATGCCGTCGGGTCACCGTTATTAGGGTTTCGTCTTGCCACGTTATCATTGTGACGGCGTCACCTTATGTCCGTGACGCCATCGCCTTGAGTCTCGACGCCGTCTGGATCAAATCTAGGTCGTCCGTGCATGACGCCTTACTCCTTTAAAACTGATGCCGTCACTTGAAAATAAGCAATTTGGCTACTTTATCGTTACAAAACTTGTTCGACGGCGTCACAAGTAACTGACGCCGTCCCCTTGATTTCAATGACTTGAGTGTTTCGATTCTTGACTTTGGCCATTTTCTTCGTATATTCGCGCCTTTTCGTCCGAATAAGTGTCATTCCATTAATTTGCCTTAAGGAGACTTAAAAAGTGAAAAGGAACAATATTAAGTAATAACGGATACAAAAGTGATCAATTAAGGGCTTAAACGACCCCTCAAAAAGGTACATTTTAAAACCTTATCAGGCATTGTGGTAATGATGATATAGATTTTGATTTTGAAATAGGTGGTTTTGGTGCTGATATAGAAGTTAGTACCGCTGAAGCTGTAATTAGTACTACTAGTGTCCTAGTTTAGCCTATTGGTGTTCTAGTTGGTGTTTTACAACCAATTCTTGATGTTTCTGCACAAATAGAGCAAATTGTCACAACTAAAGCTACTACTGTTACAACAACAACAGTTAAAGAACCAGTTAAAGAAGAATAAAATGTTATTGATGTTGTTCTTGGTTTACAAAGCTTGAAGACTGCTAGGCTACTATTGAAAAGGTTCTTATCCTCTACTCGAGAAAGTCTTCAAAGCCTAAGGAAAAGGATGTTGAGATCAGATAATCAAGTGTTATTCATTATACTACTTCAGCTGGTCCTACTATTGATCCTACAGAAAAAGGAAATGGCATTTTAATTAAACTGAAAATGTCAAGAGAAGAGCAGATTTGGGCAGATGCAGAAGTTGCTAAATTAATGCAAGAACAGGTTGATGAGTAGGAAAGAAAAGAAAGGGAAAAGGCTGACGTTACCGCTACAGAGAAAGAAAGCATTAAGGAACAAAGAGTTGCACAAAGGGAATAAGCTAATATAGCTCAATGGGAAGATATTCAAGCTAGAGTTGCTGCTAATGAACTATTGTAACAAAAGATACTTCAACAAGAACAAGCAGAACTCACAATTGAAGAAAGATCTAGACTATGGATGGAGCTTGTAAAAGAAAGAAGAAGATTCTTTGCTCATAATAGAATAGTAGACAGAATGAGAAAGCCACCTACAAATACTGATCAAAAGACCTTCATGTGCCATTACTTAAGGAACATGGGAGGATATTAGATTCAGAATGTAAAGAAGTTGACCTTTAAGGCAGTTAAGGAAGAGTTTGACAAGGTGCAAAGCAGGGTTAACAGATTTGTACATATGGATTCTGAAGATGTGGTTGTAAGAGGTGGAATAATTGTCAAAGAATCACAACCTAGACAGCAGATTGAGCAGATAGAAGGGAGCTAAAAAAGAGCTATTGAAAAGTCATAATCTTCAAAGAGTTCAAAGAGACAAAAGACAGCTGAAGATGGAGTGCAAGAAGTAGAAGATGATCTGTCAAATTAAGAACTGCAACAAATGATGATCTTGGTTCCAAAAATAGGTGTGAATGTGGAAGCCTTGCAGATTAAATATCCTATTATTGATATGGAGGTCTACACTGAAGATACAAGGAAATATTGGAAGATCATTAGAGTTGGCAACAACACACAAGCACATCAGTTATTTGAAGACATGCTAAAGGCATTTGATAGAGATGACTTGGAGAAGCTTTGGAGCTTAGTTAAAGAGAAATTCACTATAGTAGAACCTGTAGATGATAAGGAGAAGGTTTTGTGGGTTGAATTGAAGAGTTTATTTGAACAGATGATATTGATACACTATGGAAATTTAAAATTGGTCTAATCAATTTGACGTGGAGATTGCATGACTCATGTGGAGTACACCATATGTCTACAATGTATGGAGGAGATATTTACATGCTAGTAGATAAGGATTATCCTTTGAATAAAACAACTCTTTTATTGATGATGTATAATAAGCTTCAGGCTGAAGAAGAGAATGATATGGCAAGAGTTTTACTTCAAAAGATCTTCATTTAAGCAAACAGACCAAGACAATAAGTTTTTGGAAGAATCCTCTCAAGGTAATACATGAAACTTATGATTTGAAGGTAAATCACAAGTTTAGGGGAGGATTGTTAGGATTTAAGGGTCTGCTTACTTAGTACTGCCAAGACAATTTCAGATTACATTACTAGTATTAACTTCAGTTAGTACCACTAGAGAAAAATTAGTACTGCCACTACTAAGCTTAAGACTGCTGGAGATAATTATTACTACTGGTGAAGATTGCTAGTGCCATTGGATAAAGATGTGTGAAGAGATATGTATGAAGATATTTAGAGTATATCTTATGTATTTGGAAGATAAGAATATTTTGTAACAATGAAGAAGATACGTGGTTATCTTGTAAAGGACTCCTTAGTCCATAAAAAGAGATCCTAGGTTATATGTTCTATAGATCAATATACGAATTCCATAGAGTTTGATAAAGCTTCAAAGTTGTAAACCCTAGTACTAGAAAGAGTACTCGTATTATTAAGATTAATAATATTGAAGCTTTTAGTGATATTGTTTGTTCACTCATATTAGTGTTACATTGATTTGTTCTTAATCTTCTAAGTGTTATTGAGTAGATTCTGCATTCTCATTAGCATTAACAAAGTTTCAACCATTATTGTCTTGGATTTATCCAAAGCAGCATACTCTTTACAAGCTAGATAATCGATACATAGTTTAGGATTCCACACTATGAACATCAGTTAACATCTAACTCCATTAAAGATGCCAAGTCATTGATGGAAGCTGTTGAAAAAGAGATTTGGAGGGAATGATGCTATAAAGAAGACCAAAAGAAATCTCTTGAAGCAACAATATGAGAACTTTACTGCCTCAAGCTTTGAGATGCTTGATATAACTTTTAATAAACTTCAGAAGCTTGTGACTCAGTTGGAGTTCTTGGTGAGAAGCTATCACAAGAAGATGTCAATCAAAAGTTGTCAAGAAGCTTGTCACCATAATGAAACATGCATGTTGTTGTGTGGAGAAACAAAGCTAGTCTAGATATAGTGATCATGGATGACCTTTACAACAACCTCAAGGTGTATGAGCCAAAAGTCAAAGGGAAATCTAGCTCAAGTTCAAGTACCAACATGGCTTTTGTGTCTTCTACAAATAACAACATTGAATGAGCAGTCAATACTGCTCATGGAGTTTCTACTGCTAGCACTCAAGTTAATGTTGCCAATATTGATAACTCGAGTATGCTTTTATTTGTTCATTCTTGGGTGGTCAATCTAATAGTCCTCAAAATTCAAATGAGGACTTGCATCAAATTCATCCTGATGACTTTGAAGAGATGTATTTGAGATGGCAGATGGCCATGTGGATCATGAGAGCCAAAATATTCTTGAAGAATATTGGGAGGAAGTTAAATTTCAATGACAATGAGATCATTGGCTTTGATAAGTCCAATGTGGAGTGCTACGACTGTTACAAAAGGGGCACTTTGCTAGGGAGTGCAGGGCTCCAAGAACTCAACACAATAGGAATAAGGAGAGCTCTAGAAGGAGTGTGCCATTGGAAACATCTAATTCCATAGCCTTGGTGTCTTGTGATGGTCTAGAATGGTATGACTAGAGTAATCAAGTAGAGGAAGGACCCAACTATGCACTTATGGCTTACTCAACTTCAAGTTCTGACTTTGACGTATCTAGTGATTCTACTAGCTCAAAATCTTGCTTAGAACTTAAATCTCAATATGATAAACTGTTAAAAGATTTTCAGAAATCAGAGTTAATGGTTCTAGGTAATAAAGCTGGTTTAAAGTTAGTAGAAGAAAGACTTGAATTTTTCAAAACCAATGAGTCTATTTATTCTGAAAAAATTAAGGGCTTAGAAGTTAGTATTTATTTAAAAGATGTAGCTATTAGTAAGCTTAGGAAGAAGCTTGACATAGCTTAAAAAGAAAAAGATGGCTTTAAATTCAATGTAGATAGACTTGAACATGCATCTAAAAGTGTCAATAAGATCATAGAAACTCAGATTGTTGACAACTGCTTTAAATTTTTAGGCTTTAATGTTGTCCCATCTCCCTACACAGGATAGTTTATGCCTCATACACCTGATTTTTCCTTTACTGGCTTAGAGGAATTTGCTAGTGAACGTGTAATTAAGAATAGGGAAGCAAAGTCTAAAGTAGATAGGAAGAACTCTGATGCCCCAAGTATTGATGAATAGGTGTCAGATGATGAGGAAGAGGTTGTTGCTCAACCTAAATTTGAAAAGAATGTAGTTAAAACTAGTATTGCTAATAAGAAAACTTCTAGGACACATGTTAATAATGTTGAGCAACCCAGGAAAAACACGCACAGTCTTAGAGGAAATCAGAGAAATTGAAATAATATGATGTCTCAAAGATTAGGAAGTAATTTTGAGATGTTCAATAAATCTTGTTATGTGTGTGGAAGTTTTGATCATCTGCAGGATAATTGCCATAACCATCAAAAACAGTTTTATAATCAAAAGATGATAAAACTTGTTTGGAACAATGCTAATAGGGTGAATCATAATAATTTTTCTAAAAAGGCTCACCCTTGTACTGATAAGAACATGGTTCCAAAGGCAGTTATGATGAAGTCTGGCTTAGTATCAGTTAATACTACTAGACCAAATGTTTCAAAAACAGTAGTATTGAAAAATCCTGCTAGACAAGTTAAGACTGCTCACCCTAAAAGAACAGTGAATGCTGCTAGACCAATGTCATGACTTTCTAAAATAGTACATTCAACTGTTAGAAGTCCCACTCAAAAGAAAAAAAGATCTAAAAACAATAATTTTAATCAAAGGGTTAATACTGTTAAGGGTAAAAATGTTAATACAGCTAGACCAAAAGCAGTAGTTAATGTTGTTCAGGGAAATCATGATTATTTTGTTAAGGCCTCAGCTTGTTGGGTTTGGAAACCAAAGATTAAAGTTTAGACCATGTTTCTAAACACAACAGTACATTAATCACCCTAAAGAAGTTCGATTATGTTGATGCACAAGGAAGATCCAAGTCAATGATGGCTTAGGTCCCCAAAAGAGGCTAATTTTCTTACCTTTGTGCAGGGCAATCCACAGATGGACTTACAGGATCAAGGAGTTATTGATAGTAGATGCTCAAGGCACATGACAGGGAACATGTCCTATCTTTCAGACTATGTCAAAATTGATGGAGGATATGTTGCTTTTGGGAGTAACCCCAAAAGAGGGAAAATCACAGGGAAAGATACCTTTAAAACAAGTACATTGGATTTTGAAGATGTTTATTTTGTGAGAGAGTTAAAGTTTAATCTCTTTAGTGTGTCACAAATATGTGACAAAAATAATAGTGTTCTTTTTAATGATACTAAATGTATTGTTTTATCTCGAAACTTTAAGTTAACTAGTTTTACTTAGAGTTCTTAGAAAGAACAATGTGTATAGTGTTGATTTAAAGAACATAGTTACTAAAGCAGGTTGTAAATTGTATTTTTGAAAAAGCCACATTAGATGAATCTAAACTTTGGCATAGAAGGCTTGGACACTTAAACTTTAAAACTATGAATAAATTGATTAAGGGAAATCTTGTAAGAGGTTTAACTTCCAAAGTTTTTTAAAATGATCAAACATGTGTTGCTTGTCAGAAGGGAAAGCATCACATTTCCCCTTGTAAGTCCAAAACAGAGAACTTCAGTCTACCTTTACATATGTTGCATATGGATTTGTTTGGTCCAACATTTGTATGAAATGTTTTGTTTGGACATTGTAACATATTGGATTTCACAAACACATCATATCACAATCAAAAGAGGCGTAAAAGATGAGGTTTTAGAGAGAGAAAGAGTTAGAGGTTTGGGAACTTAGTGAGAGAAAACGAAAGTATTATTATGAGCTCCAACTCTCTACCTTGGGACGTAAAGAGTATTTATAGTCTTACACAAATCGCCACCTACGGGCTGTGGATCAGGCATACAGTGGGTAAAGACCCGTCCGTCCTCCACGGTGTTACTTAACTAAATACTACTTAACATTAAATAATATACGACTACGAGCTTTCTAACAATTACATATACTTGAGGTGACCGGCTCTTTAATAACTGGATTTACTAAATCCTAACAATCTCCCCTAAGGGAGGTCACCTCAAAAATACATTGAATACAAACAGATATTACAATAAGATTTTTCTTGGATTCTTGTTAATGTTCTTTGCTCTGAAGCTCGTAGTCATTGATTCTTCATTTTTGCATATTTGGTTCCTATGCCAGAGACTAGGGAGAGGGTCTCCTTCTTCAATATCAACAAACTCTAAGAGAAAGTCGATAGATAATGTCGGTTCCCGTGAGAATGAAACAAGTCCTTTTAAGAGGAACTTTAGTAGCTTGGGAAGTTGTAGTGCGGTGCGTCCTTTGGGTCCATGACGTCTTGTCTTCAATACCGATGTTACCTTGGTAACCACCGGTAGCATATGAATTGAACCCGGTTTCGCCTAAGGTTGAATAAATGTAGGGATATTTCTTTTCACCCCTTTTTCACATTCTGTAACATATTGGATTTCATAAACACATAACAAACAATAATATGGGTTGAATTGCTTAGAGGTTTTAGAGAGAGAAAGTAGGAGCCTTTCTAGAGAGAGAAAGTGAAAGAAAACATAGAAGGTTAGATTAAGATGAATGAAAGGTCCAACCCTCTACCTTGGGAGGTAGAGGGTATTTATAGTTGCATACTACACATCCTCCTTCGGACTGTGGATCAGGCATACAGTGGGTAAAGACCCGTCTGTCCTCCACGGTGTTACTCTAAACTAAATAACTAACTAAATAACTAGTAAATAACATAACGTCTACGAGCTAACATATGCTAGACTAGAGTTGGGGTGACCGACTCTTCACTATGGATTTTCCAATTCCTAACAATCTCCCCCTAAGGGAGGTCACCCCATGATTTACATTTTAAATCCTAGCATTCTGTCTTTGTCTTTATGCTCGAGCTCGTAGACTTCAATTCTTCAAAGTCTGTAGTCTTTGTGCTTTAGCAGTGATTCTTTAAAGTCCAAGTGCTTTGTCTTTTAGTAGAGGTCTTTGTGCTGATCAACGTTTAGTGATTCATTAAGCCAGGTTAGAGATCATCAGCCATATCAAATCTCTAGATCACCCTTTATTGTGTTGCCATCATGTGAAGTTGTGACTTTTGGACCGACATGCTCACACTTTCAGGATCATGACATCTTTCCATCGAGTAGCGGAAGCTTTCTTGGCTTATGATATTTGCGGCAGCAGAGCGAGACATAGTATAAAATATCGAGCCGAGTTACGTAGATATGCACAAGTCATGATTTATTCAATTAAGTGTGGATGTTGTGAGCATGCGTCTTTGGATTGACTCCTCAATTACGATCGGTGCAACCGTCCAAATGTACCTACAAAAATAGTTAGCAATAAAACACGAAAGTGTCTTTGATCACTTTCATTGAATTGAGGTACATGGCCCACGGTTCCACGTTGATCAAGTACAAGTATTGCCCGTGATCGGTATAATTTCAAAGAATCTCCTTGACGGGGTTTCGCGAATTGTTCATTGTTCTCAAACCGGAACGTCTCAAAGAAGACAACACGGAGTGAGTGAACCAATAATTGAGATTCACCGATTGATAAAAATAGATTTGAAAAACAATCGTGTATCGCTCAATAGAAATTGTTTTGCAATGCAACGAAGGTTTTAATGAAAATCAATTATCAATCATAAACACCTTTATTTTGATATATTTGTACACGGTCGATGTGCTAAAGAAAAGAGTTTTAAGCACAACGACCGTTTTTCAAAGGTATCCGTCAATCCATAGCTTTGAACCGAGATTGATTCAAAGATTGAATCTCCCATTGTTTCATTCGGTTGTCACATGGTTGATCTATTGATTAGATCTCACATGCCACCCACCAGGAGCTTGTTTGATGTTGGCTCGAGGCTTTCCATCTTCATTGTGAATATGTTTGCATATCACTCGGATGTTCGGCAATACCACAAGGATAATGCGTGGGACTCAAGATATAATCTCTCTTCCACATTGTGTGAAACAGAGTCTTCATTGAAAGTGTCCTAATGAGATTTATTGATGATCTCGTGGCTCTAGACTCAATCGTGCACATTTGGTTCCTATCTGGGAGACTAGGAGAGGGTCTCCTTCTTCAATATCAACAATCTTTAAGAGAAAGTCGATAGATTATGTAGGTTCCCGTGAGAATGAAACAAGCCCTTTAAGAGGAACTTGAGTAGCTTGGGAAGTTTAGTGCGGTGCGTCCTTTGGGTCCATGACGTCTTGTTGTCAATACCGGTGTTACCTTAGTAAACACCAATAGCATATGTATTGAACCCGGTTTACGCCTAAGGTTGAATTATTGGAGGGCTATTTCTTTTCACCCTTTTCTTATTAAATTATTTTCATTCTTCAACCCTTCAAGGCTTACCGAGACTTCATAACTAGAACCTTGTTGGGTTTATTGCGATTACTAGCTTTGTCTCGATCGGCACTCTTCCCATATCTCACTTTTCTCCTTTTTCAATATACCTAAGGACTCTACACTATCTAGTGGATTGTCCTCTGGTAGATCCCTCCGATTACGGCGGATCGTGGGAACTAACACCTAACCTCACCATCCTTATAAGTCCATACATAAAGTAAAATGGTCGGTCTTTTAGTGCAGTTCATTCTTCCTTGAAACCAATTGAAAAATCATTTGGAAAAACAATCAAGGTACTTGTGATACGAGATCAAAGCATTTTGTACCTTAATAGTTTTGATCATTTAGAAAACCTCCCCCTCAACATGTGCATATGATTTAGAAATTTTTTAGCACATGGAGGCAAGAGGACTTTGAAATATTTTCTTTGATCACAATTTTCATAGAGAAAGCCATTTGATTTTCTTGGTAAATTCTACCCCTCAATATGTGCATAGGATATTAGAAATCATTTTATCACATAGAGGAAAGAGTTCTTTTTGAAGCACATCCACGATCACAAAAGCCATTAAGAAACCATTTGAAAACTCGATCAAGGTACTTTATGTTGAAACATAGAAATCTTTGTACCTTGATAGTTTATTTACTTTTGAAATGCTCCCCCTCAATATGTGCTTCGAGATTCGAAAGCGTTTAGCACATATGGGAGAGCAGTGCACATTTGAATCAACACGATCACCTTTTATCAAATTTCATTATTAAATCACAAATTCTCCCCCGATGAAAAATATCAAACCCTTTGAGATTTTGGATCCCAAGTGATTTAATAAGATTTAGAAAACATGGGAGAGCTTGTGGCCTGGTTTAAATACTCATCTTGTTTTTGGATAAATCCTCCTCCTCAAACATGTGCATTATATATTGAAGTCGTTTGACACATGGAGGCAGGAGTGCCTTTAAAGGACTAAAACCAATTCCATTTAAACAGATAAGAGATTTAAATCATTGTCTTTCCCCCGATCAAAAATTTCAAACCTCTTGAGATTTGTGATCCCAATTGATTTAAATTATTTAGAAAATATTTAGGGAAAGACGTGGCAAGATTTGATTTTGAAAATTGACAGATAAGGACCAAATTAAGACATTAGAGATTGTTAGTGTCAGGTATGATGGTTTTTTTAAGAGATCTTAGAGTAAAATAAAATAATTTCACAATCAAACAAGAACAGAAAAAATTTCATTTTGAAAGATCTTGATTCAAAAGAAAAAGCATACCATAACATAACAATAAATCTTTAGATCACCACTTAATTTTGTACAAAACAGACTTTTTGATGAAATATCGTTTGAAAATATTTAATTTGAAATCACTTAAGATTTGACAAAGTAAAGTCCGGTTGATTTCAAAACTTTGAATCCGTTTTATTTTCAAAACAATATTTTTCCATTTTTCAAAACAATATTTTTCAAAGTTTTAAAAACAAATGGTATCATCACTATTATCTCTGCACAAAGATACATTAGGTGGTTGAGCCGCTTTTGTTGTTGTTGCTATAAGGATTGGAAGAAAAACCGTCTGCTGATGCAGTGAGACTTCTTACGTTGCATTTTAATGCCAACTGAGGTCAAATTAAGCTCCGTTTCTTCAATCACTTAGAAGAAAACCATCTGCTGATGCAGTGAGACCTCTTACGTTGCATTTCATGCCAACTCTCCATAGAAGTCAAATTAACCTTCGTTTCTTCATATGTCAACCCAAGATATAGTAAAGACCCTTTCCTTTCGGCATCCAATCATCTTATATTGTGGGATCCGGATCGGGAACATTCTTATAACCAATATACCAGCATACGTTAGTGAACACACATACAAATATATGGTGGTCGACATCACCCATAACAACAATCGACTAATTAAAGTCAATTCAACATAACAATCAAATCATATAAGGCATGGGAATAATGTGTTTATCAAACTCTAATCATCTAATCCTAACAATCATATCCTAGGCACCTAGTCCTTCAACATAGGTTAACATCATTTTTCAATTAAGCATATAGGATAATTAGATAATCTCGTTAGATGATATAAATTTGAAAACATTATCCCCCTCAATCAATGACTCATTTTTAGAAAAGTTTAAACGCGTTGAAGTCATTGATTGAGTTTTCAATTTTTATGAAAACTCTGAATCTGATTGATTTTCAAGCAACTCATTTACCACCAATTCAGTTAAAACAAGTATTTTTCTGAAGAATTTTAGAAGGAAAAATATTTGAGTAGGAACAGCAGTCCTTCGACATGTTTCCTCATTTTGTTTTAGGATAAGTGCACGAGATTTAAGAAAATTGTTTTAGCGCAGCAATAATAGCAAACCATGGTTTAAGCACGGGTTGCTATCAGAAATAATAGCAAACCATGTTCTAGCGCAGCAATAATAGCAAACCATGTTTTAGCGCATCAATAATAGCAAACCATGCTTTCCTCATTTCCTTCCTAGAAGAACGGGTTGCTATCAGAAATAATAGCAAACCATGGTTTAAGCACGGGTTCTGATCGAAATAGCGCAAGCCATAGTTAAGCGCTGGTCACGATCTGAAATAAGCGCAAACCATAGTTTGTGACATGTTTAGAAAAGATATTTACACCTCCTGCTCGAACTTCATCTAAAGTCCCGTGCCATTATTGAATGACATTTCTAAGACCGTGAGCGTTATCGATACCGAAGACATGTCTTGAGAAAACATATTTTGGTATTTTTCAATTTTCGATTTTTATGGGCTTTTGATGATTTTATATTTTCTATTTTGTTTTAGAAGGTTTTATATTTTGTATTTTGCTTTTGATAAATATTTACAAAGATAGAGAAATAGTTTAAGAAGATGATGATACGAGTACCGAGATAAGGAAATCGTTCAGCACTTTGTAGAAGATAGAAGTCATCATCTATTAAAGTTTCACCACCAAAGCTTTCGAGGCTCTTGAATCGTCGTCGAACTTGAGCCATCCGAAAGTGAGACTTTGGTAGCTTCCCACAAACCGACAAACTAAGAACAAAGACCATTTCCCAAGAAGTAGAAATGAACAAAAGCAGTCTCATTGAATAAAGCTCAAGACCGAAGAACATGAGAACACCAAAGTAACAAGTTGAAACATTGATCGTCTCGGTGGTTATCAAATCCGAATAAGCGATGAAGTCCGATCACATGAACCTTTGTGCATCCCGATGTACACATTACTCTTCGAGAATGACCGGTTGTCAATTCAGAGGAACAATACGTCAACATCTTCATTTTACCAAGTGCATTCGGATATCTTTCATATAACCAATCAACCCATAATGTACACAAGTACCCAACCAGTCGAGACTATGACATCCAAGTAACATGTTGAATCACCGATTATCTGCGGATATCAACTCCGAATAACATAATAAGCTCGATCAAGTGATCATGTTGTGTGTCCCGATGTAGACAAATCTCTCCCCGATGGTTGCGATCTCATCGAAATCATCATTACATAGTGTACATGAAGCACAAACCATAAGCACTTTATCATAATCATATTGAAGATGTCGATAAGCAATATCATCTCACGCTCCAAATATTCTTCTCATATTTCTTCCCTCGAAAGTCGAGTTAACACATACGAAAGTATCCAGAGACCACTTCCTCCCAAATGGTTGGAATAATACATCCTTCCCCAAATAGTTAGAATAATATATACTTCCCCAAATAGATGGAATAACACACCAAAGGCTATGAGTAAACACCGAGTTTCTCTACGGTTTTGACATTTGTCTTTCCGGGATTACTTTATAGAGGCGAATTATTAGGTTCATCACGTGTACTCGTTGTATGTTTAGATGTATGTCTCCTTCCCCTTGCTTTGGTTTGATACCTCGTAATCGACAACACATCATTCATACCAAATATTCTTGACATAGAGAAGAACAAAATTAGCTCAAATGAATCTTGTGAGAATCAATCGCTATAGAAACTCTCTCGACTATCTTAATCAACCCATTCAGACAATTTTAAGTGACCATCGATGAAGAAAACCGGTTATACCAAACTTGAAAGCGAAGTAGAATTCTCGCATGTGTTCTAAGCTTGCACTTAATGATGGAAGAACGGTGTTGAGAATCTATGCATCAAGCAAATCTCTAGCACTCACTACTCAAACAAAGTATGAGACATTAACACCTCTTGAGATTATCCACATCGTCATCGCATGTGACATCGAGTAAAACAACGTAACTCCTAATAGTGATAGTTAACCGTGTCTTTAACCATCCACCCCGATTGCGGCAACTAGATAACCCAAGTCTTCAACTTAAATTCTTAAGCCGAGCAAGTTATCAAATAAGAACATGCCTTTATTGAAAGTCAACTTCAATCTCAAATAAGTGATAAATGATTAATTCAAGTCATCAACTTGTGTCAAATGCCCAACACGTGAAAACAACATACAATCGGATGTACATTGACCCTTGAATGAACCGAACAAATGATTCCTCAACATCAATGCATTCTTCCTAAAAGTATACATGTGGAGCGATGGAAGATTCACCAATAACCGGCGGATGGCGAAATCATTATACTCAATGTTCATTTGGTTGATTTCTGAGTGCACATTGGAAGGAACAATAATCCGTGAAGATTTGGCAAAGGAATACCAAAGAGCGGATCATTATTCATGAGTGCAACTACAATGATAGTCATTAACAACGCTTTGAGGAATAACTGGAGATTGGGCTGCTTGAGTAGTCTGAGAAGTACTTCTTAGATGATCAACATTCGCTCGTGGTTGGAAATACTCATCAAACATATCTTGAAACAATGAATCCCAAAAAATAAATACCATTTATCCTTAGTGAGTGAAACATTATGCGTTGGAGGAGAGTCATCAAACATTAAGTCATATAACCATTATTCAAACATCCATCATCATTTAGTATATTCACTCTTCTCCCCCTAAAAAATTGCATCCGAAGTTGCCATTGTTGATGAAGAATGTCGATGAGAATGGTCATAAACATGAAGATTTCTCTTCTTCTTAAGATAAAGCACACTGAAACATACACCTTTCTTTTCTTTGAGGAACGGGGCCTGAAGTGTTATCTGCAGACGCCATAATGTTGAATTACGAGGCCTGAACTGATGTGAACAGACGTCATTGCCATTTTGAATATCAAGGTTGAGTTACTTGGACCCGGAGTTATGAGATATTAATCCATTTGTTATCCATACTTTAAGCCAGTCCATGTAATGAAGGATCAAAGCATCTGCAACTGAGTAACGAATACCTGCACTAACATTACAAACTTGTTTGCATATATATGGGTTAGTGACATTAGTATCCAAACTCTTTGGGGCTTCAAGGTCAACCTTGATTTTGCCATTGGAAAATAGCTTTCTGTAGGTATCCACCTAAGTCCAACATCCTTAAACATTCTACCGGATGGTATCCACTTATGGCGTGTCTAGGATTGTTAGCTTCTTATGCATAGTGGAGACTTATCCTTATTCCTAGTTTCTAAAGATTTAGCAATTGGGATCCATCTAGGTGAAGTTTTAGGTTTGTTTTGCTTCATCACATGTTGAACCTTAGCCATGTTAGTAGTCTTAGTGGATTGTACCTTGGCATGTGAATTAGGAAAATGTTTCTTATGTGGAAAAGACACAGAATTTCTAGTTTTGTTTTCTACATGCTTAGCATTCTTATGCACATAACTACTCTTTGATGCACACCAATCCCTAGTCTTTTGAATGTTCCTAGGTAGTGGTTTACAACTACTAGCAGTGTTTTCGAATCTTTCTCATAGAATTCCTCACCCTAGGTCTTGCACCTAAAATTCCGTCTTTTGAATCTGTGCCTTTTCCTAGCTTTTCTAGATAATAGTTCTTCCACAAGTCATTCATATCATATGAATTCGGGTTTTAATGCTTGGTTTTGACACTATTTTCAAACTAATCCTAGAGGTCTTTGGGAGTATCGTGGCTACGTGTTGAGAGTTAACAGACTAGAAGCCTTATTCT
The DNA here is from genome assembly GCA_022545495.1 of Chrysanthemum lavandulifolium. NCBI lineage: Eukaryota > Viridiplantae > Streptophyta > Magnoliopsida > Asterales > Asteraceae > Chrysanthemum > Chrysanthemum lavandulifolium. The sequence continues at coordinate 250,766,471 of CM040239.1, forward strand.
TACGTAACTCGGTGAAGTGACCGGTTTTGACAAAACTTGTTTCTCATCAACTTGGGAGGCAAATCGTGTTTTGAAAATTTTGTTCTTTCGATTTAAATGCGATGGTGCCTAACAATGGACCGGTCTCTAGTGGGATTAGAAGCGGCTTCCCCAAGGTTGATGGTTTTTTAAACTTAGTGTTCACACTTTTCCCTACGGTTTTTCTAAGCTCATTCTTTAAGGCAACAATGGCGAAACTCTTTTCCTGAGGTTGAGCTTTGAGTTCATTAATCTTTGCTATCAAAGGGTTTGTTTGTTCCATTGACTTAGTTCTAGCTTCTTTGATAGAGTCACTTAGTTCTATGTGATGCTTTCTCAAAGACTCATTTTCCTTTAGTAATTTAGCCACATAAATTGACAATTCATTATTTCTTGTTATAGTAGCATCAATGTCTTGTGTATTCATGACTAAATTACTTTTCACATTCAAGACAGAAATATGTTTCTTCAGATTGTAAATGGTTGAGTCTTTGTCTTGAAGCTCGACTTTCAAAGTGTTAATTTCAAAAGTTCGCGGAATTCGGGAAGTTCGGATTTTACATGGTGCGTTAAGTTGAAAACTTTCTTCTTTACTGTATCGCAATTTCAAGTGAAATGAAATGTTTTTCAAGATTTGAGAGTTTGTTTGAAAGTTCATCAAAAGCCTTTTATCAACCATATCTTTTGTTTTGAAACACTTAATCTCGGACTCGACCTCGATTCTAAGATTTATCAAAGTCATGTTCAAACATCATGATCGGTTTGTTTAAGTACTTTAGCAGATGCATTGTGTTGAACGATAAAGGGTACCTCATTACATGACTCTGTTCAATTTACAGTCCGATATCCGCATCCACATCATGTGTAACAAGAGTCACCGAACCATTGGTCGTTTCAAGCTTATCGTCTCGAGCCTCGTATTCGGTGTCAACTAATCCAACATCTGGTGCCATACGGTCTCAACACAACAATTTATTGATTGTACCGAGATTCATTGCCTTTCCGATCACAACATCCACTTCTTGTGTGACGGGGAGTTCTTGGCGTTGGTTACATCATTCTTTGTTGTTTCTTATATTTTGCATTCAAGAACACCCGACCTTTCGATACATTACGACTTATCACAAATATCTCTCAACTGTGCCGACTCTCATCTTCTTTTCATATTTGAGTAACTTCCTCAATATACTTCTCACATTATCCATGAGATGGATAAGTGTCTCCCGAACACGCTTAATTTCCATTCGATGTGTCTCTTGAAGGATATTTCGGTCATTTCTTGATCATAATCGGATGTGAATTCCTTCTAATGAATGACTGAAAGTCTTTATAGATCACTTGAAGTGAAAGCTGGAATTATCCTTATGAACCTTCTCTTTGTCAAGTTGTAATTCCAATTGCTCTAGGTTTAACAAACAGAGTTCTGTTAATGTGGATAAGTCTGACGGAAGAGGCAATACATGTTCGTTCCATTGATGTGGGTAGAAGTAACATGAGGAGAGTGAAGTTGTTGATAAGGTTCAATCTCGCTTTCCTTTTGCATGGCATTACGTACTACCTGAACAGTGCAAATCTTTCTCATTGGACTCGAGCATGAAGAACTCAAATCATCATTGATTGATTCCATCATCTCGTAACTGTTCAAGATAGCTAATATTCTCATGGTTGTCTCTGACATCATACAGTTTGAGTAATCAAATCACTAAATCGAGTGTAAGACATGATGTTGATGAATCCACGGATTTTACAAGTCTATGATTTAAACCAGAAATAGAATCTTCGCGGGTTTTTACTAAAATCAAGACCAAACCGTTAAGCAATGACCAATGGAGCGTGTTAAGATGATGATGGATTGTCAAAATGATAGACAATTGTGTGTTAGGACATATAATCGTTTGTAGGATTAGCGAGATGTTGTTTGGTTGAGATTTGGATTGGTTTATGCACGATTTTCCCGAGAAATTTAGGTCTAAAAACATAAAAACCTCAATAACTTATGTTCAGAGCGGATTTAGCCCTTGAAGGTTGACCCAAATCAACTTTAGTTTCTTCAATGTGACATTCTCCTCGTTCTCACGGTCGTTTTGATGTTTAGAACACTGAAAACGGAGTTACGGATCAAAAGTTATAGTCGTTTGAAGTTTTGTCGGGAAAAGTCAACAAGTCGCTAAGAATTCTTGAACCAAGTCGCTAAGACCAAGTCGCTAGGACCCAAGTCACTAGATGCTCAAGTCGCTAGAGACAACTCGCTATGAACCAAGTCGCTAAAGAGCAACTCGCTAGTAACAACAGAGACAAGTTGCTAGAAATTGTAAAGACAAGTCTCTACCAAAAATAGGCTACAAGTCTATATGAAAATAGGCTACAAGTCTCTACCAAAAAATAAGTGTCAAGTCTCTACCAAAATGGGCTACAAGTCTCTACTGAAAATAGGCGTCAAGTCTCTACCAAAATAGGCCACAAGTCTCTAGACAGATACATTGAATCTAGACATAACCACAAGTCTCTACGAAAAACATAACTGCAAGTCTCTACGAAAAACATAACTGCAAGTCTCAACGAAAAACATAACTGCAAGTCTCAAGGAAAAACATAACTGCAAGTCTCTACGAAGAACATAACCACAAGTCTCTACGAAGAAATATAACTACAAGTCTCTACGAAGAACATATTTAAAAGCACCACTTTCCAATCTAAAAACAATCCAACCACACTGATTCAAGCCTTCCAAATCAAAACCTAAGCACTTATAATGATTCTAAACACAAAAGTACAATCAAAATTCAAACTTTAACACTAGAAATGTTCCAAATGATGAAAATACCACTAAACTTTTTCAACCCCAAAAATCATATAAAACCACTAGAAATCCAAAAACATGAAAGATGAATGATCAAACCATGGCTCTTGATACCATTTGTAACATATTGGATTTCATAAACACATAACAAACAATAATATGGGTCGAATTGCTTAGAGGTTTTAGAGAGAGAAAGTGGGAGCCTTTCTAGAGAGAGAAAGTGAAAGAAAACATAGAAGTTTAGATTAAGATGAATGAAAGATCCAACCTCTACCTTGGGAGGTGAGCGGTATTATAGTTACATACTACACGTCCTCCTTGGATGTGGATCGTGCATCTGATGGGTAAAGACCCGTCAGTCCTCCACGGTGTTACTCTAAACTAAATAACTAACTAAATAACTAGTATATAACATAACGTCTACGAGCTAACATATGCTAGACTAGAGTTGGGGTGACCGACTCTTCACTATGGATTTTCCAATTCCTAACACATTCAATTTTTTCATTCTTCACCCTTGATTGCTTACCGAGACTTCATAACTAGAACCTTGTTGGGTTTATTCGATTACTAGCTCGGTCTCATCCGCACTCTTCCCATATCTCACTTTTCTCCTTTTTTTCATCAAACCTAAGGACTTCTACCCTATCTAGTGGATTGTCCTCGGTAGATCCCTCCGGTTTTAGCGGATCATGGGAACAAATACCTAACCTTATCATCCTTATACCACCATACATAAAGTAAATTTGGTCGGTCTATTTGGTATTGTTCATCCGCCATTGGAACCAATTGAAACCATTTGAAAATCAATCCGGATACTTGTGATATATTATCAAAGCATTTTGTACATGAATTGTTTTGACATTTTAGAAAAAGAGCTCCCCTTAACATGTGCTTCATTTATTTGAAATCGTTTGGCACACGGAGGCAAGAGGAAGAATTAACTTCTTTGATTACCATTTTCTAAAAGATATCAACATCACTTCCCCGATCAAATCAAGTAGATAAAGCATTTTGGGGAAGGATGAGGTTTTCATAAGTTTGCTCCCCTCAATATGTGCCTCGAGGTTTGAAACAGCTTTGCACATACTAGAGGAACCCGCACTTAGAGACAAATCAATCACGTTTCAATTCTTTGTGGTTTAAAAGATGCTCCCCTCAACATGTGCATGGAAAATTTGAAATCGTTTGGCACATGTGGGGAGGAAAGCTAGCTAAACATTTATGAAACCATTTATCAAATTATCGGTTTAAATCAAATTTAAATCACAAATTCTCCCCGATCAAAATTTTCAAATCATTTGAGATTTGTGATCTCAGAGATTTAAATTGATTTTGAAAGCTTTGAGGAGAATTGTGACTTGATTATGAAAAACATTTTAAGCGATAAGGATCGGATTTTGAGACTTTACACTCCATTGATTAAGCATGCATGATAATCTTTTGAAAACAATTATATGAAAAATAACCTTTTGATTTAATTGAAATCATTCTCGCCTCAATCAATGACAAAAGTTGTTGATTGAGAGATAGATATTTTGACAAACGTTAAGTCTAGATGATTTTCAAAATAGAGTCCGAGTTATTTTACAAAGCAATTAGTTTTCATTAGATAGTAAGTAGTTGTTTATAGAATCTAAGCATGAGATTTGACAAACAAGATAAAGCATGGCTCGTTCTTTCATTGAAAACGGGTTCTTGCTGAATTGACAGTAAACCATAGTTTCACTTTCTCCCAATTTTTTTTTAAGAACATTCGAACAATATCTAAAGTCCCGTGTCATTCTTTGAATGACATCACAAAGACCATAGATATTTTCGAATCGAGAAAAACATGACAAAATGACAATATTTTTTTTTAAATTTTTCAAGATTTTTCAAATTTTTATGGAATTTTTAAAGTTTTATATTTTTCTATTTGCTTTTTTTTGAAGGTTTTGAAATTTTGTATTTTGCTTTTCGAATAACTATTTACAAGAGATGGATGAAGAAAGACCTTTACTCCTCGCCGTCCTCTTGAAGACGTTTGAGTGTTTCCGGTTGAAGACTCTTTAGACCAAGTCGTGGGAGGATAAACTCAAAGCGTTCTCTAAGAAGAGCTTTGGTGAAGATGTCGCGCTAGCGATATTCGGTCCTCACAAAATAGAGTTCCACCACACCGTTTTCTACTTGCTCACGATGAAATGATGTCGAATGTCGATATGTTTTGCTATTGGTGATGTGCGTTGTTGCATGAGAGAGCAATAGCACTTTTATTATCACGATGCGAGAGGATTTTGTTGAATTCAAAGCCATAGTCAGATAATTAGGATCTCATCCATAGGATTTGAGCACCCCAAGATGACATGGCTATGTATTCAGCCTCTGTAGGGGAAATAGAAGTACTCATTGCTTCTTTGAAGACCAGCTCAGAAGCTTATCACTGATCGAGTCCAAACCGTCAAGTTTTATCACACAAGCTAACCACTTGTGAATGGTTAACCGTAATAAACTTCAAACAGCTCAGAACCAATGCAATGAAGATCTAGAGGAGTATAGTGTTTCCCGTGTCGTTAAGTCCCAACGACGTGCATTGAATCACCAAACGATATAGTGATCGGGTGAATTTGAGCGGGAAAAGAGGTATGATTGATATTAAATGACAAAGGAAAATGAAAGAAAATTAAAAAGCTAAATTATATTAAATAAACGTCACTATTTTTTAAAATGATGTTTTGATTTTCTTTTAAATTAAAAACTACGTAACGCATAAAAAGAAAATGTGAAAGCTGAAACAATATTAATCCTAAAAATATAAAATGAAATTTTACAAACCTAATGATAAGAGAAAATTTTGAGAAAAAGAAAATTATTTTTATGACTATTTATTTAAGTATTCTTAATTAAAAACTATTTTACCTATTTAATAATACCCTAAAATATAAGAAAATATGAAATAAAGCTAGAAAAATGAAATTATGACTTAGAAAAATCTAAAACAACTAAAGAGAATTTTCAAAACTAATTTTGTATTTTTACGATTTATATTCTAATTTCTATGATTTAAAAACTATTTAAAACTAATTAAATTGCTAAAAATTACAAATTTAACTAAAAATCGGAAAAATTATTTTTTGCTTTTTATATTTATCTTAATCTATAAAATTGAAAACTTATTTTTGAAGCTTTTATGATTTAATTGCAATAAAGGCTAATTAAAAGTACTAAAAAGCGATTAAAATAAAGAAAAATAGCAAAGCAGAACTAGAAAATTATGTAAAATTCAGGAAAACTCTAATTTAATATTCGAATCTAATAAAAATATAAAAACTATGGCTTATGAGTGAGAATATGAGGTTGCGAGTGAAAGTGCTTATGAATAAGCACTTAAGATAAGCTAAAGGTCACAAATGAGCTCCAAATGAAAGCGAAGCTAGATTATGCTATAACAACCTTATAACAACCTATTTCAACTAATCTAAACCTCTAAGATGCAAACTACAATGATATGGTGATTTAGAAACTTGAGTGCCAAACATACCAACCTCCTATCTTTATCTTTGTTGCACAAGCTTATTTAATAGGCTTTAGTCAAAAGCAGTAACTCCTCTAGTCCACCAACCAAAGCCCATCTAGACCAAATTTGAGGTAATGATAAGCTATATTGAAGCCTTGAGAGCTTACGCAAAGGGGTGGTTCACACTCGGTGATCTTGAGTGTGAACAGGCATCAAAGGCTTATCGAGCGACTTATTTATAGCTTAAGAATAATTCCACATCCTAAAAATAATTTATCAAACCTTGACCCACTTAACTTGTAAAACCCAAAGTTTCACTTGAATTGAACCAAAGATGAATATGTAAAACCCTAAAAATACGAAACATAGATAAAGACTAAAATACCCTCGAAATCAAAATTATAAAATACGTACAATACGTTTATAAGCATTTCTTGAAATTAAAACTAATTTACGAATAATTAAAACTTAACGAATATGTTACGTGATCGATTTTGGTACGACGAGAGATTTAAACGCTTCGCTAATATGTTGGGCCTCGTTTTCTTTAATGGTGAACCATTTGGGCGTTAGTTGTTTATATGGAGCCGAGAGTCCAAGGAAGAGCCAAGGCGTTTGTTATTGTGTGTGGGGCAAGAGCCGAAGCCCACATGGGCGTGGGTTTTTGGTGTGTTAGGTTGGGCCAAGCGAAACCCAACCCCCTCCTAAAGCCCTAAACTGAAAATACTACTACTATATATACAATACATAAACTCAAAAGTGAAACCCTAGTTTAGTTTTGGTTGCCTCTCTTTTCTTTTTTGCTCCTACTCGGCCGAACCCTACAACCTTTGGTGTCGAGATTTTGCTTCAACCAAGTTAAGGTATAACATGTTTCTCGTCTTCCTTTGATGCACCTTAAGTTAATATATTGTAGCTAGTTTGTTTTGTCGACTTGTGTTTTTCTTTTGTGTCGAGCCGTACGAAACCAAAACAAACAAACCATATGAATTGAACCTTGTAATATTAAGAGAACATGTATGTAATACGTATTGTTTGAATCGGATCATAGGTATGTCGAGCACAAGGGAACCGAACCACATATATAAATGTTATCATGCCTAATAAATTCGAAACCCTAATTGGAATGGAACCCTAAGTGTAATTAACGGTCTAAACATGTGATTATAATGGTTTTAATAAACCCTAAAAAACTGGACAACATCATATGTCGAATTTGTGTGTGTTATAGATCCAATTTTATAAGGGCAATAATCTGGGTTTTTGTGGGAAAAGTTTATTTTATGTCTTAGTTAAGTTTTCCAAGTGGTTTGGTCGGATTTGGAGTTGTCTAAGTCGTATTTTTGAATTTTACAAAATCAAGTGTCAAAGCTGAGAAAACGGGTTCGAAATTTAGTTGTATTGTTTGATTTTCATTTTCAAACCATAAGGAATTGGGAGCTCTCCTTTTACAGGAGTGATATTTATGACATAAATGAATTTCGGGAGTTAGGGATTTTCCAAGGTGTCTAAACAGGTCCAATAAGCGTAAACTTTTAAGGTGTATTTTACGATTACTTTAAGGCGGTCGGACTTGTGATTTTCCATAGGCCATTTGGCATAGATATAGAACCCACCAATTTTGGAGACTCTTTTAACTCATATGGGAAACTCTGGGATTTTGCTTGATTTCATTTGAGCTAAGTAAGTGTTTTATAAAAATCACTAAAGTCTTGTCCAATATGAGTTTAAGAAACCGAAAGATAAAATATGATATCAATAGGTAACACACTTACAAATGCATAGAAGCTTATAAAATGAGAATATACTTGTAACTCTAAGAATGTTAATGCGATGAATCCGTTATAACCTTAATGATGCTAATAAGTATTAAATAAATCATAATCCGTGTAGATTCGTTGAAGGAGACGCGACGTTACATCTTCGTATTCCAACATTCGTTTGCTTTCCTCTCATTTGCTTTAAGGTACAGATATTCTGACCTTTTTAGTAAAGGTTCCTTATGATGTTCTTTTCGTTAGCTTTCCTATTTTACTTATTAGGGTTTCCAATGCCATTGCTATGAACCCTTTCCTGATTGTTTGACCTGTTGCTTATCTGAACTTATGTTTTATTGAACCATGCGATATCTGATTTGAACTTTATGTTAGGAAGACTTTGATGTGCATATTTGTTGAACCTTGTTATATTTGAATATGAACCTTATGATATGAGTTATATGATATGTTATTTGCTATGAACACTAATGTGTCTTTTGAGTCGTTGCTTATCCGAACTTTGATTTTGAATCACAAAACATTGATTTTGAACTATGTGATATGAAGACTTTGATTTTGAAAACATGATTAAACATTTGATAAAATATGATCTATGTCGGTTTGACATTCTAATTTGACCTAAGTTAGTTTGACACCCGAGCCAAATAATAACTAGTCATGGGGTTCCATGTCCGTGTCGTTGATGCACCATTGACATGACTACAAGGCGATGAGTGAAGTTCCTCACGTCCCTTATCTATTATTTGTTATGAGCTCAAGTTATATTATATGGCCAATATATGTTTGTGGGGCGTATGGATGCATCCTAGATCCGATCTGTTTTCGATATGATTTGTTTAGGTGAATGATGTCGTGTGCACACGCATCTTCATAAAACTCGGGAGCTAGCTACTCCGACTTATTTTGAGATTGTTTCTATATAGTTATGATGTTTTGATATGATATGTTTTGGGCTCATGGTAGTTAACTAAATCTTTATTTGTTATGTCTATGTTAAGTATTACGATTATGATTTGGTATGATCAAGTGTTTATGATTATGTCTTGGGCTTATTATATGTTATTATACATGTATGCTTTTGTATGTTTATGTGAATACCGTCTACTATGCTAGGTTATGATTAATATGTTTTAATATGATTCGCATGCTGTTATCTGATGTTATATTAGTTTCTCGTTATGTGAATTCGTTGATCGGTGAGATGTATGTGCTAGTGTGAAAGTGAGTATTCTATAAGTTTGCTATGTATAATTTGTTCGTTAATTTTGGGAACTTTGCTTATCGTTAGTGTTTATTGCTTATGTGACTGCCATGTTTAAACTCTCTGATGTTAGGATATGATCCGAGAACCGGTTTAGCTTATGATATCTGCTTTGATAATTGCTAATGGTTATGCTATGTTTTGTTTGGTCTATTTAATTATAGTTTGTCTACTATGTTTCTATTTGCTTGTGAGGCGCCATGATTTGGATTGCTATTTCACTACGCAATATTGAATTAAGTGTGTTAAGTGAAGGTTAATTAATTTGTTGAATGCCATGTTTATTTTCTAGAAAGTGTTTCGTTAGCCTTAGACTTTTCGTTTGGTTTATATGTAATCTATTTCTTCTTGATATGTTAAGTGTCTGGTTATTTTGATGTGTTTGCGTTGGAGTCATCAATATGCTATGTGTTTGTCCTTGATTGCTAATTGTTGTTCCGGATTTCTGTGCAATTGTGTTTCTGCAGAATCCTCAATGATTCATTATTCTCTTTCCGCTACGATTTTGTTATTCGTTTCTTTGTTCAATTCGTATTTATGTTTTTGTTAGTTTTTGTTTTGTTATATCTGTTCACTGGGCTTTGTAAGCTCAAGACTTTCTTTTCTGCGGCATGTATTAGGCATTCAAGATGAGCTTGTGGGATGGGCGATCGGGTTAAGAATAGAGTGAGAGCAAGACTTGACCTTTAGAGATCTTAGATTTATTTTGAAGTTTAGCTATTTATGTTTTCTTTTGAATATTTTGTAAAGGCTTCGCTATTGTCTAGTATTTAAAATTCGATATGAAACCGTATTTATGCTATCTTTACCCTTGTCGGGTTGGGGTGTTCTGAGTACATGAAAGATCTATGAAGTTTTGTGAAAAGCGGTTTTATGGTTTTGACTTTTGAAAAGAGATTGCATTTGACTTTTATGAACTTGTGGTGATTTAATGGAATGTGGATGATGTTATAAGCTAAAATGAAACTAGATTACACTACTCGATGATTTCTAAACCTATATCTTAAAGCGATGCATGCTACTCTTAAGCGATTTTATCTGAGGCGGTGTAATGAGTAATTTTGACCTTCACGGTTCTAAGGTGCAAGTGAATGAGTCAATAAGGCTAAGTGAACCTAAACTCATTGTTATGCAACAAAGCTCTAACACACCAACAATCTCTATCACAGATATGAGACCTAATCCAAACACGCTTATAAACCCGAATTGATACTTAAAACTCCAAATCAACATTCGACCCTTAACAATACTTAATCTAGATTTAACTTGCAATTATATCACTAAATGAACCGATGCACTCACCTAATACTATACCACCAACCGAGAATAAAGGGTACCAACTTTGCCCTACTCATGTGTGTGACTAATGACATATCAAGTTGAAAGCATAAATAGGCTCTTGAGATCACTAAATTACACTACAATGCACACTAATTAAGTTAATGTACCAATTTATAATAGCTAACAATGATTTAGAAGAGTACTCATGGTTGAGTACCCACAATGGCTTGCCAAAAATTTCAAGTATCTCTTGTCCTACTCATCGGTTCCCACCCACATTATGTTATCTTTGGTATGCAAAGCTTAGAAGCGATCTGTTGAAGCTCTTTGGAGCTTATTTTTAAGCTAAGAAGTGAACTTCCAAAACTTATAACTCCTTGACTTTGGTTGACTATTTTTTTTTTTTTGTACTTGAGTTAATTGAGAAGTAAGCAAGTGTAAACCTTAACTAAGCTATAGAGAAGCTTACAAGGCCCAAGGTAACAGTAGCCAAGCTTTGTACAAGCTTATAAGAAGATTAGAAGCACCCCTTTTTTTTATCTTTTCCACTATAATTTTTTTTTATTTTTTTTCTTTTTTCTTTTGATAAATTAGTAGAAATGAACTAAAATAAGTGTAATGAACTTAATATGAGACTAACAACCTAAAGTAACAATTAAGATAAACATTCAAGGCTTTAAACACGAAATTGAGATCAAAGGTAAATTTCATTAAAACTTCAAGACCGAGATTACAAAGGAATTTAAAAAGTGAAATACTTAAATCATTAAAACTAGAAATCGAAATACAATGAGCTACTTAAAAATGGAAAAGGACTCAAAATAAAAATAAAAACTAACTACTCCCTTTAGCCTTCTCTTCTCTTCTATTTATACATCAAAAGGTCTTCCCACGTGTCCTCTGAGTAAATCCCACCTCTAAGCTTGACCATTGGATTAACAGAGCTCTTATTAACCGTTGATGAGTTTTTGGCGGGAAAAATCATTTTGCCAGTTGGTACTGATAACTTGTGACAGGGGAGGAGCATTTAATGCATTTGGCATGGGGTGTTTGGAGGGTAGGAATAAGGTGGGTGTGATGATGATGGAGGAGGGAGGTGTTTGCAGGTATAGGTGATGATGAGGGAGAATGGAAACCCGTGAGTGGTTTTATTATTTTAAACGTGGGTGGGTTGGATTCGGGTTGGGGAATTGGACGGGTATAAGGGTTGGGATGGGTTGGGATTGGGCTTATTTTGGGTTTGGGTAGCTTGGGTTAGTTATAGGATTTAGGATTAACTTTGGACACATTTAGTAGTTAAGGGACCAAAGTGTACAATTCGAAATTCGAGGACCAAAGCTGTAATTTATGAAGTTGTAGTCCAAGGGTCAAACTTGTAAATCTCAAATAAGTTAAGGACCATTTTGCCAATTGTGAAATTCCAAGGACTAAACATGACCATTTCAAAATCCGAGGATCAAAATTGTAATTTCTCAAAATTTTGGAACTTTTCACGAAGGACTAATTATGACAATTTATGATTCCAAAAGGACCTTTGGTGACTTTTCTTTTAAAATAAGTGCTCAGGACTATTTACATCAATTTTTGAAAGTCTGGGACTAAAGCGCTAATTGTGCAAACTTTGCTCGTTTTTCATCGATTTTAAACATTTTGCATCCGAAACATATAAATGCAATTTTGGAATATTTTCAGTATTTTGATGCATTTAAAGTGTTTTAAGTGTTTTGCGATTCAGATTGACCAAAATGATGAGTATTCACACTCATCAATCCCCACACTAAACTATTGCTAGTCCCTAGCAATCTTTGAGAAAACTTAATGGATTTGAATCTCTTTACCAAAAGCCATTACTCGGAGTAGCCAAATGTTTCGGTTCAAGTAAGAACCTTGGTACACTGATAACCAAATGATTTTGAGCAAATCACCGACTTCCAACGGATTTGATTTGTCTTTACCGAGCCGTTTGCTTCGGACTAGCCAACTCTTAGATAAAATATCTTTGGTGAGCAGATTACCAATTATGGTTTTCCAACCGCCTTTAACACAAGCCATAAACTTGCGGGCTAGCCAACTCTTCACTAATTAAAGATATGGTGGTGAACACCATACAATTTTGGGCAAATTGCAAGCCGTCAACGGATTTGAGATATCTTTACCAAGAGCCGTTTGCTCTGGATTAGCCAATCCTTTTGTTTATCGACATGGCGGATCGATAATCAGTAAAATGAGTAAGTGCAAAACACTTACTCCAAAAAAATTTGGCCAAAATGGGGAATTGGGCGGTATAATTACATGATAAAATTCGTGAGAATTCCCCATAATAGAAATGAATATTGCCCTCAATATTCAAAGTACCGCATTATGCCGAAACTTAGAACGTAAAAGGAAATATTACGGCCGTATTTTTGTGATTTTTTTTTTTTTTTGAAACTTTATATACAATAATGGGCAACTCCCCACACTGGGGTGGTAGAAAATAGAAAGAAGTCAAGAATACGGGTGAAAACCCATATGGCGTGCTACTATTTTTGATTCCCGAGTCGCTAGCTTGACTCGATCCCGCATTTATTGGTTCTTGGGAAACAGCGTGGAAAGCCAATCTCGATCGGACTTTCGTTCACGGTGTTAATAAACATATGAACATCGAAAGTTCCACACCGACGAGATATAACCGCGTATTGTTAATAGTAGAAAGTATAAAGGATGATACCGGGTCAAAGATGGTGTCCTCATTCCAAAGAGAAAAGGGAAAGAGCAACCACGCCCTCTGTGAAGAATGGAATAAAGATATGCATCACAATGCATGTCCATTCCTCATCAGTAAAAAGCACATCACCAATTTTGACATTTTTAAGCTTAGTCTTGAAGCTTGTATGGTGATTGTCAATAAGATGTCCGGGAGGGAGGGTTGGGGACGATTCTTCGTTTAATAAAATTTCAAGAAAAAGGATGTCCCCCTCTGAATCCAAGTAAGTATTATCAATTCCTGTTGGAATCGACTCATCACTAAGAAAGGCATCGACTTCATTCCAAAAGTTATCATCTTCCTCATCCGGAGTGAGAGAAGGAATGGAATAGTCGGAAACAATAAGACTAGGAGATGATGGATCATTTTTGAGCAATTCTTCAATGGGAAGAATGTCTCCTATTGGATCACAAACATCATCATCCACTCCGGATGGCGAAGAGAATTTGGTTTCATCCACGAGTTAACAAACTAGATACGATAAAGCGATTCCGGAGGTGGGACAAGTGGTGTGCTTTTAGAGCTAGCAATTTCCACCACTTCGATAAAGTCTCGATTCTAGATCATCATCATCAAGAACACTCTTGACTTCGTGGTACAATTTTCAAACCATTTGTTTGAACCGGGTTGATTTTCAAAGTTTTAGCTCAAGACGTTTTGGTGACTCCTCTTAACCGTGAAATTTGAGAGTGTTGCATTGATTCTTTCGGATTTTTGATCAATTGTGGCAACACTATGTTTGGATAGAGGTTTGGAGTTTTGGTTGATATTAAGCGTGAGTTCTTCGTTGTCAACCCGTATGGTCAACTCTTGACAAATACATCAATTAGAGCACGACTCGTTCTCAAGAGCTCTCCCCAAGATGAGGGGAACTCTAGGATGCGCTTCAAAGTCTACTACAACAAAGTCGGTGGGAAAGTGAAACTTTCCTACTTTCACCACTACATCCTCGGCTATCCCAGTGGACGAGTTATAGTGCGGTCCGCTAACTCGAGTGTCATACAAGTGGATGTAAGTTTAGGAAGAGACGTTTCTTCCATCTTGAGAGTGGCATGAGGTTAATGCTCGCACCAAGATCGGCCAGGCGGAGCATTGAACCATCCCAAGAAATCACACGGATTAAAACACCCGGGTCTTCAAGCTTTGGGAAGCTTCTTGAGAAGGACCACCGAGCATTGCTCATTTAGAGGGTTTTAGCCATCTCGGATAATTTATCTTTGTTGCTCGATGAAGCCTTTAAGCGTGGATGCAAATTTGGGCATTAGAACGAGCATCAACGAAGCTTATATCAAAGTGCGACTCATTGAAAATTTGGAAAATTTTTCCATTTTCTCTTTGGTTTTGTCTTTGAGCTTCTCATCATGCAATCTTGATGGGTAAGGAAGTCGACTAGACTGCTGAGCGAGACAAAGATTACTTCGCTCAAAATTTTTCCTTGGAATTTCGGGTTCGGACTTAAAGCTTGGACTACCGAAGGTGGGACGTGTCTTGTACCGTGGGCTTGAGAAATGCACCTTGTCCGTTGTATCCTTGGTAACATGACTCATTGCTCCGGTGGAGGAGGCATTGGAGTTGAAGGTCCATTGTGCTTCTTACCACTCACGAGTGGTGACGGCTTTCAACTCGGCGGTTGGATTTGGGCTATATTGCTTGGGAGTCCTCCGGAAGATGACGAAGCTTTGTTCATATTCATGTTCATGAAAGCGCTCATCATATTCTTCAACTCATTTGTCTGCACGAGACATTGTGGTATCAATTTCCTTTTTAGCTCAACTCTCATGTTATTGATATGAGTTTGCATTGAGCGTATGCTTGACTCAAGAATTTTCATGAAGTCATTTGGTAGGGGAGCTTGAGAAGGTTGTTGATAACTTCTTGATTGGAGCTTGATATGGTTGGTTGAAATTGTTCGGTTTTGATTGAAATTTTGAGAGTTATTGAAGTTTTGTCCTTGATTCGAACAAAGCGATTTTGATTGCCATGGTTTTGCAGGAGGAAAACCGGTGGTGTCATACCGCTAGGTGCAGTAGTGAGGATCGACTTGTGGTCGGTATTGATTGTGGTTTCTGAAGCTACGAGAGCTTGGTGAAAAGAAGCATCGGTTGCTTGACAATCATAATACGCGTGTGGACCACTACAAGTTTCACACACCTTGTTTACGGCTTTGATTGGTTACGGCTTATGAATTTCGCTTTTGATTTCCTTTACCTCTTTCATCATACAACGGATGGCGTCCGTTAAAGCGGCTAACGGAGAGGCTAACTCGGAAGAGTTCTGGGATGAAGAAGGAGTGTTCGGAATATTTACTTTGTTGCGAAATAGGAACTTTTGATTTTATTTCGCAAATCTCAATCACATCTTTAGGCTTACGATTCAAGATATTGCCACGGCGTCGTTGCATTCAAAGAATCTTGATTGTTACCGTTCAACCCATTGTAAAGATATTAACTTCGGTCAAGCTCGGTGAATTCATGATGGGGCATTTCTGAGAGATCTTTGAATCTCTCCCATGCCTCTCCAAAGTTTTCATCGAAATTTTGACGAAATCCGAAATTTCATTTTAAGATTAGTCGTCTTTGATGGAGGAAAGAAATAGTTGACAAACTTTTGAACAAGATCCTCCCAAGTTTCGATGGATCGAGGGGTTCTTTTCCGACCAAATTTGGGCGCCCCTCAGTGAGAATGGAAATAGCATCAACTTGATCAATTTTGTGGCACATCCTTGTAATTGATAGTTGGCGTCAACTTGTTAAACCAACGGATGTGTGCATACGGATCTTCTCGATCAAACCCGTGAAATTGATTTGTAGACACAAGTTGGATCAAATGTGTCTTGACTCAAAGTGATCGAATTGATTCTTTGGTAAAATGATGGCATCTCCATAACCCACGGTGGGTGCACGGAGCATTTCCGCCATAGTTCGTTAAATGCGCCATATTGTTGCTTGAAATAGTACGAATCTCGGGTTCGACTAATCGGGCGACGCTCTCTGAGCGTCTTCTAGGAATTTCGCTAGATCACGAAAAGGACTCAATGATCTAGAAGAGCAGTGCGCATGCACTAGGCGTAACTCTAAGGAATCTCGAGTTAAGGAAGGAATTATGAAAATGGAGAAAGAAGAATCTTTTGGGTTTTATGGTTTTGAAAAGTAGATATAACAACAAATCCAATTAAAACAATATCGAGGCAAAAGCGACAATGAACTTAAACCAATAATCACAAGATGAATGGCTTCTTTGAAAAAGGTACACCACTCACAAGGACACAAAGGCAAGTTTTAAATCTTTGGTTCGGGAACTTATTATGGTCGTACCCCAGGTTAAGTAGTACCTTGCCTTGGTTTGCGGTGGTAATTTTTATGTTGTTATTATTAAACAAAGAAAATGACAAATCTTTTGTATTTTATCTTTTACATATATATAGAAACAAAAGGAAAATATTTTTGTGTTTTATACGTTTTGAGATGTTTTGGGTTTTGAAGTTTTATAAGAAAATATATATAGATATAGATGGTATAAACAAGGAGTGAATATTCAAATCACTAATCGCTAAGCGTAAGATAATTATTGACACCCCAAGCGTGGCGCCAAAATTTGATCGAGTCCAAACCGTCAAGTTTTATCACACAAGCTAACCACTTGTGAATGGTTAACCGTAATAAACTTCAAACATTTCGGAACCAATGCAATGAAGATCTAGAGGAGTATAGTGTTTCCCAGTCGTTAAGTCCCAACGAGTGCATGAATCACCAAACGATATAGTGATCGGGTGAATTTGAGCGGGAAAAGGGTATGATTGATATTAAATGACAAAGGAAAAATGAAAGAAAATTAAAAAGCTAAATTATATTAAATAAACGCTATCACTATTTTTTAAAATGATGTTTTTGATTTTTCTTTTAAATTAAAAACTACGTAACGTACAAAAGAAAATGTGAAGCTGAAACAATATTAATCCTAAAATATAAAAATGAAATTTTACAAACCTAATGATAAGAGAAAATTTTGAGAAAAGAAAATTATTTTTATGACTATTTATTTAATTATTCTTAATTAAAAACTATTTTACCTATTTAATAATACCCTAAAATATAAGAAAATATGAAATAAAGCTAGAAAAATGAAATTATGACTTAGAAAAATATAAAACAACTAAAGAGAATTTTCAAAACTAATTTTGTATTTTTCGATTTATATTCTAATTTACGTGATTTAAAAACTATTTAAAACTAATTAAATTGCTAAAAATTACAAATTTAACTAAAAATCGGAAAAATTATTTTTGCTTTTTATATTTATCTTAATCTATGAAAATTGAAAACTTATTTTTTTGAAGCTTTTCTGATTTAATTGCAATAAAGGCTAATTAAAAAGTACTAAAAACTGATTACAATAAAGAAAAATAGCAAACAGAACTAGAAAATTATGAAAAATTTAGGAAAAGTCTAAATTAATATTCTAAATCTAAGAAAAATATAAAAACTATGGCTTATGAGTGAGAATATGAGGCTGCAGTGAAAAGTGCTTATGAATAAGACTTAAGATAAGCTAAAGGTCACAAATGAGCTCCAAATGAAAGGAAGCTAGATTATGCTATAACAACGTTATAACAACCTATTTCAACTAATCTAAACCTCTAAGATGCAAACTACAATGATATGGTGATTTAAAAACTTGAGTGCCAAACAGTCTAACCTCCTATCTTTAAGCTGTTGCACAAGCTTATTTAATAGGCTTTAGGCAAAAACAGAAGTAACTCCCTCTAGTCCACCAACCAAAGCCCATCTAGACCAAATTTGAGGTAATGATAAGCTATATTGAAGCCTTGAGAGCTTACGCAAAAGGGTGGTTCACACTCGGTGATCTTTGAGTGTGAGCAGGCATCAAAGGGCTTATTGAGCGACTTATTTATAGCTTAAGAATAATTCCAACGGTCCTAAAAAATAATTTATCAAACCTTGACCAACTGAACTTGTAAAACCCAAAGTTTCACTTGAATTGAACCAAAGATGAATACATGAAAGATCTATGAAGTTTTGTGAAAAGCGGTTTTATGGTTTTGACTTTTGAAAATAGAGATGCATTTGACTTTTATGAACTTGTGAGTGATTTAATGGAATGTGGATGATGTTATAAGCTAAAATGAAACTAGATTACACTACTCGATGATTCCTAAACCTATATCTTAAAGCGATGCATGCTACTCTTAGCGATTTTATCACAAGGCGGTGTAATGAGAGATTTTGACCTTCAGGTTCTAAGGTGCAAGTGAATGAGTCAATAAGGCTAAGTGAACCTAAACTCTTGTTATGCAACAAAGCTCTAACACACCAACAATCTCTATCACGGACATGAGACCTAATCCAAACATCGCTTTTAAACTGAATTGATACTTAAAACTCAAATCACTATTCGACCCTTAACAATACTTAATCTAGATTTAACTTGCAATTATATCACTAAATGAACTGATGCACTCACCTAATACTATACCACCAACCGAGAGAATAAAGGGTACCAACTTTTCCCTACTCATGTGTGTGACTAATGACATATCAAGTTGAAAACACAAATAGGCTACTAAGATCACTAAATTACACTACAATGCACACTAATTAAGTTAATGTACCAATTTATAATAGCTAACAATGATTTAGAAGAGTACTCACAGTTGGTACAGCCACAATGGCTTGCCAAAAATTTCAAGTATCCACTGTCCTACTACTGGTTCCCACCCACATTATGTTATGGAGCTGCAAAGCTTAGAAGCAGTCTGTTGAAGCTCTTTGGAGCTTATTTTTAAGCTAAGAAGTGAACTTCCAAAACTTATAACTCCTTGACTTTGGTTGACTGTTTTTTTTTTGTACTTGAGTTAATTGAGAAGTAAGCAAGTGTAAACCTTAACTAAGCTATAGAGAAGCTTACAAGGCCCAAGGTAATGATAGCCAAGCTTTGTACAAGCTTATAAGAAGATTAGAAGCACCCTTTTTTATCTTTTCCACTATAATTTTTTTTTGATTTTTTTCTTTTTCTTTTGATAAATTAGTAGAAATGAACTAAAATAAGCTGTAATGAACTTAATATGAGACTAACAACCTAAAGTAACAATTAAGATAAACATTCAAGGCTTTAAACACGAAATTAAGATCAAAGGTAAATTTCGTTAAAACTTCAAGACTGAGATTACAAAGGAATTTAAAAAGCTGAAATATTTAAATCATTAAAACTAGAAATCAGAAATACAATGAGCTACTTAAAAATGGAAAAGGACTCAAAACAAAAAAAAAAACTAACTACTCCCCTTTAGCCTTCTCTTCTCTTCTATTTATACATCAAAAGGTCTTCCCACGTGTCCTCTGAGTAAATACCACCTCTAAGCTTGACCATTGGATTAACAGAGCTCTTATTAACCGTTGATGAGTTTTTGGCGGGAAAAATCATTTTGCCAGTTGGTACTGATAACTTGTGACAGGGGAGGAGCATTTAATGCATTTGGAAAGGGGTGTTTGGAGGGTAGTAATAAGGTGGGTGTGATGATGATGGAGGAGGGAGGTGTTTGCAGGTATAGGTGATGATGAGGGAAGGAAACCCGTGAGTGGTTTTATTATTTTAAGCGTGGGTGGGTTGGATTCGGGTTGGGGAATTGGACCGGGTATAAGGGTTGGACCTGGGTTGGGATTGGGCTTATTTTGGGTTTGGGTAGCTTGGGTTAGTTATAGGATTTAGGATTAACTTTGGACACATTTAGTAGTTAAGGGACCAAAAGTGTACAATTCGAAATTCCAGGGACCAAAACTGTAATTTATGAAGTTGTAGTCCAAGGGTCAAACTTGTAAATCTCAAATAAGTTAAGGACCATTTTTTGCCAATTGTGAAATTCCAAGGACTAAACATGACCATTTTTAAAATCCAAGGATCCAAATTGTAATTTCTCAAAACTTTTGGAACTTTTCACCAAAGGACTAATTATGACAATTTATGATTCCAAAAGGACCTTTGGTGACTTTTCTTTTAAAATAAGTGCTCAGGGACTATTTCTATCAATTTTTGAAAGTCGGGAGGCGAAAGCGCTAATTATGCAAACTTTGCTCATTTTTCATCGATTTTAAACATTTTGCATCGAAACATATAAAATGAAATTTTGGGATATTTTCGATATTTTGATGCATTTCGAGTGTTTTTAAGTGTTTTGCGAGTTGAAATTGACCAAAAATGATGAGTATTCACACACTCATCAATCACCCGTAAAGCGAGCACCTCGGATGTACTTCTCGTGTATCTTGACATCCTGCATGATCAAGATCTGCATAGGTCGTTAGTGACATACCGGTGTCCTTGGTGCAAAGTCCCATATTGATGGTTCCTTGGAGGTACCGAAAGACCCGTTTAACCGCTTCAAGGTGCTTTTGGTAGGCTTAGCACGATATCTAGCACACATGCAAACAATGACGAGAATATACGGTCTCTTGGTCATGAGGTACATTAGGGATCCGATCATACTACGATATTTCGTTTGGTCTACCATGATCCCGAGTGGTCCTCATCCGGTTTAGTACGCTCTATCATGGGAGTGTCAACAAGGTCACTAGAATCAAATCCAAATTTCTTTAAAATCTCATTTGCATATTTAGATTATTTATAAAAATGCCTCCGGGACTTTGTGAAATTTTTAATCCCAAGAAAATGACATTTGTCCCATCATTGACATTTGAAATTTGGAACCCATTTCATTTGAAAACGGTCACATTCATTGGGGTCGGTCGAGGCAAAGATAATATCATCAACATATATTTGAGCGTGAATTAAATGTTTGCTTGACTTTACGGTGAACAATGTCGGATCAGCTGCTCCTTTGCTAAATCCGGTAGATAGAAGAAACTTTGATAGCGTATCATACCATGCCCTTGGAGCTTGCTTCAAACCGTAAAGAGCCTTCTTCAAGCGATAGCGCGTGTAGGATGCTCGGATTCTAAACCCTTCGGGTTGGGCGGCGATATCGACTTCTTTAAGATCTCCGTTAAGAAAAGCCGTCTTTACATCCATCGATATACCACCATGTTCTTACTTGCAGCATTAGCCAAGAAGATTATGATTGCCTCGATACGAGCAACTGGAGCAAATTATTCTTCAAATTCAATACCCTCCTCTTGACGGTATCCTTTTGCAACCAATGGAGCCTTGTTCTTTAAAACATCACCATGCTCATCAAGTTTCACTTTGAAGATACACTTTAGAGCAATGATCATAGCACAATCTGGAGCAGGTACTAATTCCCATACATCTAGTCAATCAAACTCATGAATTTCTTCTTGCATGGCATTGAACCATTGTCTTCATTCATGGCGGTTTAACATCTTTTGGTTCCACCTTAGAAGTACGAAGTTGAAGAAGCACCATAAGGCATCGGTTGCGAGTTGTTTCCGTGTGGATCTTGGATGATAAGGTTTTAAAATGTACCTTTTTAGGGGTCGTTTAAGCCCTTATTTGATCACTTTTGTATCCGTTATTACTTAATATCATTCCTTTTCACTTTTTAGGTCTCTTGAAGGCAAATTGCTGGAATGGTACTTATTTCGATGAAAAGGCGCGGATATACGAATAAAATGGCCAAAGTCAAGAATCGAGAGACACAAGCTGCGGAATTACAAGGGGAAGGCGTCACTGCTTAACTGCGATGCCGTCGGAGCACTTCTGAGACGGCTCAGAAACCAAATTTATTATTTTCAAGTGATGGTGTCAGGCTTTAAAAGAGTAGGCCGTCGCAACTCAGACGGCCTATATTTGATCCAGACGGCGTCAGAAGCTGAAGAGGACGGCGTCAAAAGCACAAGGTGACGCCGTTGCAAGACTAACGTGGCCAAGACGAAACCCTAATGACGGCGACCCGGCGTCACAAATCATAAGGTGGCCGTCGCATATGTAATCTTATATATAGAATCCGAATTTTTCGGTTTTAGTGTGTAGTCTTTTGGTGCAAAACTTAAACCAAACCAAGGTGTCTTGTACAAGATTTTAGGGTTTCAAACCCTATCTTGCATCAAGATAAGTGTTTTGCTTCATTAATTCAATTATGTCTTCAATTATTTGTGTGTATGCTTGCATGTTCTCCATGTCTGGCTAATTTACTTGTGTGTTTGCTTAGGGAATATGAAACTTGATTATTGAATATTGATTGGTTGTCTCTTATCTTAATTGTTAATGATCTAGTAATGCGATAGGTCATTCGTTGTGTAATTAATTCTTGATTAATCTTTGTGAACCTTGGACTATAACACTTAGAGCAGTTGTAGGCTAAACCATGCAAAGAGTGCCTTAGAGTAAGAGTTTATAATTCTTAGAGGTTTTTGTAGACAAGACCCTTTGGTAAGTTCAAAGAGTTAGTGACAAACGCATACCCTACGACCTTAGACACACAACGCAATTAAGAATAAGGACGTGACAATTCAACCATCAATAAGAGATAATTAAGGAGTAATAAAACATAAGTAAACACATCTTTAAACTATCATACGAGCACACAATAATTAGACATAGACTACATACACCTTAGATTAGATAATTAGATAAGTAGAGTAATCAGTAGAAATACCAAACCCCAAATCCAATCCCCGAGATTCGTACCTTTCCATTTTCTAAAAAACATAAAAAGATAAAAAAAATAATCTTCCTCAACCCCAACCTTAGCGTAGTAACTTCTCACTAGCATTCCTATTCCCCTAGAGAACGATATCAATACCCGTGGCTTACCCTAATACTATACTACAGCGATTAGGTTCACTGCCTAGGGTGTTATAAAACTTGCTCGAAGAAAAGGAAGTTCCTTTGACCCCGAACGACGCGTGTAGCGTTATCACTGTATGAGAGGGGTTTCCAATGATGTTGTCCAATGGATGATCATGTGTCCATTTTCTAAGGTGTTCATGTGGTTGTTGTTGAGCAACCGACGTAGGCAGTCGATATCTCTCGATGAAGATGGTTTCGATGATGATTCGAGAGCAAATATGTTTTCAAGCTGGAGCATCTTCAGGAGTAGCAAAGGATTAACTTCATCATGGGTGCGGAACAATTCCATGATGTACATTCGATGATTGATGATTTGTTGATGAGACAGAGTGATCGTGAGCGCTTCTTGACTTAATGATATTGAAACCGAAGGGTTGACTTCATTGGCGGGGATAGGAGCGACCTCTGTTGATGGAATTGACATTTCATTAGCATTTGGCTCATAGTGTTCATCAAAATTGGATCAAAGAATTTCTTTAAATCATCTTGATGGAGCTACATAAGGAGTTCTTTGGAGAGGATTAGAGACAAGAGTAGAGCGATAGGACTACTTGATGAAGGTTGAGATCGGGTCCAATTGGATTGTCCACGGAGCCATTTGCCGGACAGACCCATCGAGCGTGGCGTGAATAGTTTCCATGATATCTCGAGTTCTTTTGTTGTAGATTCGGTAACCCTTCTTGTTTGATGCATAACCTACAAAACTCCAATGTCGCGCTTTAGCTCTTAATTTACCTAAATCTTGACCGTCATTAGTTGGGTAGCACAAAGCACCAAACACACGAAGGTAGGATAGATCAAGTTTTCGATTATGGACAAGTTCATATGGAGTTTTTCCATGAGAGGTGTGAATAACGGAACGATTTTGGGTGTAGCAAGCGTTGACAATGGCTTCAAACCCATAGAAACATTGGAACCTTTAAATAAATTAGCATTGTTCTTGCAGCTTCCACAAGAGTTTGATTTAGTCTTTCAACTACACCGTTCAGAGGAGTTCGTGGAACACTTCTTTGATGGTGATTCCAACACTTTCATAAAAGCGAATTAAGTCTTTCTTAACAAACTCTATGCCATTGTGCATGCGAACAATTCTAACAGTATTGTTGAGTCGAACTTGAAGTCGTTTGATAAGTTTGATGATGACACCGGAGCTTCATCCTTTGTCCTCAAAACTTTACCCAAGTAAATTGAGAGTAGTCTTCAACAACGACTAGAATGTATTTCTTCCATTTATCGTTTGCACTCTCATTGGTCCCGCAGATCCATATGAAGGGTATGAAGAACTTCCATTCATCGAGTTTGTGGGTTTTGGTTTGTGGGCATATTTCGTGCTTTTTCCCAATTGGCAAGTGAACAAATATGATCTTTTCATATTTTAATGGGCAAGCCTCGACAAGGTCCTTTTCGGAAAGGTTATTAATGGTCTTGAAGTTCAAGTGATTAGGACGACGATGCCATAACCATGACTTTGTTTTCAAGCCTTTGACAACAAGCGATTGGAGAGGACTTCATCATGTCTTCGATAGAGATGGTGTATAGATTTGAACTACGGATTCCTCTTAATAGTTCCACACCATCGAGTTCTCTAACGAAACAAGTATGTTTTCTAAATGCCACTTCTAGATCAGAATCACATAATTGACCAACAGAATACAAGTTATGACCAAGACCTTCAACATAATATACCCTGGAGATTACACTTTTGCCAACTACATAGTCACCATAACCCATAATTGCTCCAAAATGGTCATTCCCGAATCTAACAGGTCCCAATGAATTTACTCACGGTTCATGAGCATGAGCGATCACCAAATCATATGCTTGGAACAACCCGAGTCCGTGTACCACGTAGCGATTTGAACGATATGCGTTGAACACGAGACAAGAATGGATAATCGATAATTGGGAACCCCATGCAATAATGGGTTCCACGTGGTTAGTAACATTAATTGGAACACCCACATCTAAGTAGAAACAATGGAATCATTAGAAATAGATGCAGTGCTAGTGTCCATATTTGGCCTATTCAAAGTATGTTCACTTCTTAAGGGAATAGTTCTACCAGTAGACATCCATTTTCTAGTGGGCATTGACTTAGCAAATTTAGAGCAAAACTTATTAACCTTACGGCCAGTAGGTATCCATTGATAACCTATATTACTAAATTTCCTTCATGTGGGTTTCCACTGTTTTCTAACTTTCTTTCGCCTTTGCCTTTTAGCCTTCTTAGCTTGATTTTTAGCATTAACAGTTTTAACAGGGCATTTGACAGCATTAGACCAAACATTCACACCACATTCATGATTAGTAATAGAAATCAAGCGATCATCATTACATGGTTTGCGAATAGTAGCGTAATTGAATTAATTACAAGACGCTTATAGCTAATACTAAAATCAACATGATTCGTTTTATTCAACTCAAACTTAATATTCCTTGTGTGATCTTCTACTCTCTTCCAATGTACACTCTTAGCTTGCGAGGTCCTATCTTGCTTGGTATTGCGGAGGCTTTGACCCGCTTGCTTTTATGTCATGATTACTCTGTAGAGGGAATTATGGGAACATTAGTTGGTTGATCTACTTTTGCATTCTGAACTAGGCGTGCGAGATCCGAACTACTTGAAGGCACATTAGTGTTCACTTTCTTAACACTGGGCATAGAATGGTTTGTATGCTTGGCACTTGGCATAGAACAAGGCGACACAACTTTACCTTTCGTACCTAAGGATTTAGGACATGTTGCTATTAAAAATTCTAGCAACTCCTGAGATCGTTTGGCTTGAATGCAAGCAAACCTAATTTCTCTATCAAGAGGCTTATTTATGAAATCCTCTTCCACAATCTCACGGAGACATTCTAGACTATCCTTAAGGTGAGCACAATAGTTATGAACACAAGTTCATTATTCCTAAGATGAGGACGAATGTATTTAATGATCATGATATATTTGCGGTCGAGGATGAATTTGATGCAACATTCTCATTAAAAACAAGTGGCGGTTCCCTTTTCCTAACTCCTCGATTCTCAATTTCTTTTTGTAAAGATGTTATTTTTTGTAGTTTTTGTCACGAGTGACTATCATTGAATCATATAACTCTTTAAACCGTCGTTTAACTTTTCATTTACTTCTAGAAAACTCTCATTTTCTTTTTGTAAAGCATTAACTAAGTTTTGAAAATGAAAAGTTTGAGAATCTTGAGAATCTAAAGGAGGAGGCATTTGGGAGCAAGTCACATTGTTCTTTTCACCCTTTAATTGAGAGATTTGGGCTTTCAACTTTCGATCGTGTTACAATGAGCTTGAATCTGTTCGTCACGTTTGTTTATCTCGAAAACTCGCATCAAACTCGGAACATCCGAGGATGTCTTGATATTTGAGGTTTTGACATTTTCTTTAAGATGTTTATATTTTAGTTGTAAATCAAAATGTTTAATTTCTAGTTTAGAAAGATGTTTTACCAAATTATCGTGATCATCCCGATCAATTTTCTCATTTAGTTACGAGTTTTTGTTTTCAAGCTCAATGACACGATCATGGGAAACTTTCAATGCAATAGATAATTCATGAAATCGAGAATCGGTAATAGAGTGCTTAGTAATATATAAAACACATCTTGAGCAACACAACTTGAAATCAAATTCTCATTTAAGATGTGCAAGTTCTTCCTTTCAACTTCATTATATTTGAGTTCTGTTCATAATCATTGACCTCAACTATCATTGCATCAAATTCCTTTTCCATTTCTTTAATATCCGAATTTATCCCTTTTGAAGACTCTCAAATTGACCTTTTAATTGTTTAAAGGAAGGCTGACCTCGGTTAAATAGCATTCTTTAGTTTGCTCAAAACCCTTTCCCTCGCTTATCCCAAGAGGTGTTATTCTCTTCTTACACGTTTTCTCAAAATCAACAAATAGCTGATAAACAACATATAGGCTGATTAAGGTCTTGCTATTAGTGGCAATAGAGCTAGGAACTAAATGCATAGGTGTATTAGGAGGATACACAGTTGCTTTAGGGAATGATACGTCCATAATGTAGGCTTAGGGGTATGTGTATGGATAAAACCTCAATATCGATATCAAAAATAATCACAAAGATAGATTCGAAATTCCTTTAGGAAAAAGAATAATAAATCTAATCCCGTGTGTGATCGTTGATACGGATTAGTCAACCCGAATCATTTCCCAACGAGGCGTGAATTGCCAACGTCGTTTTTGGTTTGGAATTTAATGCTCGATGTATTGAATTTGTGATTTGATTTTATTAAACTACGGGAGAAGGGAAAGTAATTAAGGAAATCTAATCTACGGAAATCCTAAGTGCGTAGATTAACTAAAAAGTAATAAAAAAGCGTAAATAAAATGCAACTACGTCTAATCTATATCCTAAAATGCCTAAAATTACTTTTACTCTAGAAATGCAAGTTGAAAACTATTTAAGAATTAAAACTATTTTTTAGGTTTTTCTTGATTTTATTAAAATTAAAACTAATTTTAACTTTTAAATTTAAGTTAAAATACTAGAAATTATGAAAATTAAAGGAAAATTATCAAACTATTTTATAAAATCTAAAATAACCTAAGAGAATTTTCAAAACTATTTTGTATTTTTCTGATTAATTTTCTATTTTCTCTTAATTTAAAACTATTTAAATCTAATTAAATGGCTAAAAATTACAAAATAAACTAGTAAAAATCTAGAAAATTATTTTTTGTATTTATCTTAATCTATGAAAATTGAAAAATTATTTTTTGGAACTTTTTCTGATTTAATTGCAATAAAAGCTATTTAAAAATACCTAAAAACTGTTTTAAATTGTGAAAAATACTAAACCACGATGAAAATTTATGAAAAATTCAGTAAAAATCTAAAATATTATTCTAAATCTAGGAAAATTATAAAAACTATGGCTTATGTATTAGAAATGAGAGCTGATGTGTAAACTGTTTAAGAATAAGCTATTGAAAATAAGCTAGAGAGCACAAAAAGCTACCAAACTTTCTCAGAAGCTATATTATACTAAAACTACTTATCAGCAACTAATTACTTCTAATCCTAACCTCTAATAAGCAGTTTACCAAGTTTAGAGCTAATAAACTATTTATCCAAACAGCTACCTAGACCCTACTTTTAAGCCGTTGCACAGGCTTATTCAATAAGCTAATGTGCAAACCAGGTCTGTGGTTCTCAAGACCACCAACCAAAGAGTGATTATGCCAAATTTCAGATCAAGACAAATTCAAATGAAGCTAATACAAAGCCTAGACAGTTTGATGAAAACTGGTTTTGACAACTTTTTGACTTTTTAACTGTTTTGGAAATGCTGACCAAGATGAATTTTAAATCCAAATGATGAACTGATTATGATGTTTTAGGTTAAAACAAATCTTTACTAAGCAACTATAGTAAAAACTGAACACAGATCAAGCTTTTTAACCTTAAAATTCCAACAGACATACAACTTAAAACTGATTGAAAGTGTTTTTGACTTTTGGTGAACAACTGCTATAAACTCAGTTCTAAGATGACCATCTATAACCTAAATGAGCATGTATCCACTACACAGAACTGATTAACAATCCTCTACCACAGTTTTACAAGCAAATCCAAACACTACTTTCTAACTAATTTTGTGAACTAAAAACAGATTATTACTAGACTAATCTAAACTAACATTAAGCAAAGATCAATTAATACTAATTATAACTAAACTACTCAGATGCAAACAACAGATTCAGAGAATAAAATATAAACGTATATAAACAGATTTTAGCACTTACAAGTTGTCCTAGCCACTATGGCTTGCAACCAATGAAACAGTGAACCACTAACCTAGACCATTATCAACCCCAAATAAATCAAACTCAACCCAATTCCCGCTCAACCAGCAATCCAGAACCAAGAAACCAATGAAACTGCAATGTTGACTTTTGTTGACCAGATTTGTTTTGAGAGTGATTTGATATTTGGACAAAATAAACTCACCAAAAGCACTTAGAAGCTTAAATGAGCTTATTTAAACATTAGCTAAAGCTTTTGATAAACTTTTGAGAAGCTTGAGAGTATTTTTTTATTTTTCAATTATTTTTACATTTTTTTTGTATTTTTGAGTTAATGAAGAAAATAGCTAAAAACAGATTTGGATTAATGAAATAAGCAATAGACAAGGAGAATAAGCAGATTTAAAACATAAACAATTAAACAAATACTTGAGAATTAAAAACTGAAATTTTATTAATCTAAGAAATTTGAGTACACAAAGTGAATTACAAAAGCTTAACAATACTAAAATATTAAAATGACATTAAAACTAAAACTATACTCTTGAAAAATGAAAGAAAGAGATATCTCCAATTGTGAGCGAATGAGGGGTTTATATAGTCGAGTTCCAAGGCCAAGGAAGGATCTAGAAATATGTAATCTGTGCTTCTTTGAGTGAATATCAACCCTCTGATCAAATCCCAGCTATCATTCTTTCATCACAACCCTTGGATCACATTGCCACGCATTTTGCACCAATCAGAGGAGAGGGATTGGAATGTTTTCACTCGGATAGCTGACCTGGCAGTCACATGTGTCAGGGTGTGTCAGTGATTGTATGGTTTTGCCCTTAATTGTGGTTAATTTGGCTGAATTGACATATGGGGTAATTAGGGTTCTTACAGGTAAATTGGGGATTTATTGGGCGGAGGTTTTTTTTATTATTGTTTGATATTGTTTGACCGGGTTTGGGTTATTGACGGGGACCATTTAAGTATTCGGTCATGAGATATTATGCGGGTATAGTATTGGCGGGACCGGGTTTGGATTGGGCCATTGGATTATTTGGTTCAATGAGGTAAGTATATTGGATTAGGACTAGTTTAGAATCCAAATAACATCATAAGGTCTAAACATGTACAAGTGAAACTTCGAGAGCCAAATCAGTAAATTCAAATGTTCTTCAAAGGCCTTTCTTGTCAATCTCAAATAATCCAAGGGTTGATTTTGACAATTCCGAAACTTGAGGGATCACTTTGCCAAATGCTCAAAGATGAGGGACTAATCTCGACAATTCTTCAAACTTGATTATATCTTCTTAAAATCATCATCGAGAATAAAATCTTCAAAATGCACAATCTCGACTTTCGGCTCATTTCAAACTCTCTTAATCTCGTGCTCGGATTTACGCCCCGATTTGGCTCCTTTTTGTGTGTTTTACATATCCGCACTGCACAAGCACAAACTCAAGAAACCACAAATATTAGCAATAAACGGCTCTTTCTTGGTTATTTTGGGTTTTATTTGATAAAGAAATTATATGTGTTTTAGCACATATCAAAATACCCAGACGAGACCATTGTCGTGTCCTCACGCAATGCAATCAACTCACGCCCTAAAACCAAGGATTTCAACCTCTTTCTACTAAACCTATGAAGAAGTAGCAAAGATTCCTCAAAAGAGATTAAGAAAGCCTTAATTCTAAAAATGCCCCGTTTACCTTTTTTTATATGTAGATATTACGATTAAGCACATTCCGATTATGAGTGACGGTTTGTTGAACTTTCATGTCGATCAATAACTCTAACATTTTTCAAACGACACGTTAAGATCACGGAGTAGGAAACACAACACGTGAAGTGACCATACGGATAGAATACATCGTCCCCGATTTTCACAAGCTCCCAAACTAAGCGTAAAATCAAATCATTGCTAAACATGACTTTAGATGCTAACGCTACCCATGGAAGTTACTTGTGTAATTACCGTTTGTTCCCATTTTCTATTTTCCTCTAGATTTTTTTATTTTTGTGAGAAATGAATTTCTTCAAATTTCTCGTTTCGATAAGAATTAATCCGATAAAGATATAAGGCTAAGTCGATAATTAGTTATCCGTCTTCTCGAGAACCATTGTTCCAAAATGAGGTCCACATCAAGGAATTTTTATTCACTTATAATTTTGACTTTTTCAACATTTTTTCATTTTCATCATTTTTCATCATCATCATTTTTTTCTTTTTTTTTTTTTTTTTTTTTAACACTTATACTTTTACTTATATGAGCTATGAACTACGGAGCTTCACGGGTAATTCCAAGACTTATTTATTACGGATCCTTGATGTGTACCCAATTTTTAAAACAAATATTCTTTTAAGAAGATAAAGAACTAACTATCGCTAAAAACTCAACATCTCTAATTATTTATTAGATAGATATGGGGTGAAACAATTTTGTGGGAACAAAAAGCCATAAGTACCTTCGATGGGCTTTAAAGAGAACCAACTACTCCACGCTTAGCATCTAAACTCATAAGTAACTCTATCATTTCTCGATCTCCGCAAATTTAAAATCCCAAATAATGAGATCCGCGGATGCTTAGCTGATAATTTTTAGATTATCTATGGTTAAGGGAACAAGCTAGGGCTCAACACGCCCGGTCAAGTCAGAATTCCATTCCTACTCTCACCAGCGGAAAGTCAACAAGGTGTCAAAACATATACATTAATTTAGCGAATGCTTCGTTAAATAATCTCAAGTCTCACATTTTTAAAGTTACTTATTAGAAACTAGCAAATTCTTGTTTAAGCTTCGCATATTTAAAATCACCTAGGGAGACTTGCAAATTCTTGGCCTTGAGAGCTAGAATCGCATTTTATAGCCTCTTGTCTAAGTAATTAGCAAAGGCTATTTCAAAAAAACGCATATTTAAAGTAACCTCTAAGAAACTACAAAGACTTTTCAATCATAAAACTAGCAAAAGCTTACAAAAATTTTTAAATTTTCACATTTTTGCACAATTTTTTCATTTTCTAA
This sequence comes from Chrysanthemum lavandulifolium, assembly GCA_022545495.1. NCBI lineage: Eukaryota > Viridiplantae > Streptophyta > Magnoliopsida > Asterales > Asteraceae > Chrysanthemum > Chrysanthemum lavandulifolium. The sequence continues at coordinate 250,798,432 of CM040239.1, forward strand.
GAAAAACGGGTTGAGAGTACACGACAAAAACAAGCAAGTGCGGTCAAATCAAATCAAGATTACCCTACCCCAGATTAGAACGAAACATTGTCCTCAATGTTTAAAGCAAGGGTAACAACGAAAATCTAAAAGCCGTTTATTAAGTATGCTAGAAGATAAAAGTTAGTCGATAAGATTTCGGATATAGAATTTCCATCAGCATCGATCATGAAACTCGAGTGGAGAAAAGACAAACTTCGAGCACGAGAGTCTTCATATCGGGAACATCCTGGACAAAACATCACAAACAACCAAACACGAGAAATCGAAGAGGCTAACCCCTTCATGTCACTTATTAGAAAATAGAAGAATATAGAGATAAGCATGGGGTGCCTCCCACAAAGCGCCTTGTTTTTGGTCACCGAGTCGCTAGCCCCGACTCGTCCCCGAATTCATTTGTCCTTGGGAAGAAAATGGTAGAGATACCGTGGTCAAAATGGTGTCCTCATTCCCGAAGGAATGAGATCAGGTGGTTGGGAGGAAATAAAATATCGGGCTCAAGCACAAATGGGGTATCACCTCCCAAACTCACATAAGGTATATGAAAGAATGATCCATCATCCAGCGGTTTAGCGGGCGGACGAAGGGATGACGGATCACAATAAGAATACTCCATAGAAGAAGGAGTCCATGGTACGTAAAAGTGTTACTTGAAGATTCATTAATGAAGGCATCCAAGAGAGGATCCTTTTCCGGTTAACTTTGTTTTATGAATGTCCCTCCAGAAGAGTATCCCGAGGTTAAAAATCTTGTCCTCGGAGGAAGGAAATCAAAGTATCATCTACGTGAAAATCCTCACGAGGAAAGGAATCACTCTCGGATAAAAAATAATGTTGGACCTCGGGATCAACAAGTTCATCCGTCGAAAACTTCACTTCCTTTTCTTTCTTGGGAAAACGGATCATCGATTCATTTTCTTTATTTCGAGAAAGGATCGAGTCGGTGGGAGCAAGTTCAACGGTGAGCTCCTCACTTTCTTCGTCAAAGAGTTGATTCTCAAACATTTTATTATATTCGTAATCGATTTCAAACAAGGGATTTGTGAATGTCGTTTTGAAAGATTCCGGATTGAAAGATGTCTCGAAGAAGTTTCCATAATTTCGGAAGAAAAGTGGGATTGCCAATCAAAGGAAGGTTGATTTTCTTAGAAATCGAAGGTGGGATAAGTGGTGTGCTCTTAGAGCTAGCGCTTCCACCACTACCGCTTTAGTCTCCTTTTCTTGTTTCTTTTTCCGTTCACTGTATTGTCAACATACTCTTAATTGTAAACCTTGAAAGATCAATTCTAGACGGTTTAGGTTCAACTTTTTCACATCATCCGGATCATCCGGAGGATTTTCATAGTCGAGACGGAAAGAGTCGGTCATACCGGATTAGATGGTAAATGGGATCACCACTTTCTTGAGAAAATCAATCACACCGATGCTATGAATAGAATGATCATCGGGTGGAGGTTTTGAAGTTTGTTCGGCATAAAACACAATCTTTTCATTTCCTTTTTGATTGTCAACGTTCCTTGGTAATGATCCACAAGGACTTTTGCGGTTCTTAAGAATGGTCTTCCAAGAGTGAGAGGGACTCGGGCATCAACCTCTATATCAATGACGGCGAAATCCACGGAAAATGGAGTTTATCCACTGCACCATAACATCGTTGACTACACCAACCGTGTGAGCAATTGTTCGATTAGCTAATTCAATAGTCATATGAGTCGGTATAAGAGTCTTCAATCCAAGCGCATGATATATCGCAAGAGGCATGAGACTTATGCTTGCACCGAATCGGTCAAGGCATTATATTCCTCAATATCATTCAAAGAGCAAGGAATGAGAAATTTCCGGGTCACCAAGCTTCTCGGGAGCTTGGTTGAGGAAGAATTAAACGTGTAGGCTCAAGTGAAATCTTTGAAATTTGTTCCAATTTCTTTTCATAAATCATGTCAGCAGCTTTGATCATATTAGTCGTAAGTTTAAACTTTGTTCCAGAAACAGCTTTCATTTTGTCGAATCGTGATTGAATCGATTTGCACGGTGTAAGATTAGAACTTGGTGTTATGACGGAGATAGAAGGAACTTGGGCAACCAAAGGTTGGACGTATTTGGCTTTTCCATTATCAAGAGGAATTACCGGGTCCTTTGTCACCTCGGTCTCGTGCTATATTCCTCACCGGGAGGAAGTAGTCATCGAGGGCCCATCATCACTTGAATGGTAACGGATTTCATTTCTCCTTCGGGTTTGGAATGGTGTTACTGGGAGAGAACCGAACCCAGGGTTGACTCATTTGGCACAAAACAAGATTCAACATATTCTCAAGTTTATTCTCGAAGCATCCATCTTGTTGTTCAAGTCAATTTTGTTCTTAAACTCATTGCTTTGTCTAGTTAACGAAGATTGGAATTCATTTCTAAAACTTGAAACTGGGTTTCATGGTTTGGATGGTAGCATTATTGTGTTGAATGTAGTTTGTGATGTCATTAGAAGGTAAAGGTGGAGCTTGATAGCTTGGAGCTTGATATCCTTGATTGTAATTGACTCCTTGGTTCGGTATTAATTCGGTGGGGCTTTGTATTGGTTTTGAACATTTGGTCCACGAACTTGATTTTGATTAAAGCGAGTTTGATTGTTTGATTGAGAAAATCCCGGAGGTCCCATTTGATTACTAACACGAGGATTCGGTTCAACTTGAGGACGGTATTGGTTACCTCCGGTTACGGCATTAGCATCGAAAGGATTTCCATCGGTGGCGGTACAATTGTAGTAAGCATGCGGGCCACCACAAGTAGTACAAGTCGTTTCCACCGCTTTGACTTGAGCGGGTGGAGAAGAATTAACCTTAGTTGTCTTAATCTTAACCAAAGCCTGTATCATATCCGTAAGCTTATCAATCTTAGCATCGGTGCTAGACGTATTTCGTAAGGCGAGGGCGATGGTGTAGCACTCACTCGGCGACAACCGATTTGCTACGTGAGGTACGAACTTTAGATTTATTCTCAATAATCGACAAGGCATCTCTCGTTGATCGAGTCAACAAATTACCACCACAGGCGGCATTGAGAGAGTCTTGATCAGTTTCATTCAAACCGTTATAAAACGATCAAGTTGGTGCAACTCGGAAAAACCATGATGGGGACATTGCCTAAGCAAATCTTTGAATCGGTCCCATGCCTCACTAAATGATTCATCAAATCTTTGTGTGAATTTTGTTATTTCATTTTTAAGGCTTGTTGTTTTAGACGGTGGGAAGAATTCGTTCACTTAATTTTGATACTAAAATCTCCCGTGTGGTTATCGATCGAGGGGTAGTTTTTCGAGCCAAATCAGGCGGCCCTCAAGTGAAAACGGAAGAGTAATAGCTTGATAGCCTCTTCCGGACGTTACTGTACTTGATCGTAGACGTGAGCTTGTTAAACCGTCGGATATGAGAGTGAGGATCGCCCTCTCAAATCCGTAAAATTGGCTCGATGATACCAAGTTGATCAAGCCGTGTTTAAGCTCAAAGTTATCCAACGATTGCCGGACGACGATGGCTTCTCCATAACCCTCGGTGGGTGCCTGAGTTGCTCTTGCATGGATCGGTTGTCCTCCGCCATTTCGATGATGGGCGGAGTCCGATTAGTTCGAATCTCGGTTCGACTAATGGAACACGTCTATTTCGCTTCTTGGAATTGTAGCGGTTTCACGATCGGTCTCAGAGTTATTAGAGCGAGTGCATGCACTTTCAAAACCAAAGCAATTAAAAGAGAACGGTATTCGAAAAACACGTGAACTTAACCAATAATCCCAAGTGAAGTAATCACCTCTATAAGACAAAGCGCATGCGGCGGAGAAGCTTTGTAGGTCGTCACAAGCTTATTAAAACCCGCTTCTTTTCACCGCAATTTAATGTCGGGCCGTCCTTATACCCACCACACAGTTTGTTTATCCGATAGAAATAAATAAATTCAAGCGACACAAAGGCAAGTTTTTGATCTTTAGTTCGGGAACTTATTAATGATAACACATCCGTTGAGAATGTTATATAATTGGTGTCTTATTTATTAGCAAAAACACAAGAGAAAATCTTTTGTATTTTTTTAATATGATATATATACAAAAGAAAAAGAAAATATTTTTTTTTTTTTTTTATTTTATAGAAAATAGTAACTTCACGAATGAAGGATCTCGAGTCACTAATCGTCAAACCTCAAGCGATATTGTCGAGACACAACCTCCCGGCGCCGCGCCCAAAATTTGATCGTCCGTAATGTAGGCTTAGGGGTATGTGTATGGATAAAACCTCAATATCGATATAAAAATAATCACAAAGATAGATTCAAAATTCCTTTAGGAAAAGAATAATAAATCAAATCCGTGTGTGATCGTTGATAAGGATTAGTCAACCCGAATCGCTTCCCAACGAGGCGTGAATTGCCTACGTCGTTTTGGTTTGGAATTTAATGCTCGATGTATTGAATTTGTGATTTGATTTTATTAAACTACGGAGAAGGGAAAGTAATTAAGGAAATCTAATCTACGGAAATCCTAAGTGCGAGATTAACTAAAAAGTAATAAAAGAAACGTAAATAAAATGCAACTACGCCTAATCTATATCCTAAAAATGCCTAAAATTACTTTACTCTAGAAATGCAAGTTGAAAACTATTTAGGAATTAAAACTATTTTTTAGGTTTTTTCGGATTTTATTAAAATTAAAACTAATTTTAACTTTTAAATTTAAGTTAAAATACTAGAAATTATGAAAATTAAAGGAAAAATTATGAAACTATTTTTATAAAATCTAAAATAACCTAAGAGATTTTTCAAAACTATTTTTGTATTTTTCTGATTAATTTTCTATTTTCTACGAATTTAAAACTATTTAAATCTAATTAAATGGCTAAAAATTACAAAATAAACTAGGAAAATCTAGAAAAATTATTTTTTTTCTTTTGTATTTATCTTAATCTATGAAAATTGAAAATTATTTTTAGAACTTTTTCGATTTAATTGCAATAAAAGCTATTTAAAAATACCTAAAACTGCTTTTAAATTGTGAAAATACTAAACAATGATGAAAATTTATGAAAAATTCAGTAAAAATCTAAAATATTATTCTAAATCTAGGAAAATTATAAAAACTATGGCTTATGTATTAGAAATGAGAGTCGATGTGTAAACTGCTTTAGAATAAGTTATTGAAAATAAGCTAGAGAGCACAAAAGCTACCAAACTTTCTCGGAAGCTATATTATACTAAAACTACTTATCAAGAACTAATTACTTCTAATCCTAACCTCTAATAAGCAGTTTACCAAGTTTAGAGCTAATAAACTATTTATCCAAACGCCTACCTAGACCTACTTTTAAGTCGTTGCGGAGGCTTATTCAATAAGCTAATGTGCAAACAGTGTCCATGGTTCTCAAGACCACCGACCAAAGAGTGATTATGCCAAATTTCGATCAAGACAAGTTCAAATGAAGCAAATACAAAGCCTAGACGGTTGATGAAAACCGGTTTTGACAACTTTTTACTTTTTAGCTGTTTTGGAAATGTTGACCAAGATGAATTTTAAATCCAAATGATGAAGCGATTATGATGTTTTAGGTTAAAACAAATCTTTACTAAGCAACTATAGTAAAAGCGAACACGATCAAGCTTTTAACCTTAAAATTCCAACAGACATACAACTTAAAAGCGATTGAAAGTGTTTTTGACTTTTGGTGAACAAGCGCTATAAACTCGGTTCTAAGATGACCATCTATAACCTAAATGAGCATGTATCCACTACAGGCGATTAACTATCCTCTACCACGCTTTACAAGCAAATCCAAACACTACTTTCTAACTAATTTTGTGAACTAAAACAGGTTATTACTAGACTAATCTAAACTAACATTAAGCAAAGATAAATTAAAACTAATTATAACTAAACTACTCTGATGCAAACAACAGATTCAGAGAATAAAATATAAACGTATATAAACAGATTTTAGCACTTACAAGTTATCCTAGCCACTATGGCTTGCAACCAATGAAACAGTGAACCACTAACCTAGACCATTATCAACCCCAAATAAATCAAACTCAACCCAATTCCATTTCAACCAAAGAATCCGAACCAAGAAACCAATGAAACCGCAATGTTGACTTTTGTTGACAGTTTCTTTTGAGAGTGATTTGATATTTGATGAAATAAACTCACCAAAAGCACTTAGAAGCTTAAATGAGCTTATTTAAACAGTAGCTAAAGCTTTTGACAAGCTTTTGAGAAGCTTGAGTGTATTTTTTATTTTCAATTATTTTTTCTGTTTTTTTGTATTTTTGAGTTAATGAAGAAAATAGCTAAAAGCCAAATTTTATTAATCTAAGAAATTTGAGTACACAAAGTGAATTACAAAAGCTTAACAATACTAAAATATTAAAATGACATTAAAACTAAAACTATACTCTTGAAAATGAAAGAAAGAGATATCTCCAATTGTGAATGAATGAGGGGTTTATATAGCTGAGTTCCAAGGCCAAGGAAGGATCTAGAAAGATGTAATCTGTGCTTCTTTGAGTGAATATCAACCCTCTGATCAAATCCTAGCTATCATTCTTTCATCACAACCCTTGGATCACATTGCCACGCATTTTGCACCAATCAGAGGAGAGGGATTGGAATGTTTTCACTCGGATAGCTGACCTGGCAGTCACATGTGTCAGTGTGTGTCAGTGATTGTACGATTTTGCCCTTAATTGTGGTTAATTTGGCCGAATTGACATATGGGGTAATTAGGGTTCTTACCTAGGTAAATTGGGGGATTTATTGGCGGAGGTTTTTTTATTATTGTTTGATATTGTTTGACGGGTTTGGGTTATTGACCGGGGACCATTTAAGTATTGGTCATGAGATATTATCTTGGGTATAGTATTGGCTTGACCGGTTTGGATTGGGCCATTGGATAATTTGGTTGGGCCGAGGTAAGTACATTGGATTAGACTAGTTTAGAATCCAAATAACATCATAAGGTCTAAACATGTACAAGTTGAAACTTCGGGAGCCAAACTATAAATTACTAAAATGTTCTTCAAAGGCCTTTCTTGTCAATCTCAAATAATCCAAGGTTGATTTTGACAATTCCGTAAACTTGAGGGATCACTTTGCCAAATGCTCAAAGATGAGGGACTAATCTTGAAAATTCTTCAAACTTGATTATATCTTCTTAAAAATCATCATCAGAGAATAAAATCTTCAAAAATGCACAATCTCGACCTTTTGGCTCAGCCTCAAACTCTCTTAATCTCTCGTGCTCTGATTTACGTCGATTTGGCTCATTCTGTGTTTTACATATCCGCACGCAAAAGCACAAACTCAAGAAACCACAAATATTAGCAATAAACGGCTCTTTCTTGGTTATTTTGGGTTTTATTTGATAAAGAAATGATATGTGTATTAGCACATATCGTGAATTTCTACAAGGGGATTCTTTTCAACAAGATTTTCACTTTTGCATATCCATATCCTTTTTCCGAATACTTGTTCGGGGGTTAATAGAGTCCGAGGCTTAAACTTGTTTAAGGATATCCAATTTTCCTTTGTGTAATCATGGGGTTTTATCGTTATATTATTCATTTTACACTCGTGATCTTCTAGCTTCTTATTCATTTTCACCCTAGTGACTTCATCGATTTCTTATCTTCCTCGTGAGCACTCAACAAGAACTAGGTTTCTGCCTAGGCTTAAGGATTTCATTACCATCATAAAGTACCTTATGAGCAGCTCTAGCCTTTTAATGACCTCTGGATTTGGTTCCTCAACAATGGGAATGTATGCTTATCGCTAAGACTCTATGCTTAGTGATCATGTGAGCGATCAATGGTATTCCTTGTACGCACAACTTATTTTCAAGCTTGTTTTCAAAGTTTTTAGATTGGAAATATCATTCAAAAGTTTTGATTCCTTAGCATTGAATTCTTTCTTAAGCATTTTAACATTTTCTTGAAGTTCTTGTTTTTGCTTAGCGCTTTAGAAAGCTTTTGTTGTAAGGAGTTTAACTCTTGTTTTAATACTTCTTCTCTAAAATTACTTTTTCTAATAATTGTACGCATTTGGTCATCCATTTCTGTTCACGGTGGTTAACTCAAACTTAGCACTGCTCATAAATAGTAACTTGTTCTTTATAGGCGTCGATTCGTAGATAACAGAATCATCGAGGGCACGTGCGGTGTATTCATAAAAACATAGTCATCATTGGTGCGAAGATGCATTACTTGGTACAATCTCACTTTCACTTTGCTTCACATATTGATCATATGGGACAATATTGCTATTACCTCATCATCAATCTCGATTCATAAGTTTCAAGAGATTGTACTTTATTATGCAACTTTTGCTCATCAACATCATCATATAGTTTTAATACCTCTTAAATGATTTTGTCTTTGGATGGACCAGCTTGTTGTGGTAGAGACCATAGGTGAGATGCTAGCCACGAAGATTGTTTGGGCGATGAGGTTCATCATCGACGTCGAGTCAAATGCATCACGATCGACTACTTGAAAGGCATTTTGATGATTATGACCTATCTCTCGAATTGGTCGCTCATCAACATCAAGCATCATAGGTTCGGGCATTTCCCTTAGCAAGAAACAACAACTCCTCTTCATCCAAAGCGGCTCCATTATCCCGAGCTTGCACTAGCAACATCTTGTCTTTGAAGTATTCTCGCATTCATGGACGTTTTGGAGATGTGCGTTCCTAGCAATATGTCCTCACCACCACAGCTTGTAGCACTTAATTGGCTTTGCTTGACCTTGATTTCCATTCCTTCCCGCTTCGATTTCCAATATAACCTCCACCTACTCCACTTATTCCCTGCTCATATAGCCTTCCTTGAAGCTGGTTGCACCATAACTTTTCCATCTATGACAACCGCATAATTGTGAAGGTTGGATGCGATTCGATCTCATTGTTAGTGTGAAGGCTGTTGGTATGTGGATTGAGAGTTAAGTTTTGTTTAACCATAAGAGCGGTTGATTGATGAAATGTCCCATGACCGCATCGGCATCGCCTTGTTTGAACATTGGATCGGGAATGAGTTTGTGATTACCATTACCGTGGGTATAACTTGAGAAGTTTGGTGGTAATTCCAACATTTGTGTAAAAGGTTGTTGAATCATTTGAAGAACTTGTTTCTCCACAGTTGGTTTGGAACTGTTCAAGAATCCTTTTTCAAACATAGCATGTCTCTCATTTTGAAGAAGAAAAGCATCTGATTGCTCATAGTTTGTATTCTTCAATCCTTTGGTTAGCTTCAGCGGTGACAAATTTGTGCCATTCGGGATTCATGTTATTCACAAACTTTGAGTTCAATGAATGTTTGGCATGGTCATTTTGATGTTCCTCATGTCATTCATGCTTATGGAATCTCACGTAGTACTCATAGACACTCTCATCTGGTTTCATCTTGAAGTGCTCAAACTCATCATACGGTTGTGATTCTGTCTTCCTTGATTAATTCAAAACCCGAGAGAAGCATTTTACATTATCCCAAACTGCCTTGGCTTCAATGTTGTGATTGATAATCTTGTAGATATCTTTCGGAAGACCCAAGTATAATGTTAGAAGCCCGATATCATCATCGAATCTTTTTTCTCCTTATCATTGAGCTCATCATACGTATTTGGTCCGTCTAATCCATAGATCATTTTCCATCTACAATTGTGTATCAATTAAGTCTCTTGTAGTCTCAATCGATAAGGTCCTTCATCAATGGATTTGAGAATGTTGACCCATTTTCCTTTCCAATACAATCAATCGATTCGTTGAGCCCAAGAGTCGTAGTCGGGCCTGGTCAAGCATGGGTGGATTTAGTATATGAACCATTGCTTGAACATCCTCAAAGAATGATGGAGATGATTGTAGGTACGTTGGTAGACATGTTTACAGATTACAGGATTTTATAAGTCAATGATTAAACCGGAAATAGATTCTTTCACGGGATTTTACTAAATCAAGAGAAAACCAGATATATAAACTAAAGATCAACCAAGTCGCTAAGAATCCTTGAACCAAGTCGCTAAGAACCAATTTGCTAAGTATTATGAAATCAAGTCGCTAAGCACCAAGTCGCTAGACACAAGTCGCTATAATGCCAAATAGCTAAGACACAGTCAAGTTGCTAAAGAACAACTCGCTAAGGTCCAAGTCTCTAACACCAAGTCACTAAGAATACTAAGTACAAGTCGCTAAAAAAATTGAAAGCAAGTCGCTAACTTCACCAAGTCGCTAGCCGTAGTGGAGAATCTACTAAGTTGTACTGTTTGTCGGCTTGTCTCAATACACAAGTCGCTAGGACCAATTCGCTAACAATTAGCACTACAACTCGCTACCTTTTACTGAAGCAAGTCGCTACGATGAAAAACACTACGAGAACCAAGTCGCTAGCAAGAAAAACTTCAAAAACACACTTTTCACTCCAAAACAAGCTCAACCACAGTGATTCAAGCTTACCAAATCAAAACCCAAGCACATACAATGGTTCTAAACACAAAAGTACACCCAAAATTTAAACTTTAACACTAGAAATGATCCAAATGATGCAAAAACCACTAAACTTTTTCAAACACAAAAACCATCTAAAACCACAAGAAATCCAAGGATATGTAAGAGAGATGATCAACCCATGGCTCGATACCATTTGTAATATATTGATTTCACAAACACATCATATCATAATCAAAGAGGCGTATAAGATGAGGTTTTAGAGAAAAGAGTTAGAGGTTTGGGAACTTAGTGAGAGAAAATGAAAGTATTATTATGAGCTCCAACTCTCTATCTTGGGAGGTAGAGTATTTATAGTCTTACACAAATCGCCACCTATGGGGCTGTGGATCGGGGCATACTTGGTAAAGACCCGTCCGTCCTCCACGGTGTTACTTAACTAAATACTACTTAACATTAAATAATCCACTACTACGAGCTTTCTAACGATTACATACACTTGAGGTGACCGACTCTTTAATAACTGGATTTACTAAATCCTAACAGACATGAAAATGTTTTGTGAGCTATTACATGTTAGGTTAAGGTCAGAAATCCAAACTCCTTTATGAATTTTTGATTTCTGGCTCAGAATAGTGCGAGTGTTATGGATAGATCTATCATGGTTGGCAACCCCGTCTGGATTTTCGACACCAACTTGCCATGATCTAGCCAGTCTGGACTTGGGATGCTCCAACTTGCCATGACATATAACATGTCGGATGTTGTGTGTGATTAGAGATAGATATGGCCCGTACTGTCTAGCATTAGTTTCATGACTTAGCCGGCGTAATAGTTATGTGATATGATACTATGATTTAGGCATTGTGAGCCGATGGTAAATTTTAAATTTTTTGTGAGCGAGTATTTGCACTCGAAAACCTTGTGGTCCACATTACTATTTTACTAAAGGTAAACATTGCTTTCGTGACACTATGGATGACACTTTGGTCGAAAACTTCTTCTGGAACTCGAAGTATTTTACGTAAGCCTATGAACTTACCAACCTCGTGTTGACTCTTTTACATGTATTTTCAGGTATTGAGGTGATATTTTACTTTGGCGCTGAATTGACATGGCATGGTCATAGACGACTATGATATTTGTATTTGGGATCGCTTTATTATTATGGGCTGTGATTTCAGACTATTTCTAAATAATGTAAACATAATGCTTTCGATTATAAAATTTCTTAAGGTAAATCTGTTATTCTATACTTTGTGTTGTGATACCAACAAGAGCACCTATGACTGTGATGCTTCTATCGAACACGATTTTTAGGGGTGTAACACGCCTCAACCCCCCAAACACTAAAACAACAATATGAGAACTTTATTGCCTCAAGCTCGAGATGCTTGATGAAACTTCTTATAAACTCTAAGCTTGTGAGTCACCGAGATTCTAGGTGAGAAGTGTTGGAATCACTCCTAAACAGTGATTTCAAGTATTTATATTTCATATGTAATAGGTAGTTTTATTATGGCCTTTATGTTTGTTTAAGGTCAAGCTTATGTAGAAGGCCCATAAGCTTGATCCAAGCCCAATATGAATAGGGAAGGAGAGGAGTGTTGCCTCAGCTCCTTGCCTATATAAACATTGTAATAACCTTCATTCAAGGTTGGTTGTTCAAGTTTTCTTTTCTTTCACACTCTTTCTCTTAACCATGTTTACTCACGTATTGTGTGTGTTTGGATAGCTTGTTCATCCGCCTCCTCTCTATCTCTTTCATAGAAGCTTGTGTTGTAAAACTAGTGACCTAACAAAGGGTATCAATCGCCAAATAGTTGGGTGTACTGCTTTGTTTTGAAGTTTTGTTTTGTGTCTTACGCGTAAAGGTAACACAATCTTTGGTTATCTTAAAACTCGTTTTTACACTTTTAATCCAAGATTCTTGTATTTTCAATGTTTTGAGGTGTTAAAATACTTGTTTTTGACAAAAGTTTCAAACTTTACGCGTGGATTTACGCTTTTAAGCTTGTTTTGTTCGTAGGTGTCGTTCTACGCGTAACCCGCTTAGCGATCTTGGTACATCAAAATTCACACTTTTGTGTTCTTTTGGTACTATTGAAGCTATTCCATAACAAAAAGCTGGTTTAGAAACACATTTCGCGTAATCAGTTACGAGTAATCCCACGCGTATAAAACCCTAATATTACGCGTAAGATTTTCCTTGGTTTGATCTTCAATTTTACGGTTTATTCCGTGTTTCTTACTTGGATAAGTCCGAAAATACGTCGACTTTGGATATCTTTTGAAGCGTGAAGTGTAAAAGATCATTTGGGCAAAACCTAAAATTACGCATAAGCATAAGCTTACGGCCAGAGAAATTTCGCATAAGATTCACTTTACGCGTAAACTAAGGTCTACGATAAGGTAATCCCACGCATAACTTTCAACGCCTAACTTTTGTCTACGCCTAACTTTGGTGCTTTTATCCTACTTACGCTGTAAGCTAAAACCTACGCGTAACTCCTCATTGTTACGCGTAACTTTTGGTGTTTTACGCATAAGTGCTACTTGGTTCTTGTCTTTCCTACGCCTAAGGACACTTCATCAACAAAGGTTCATTCGACTACAAAGATCCATTTTTACCACACAAGTTTATCATCATGTCTCAACCACCATACTCTAACTACTTCCCTCACACTTATAATTAACAACAAGCTATTTATCAACAACAATTTAATCAGCAACATACTCCACAACTTGGTGCAATTCCACCACCACAAATGGTTCAAACACCACCAAGTCTTCAAGTTCTACCCTATACAAACGATTTCAATCAACATCCATCACGAAGCACTATGAAGGAACCCACTTGGTTTGCAAAGATGTGTGAAGCTTTAAGTCGCCAACAATCAATTCATGAAGCCGGATCACTGATAGACCTCCAATGCTCACTCCGAAACTACGATCAATGGGTGATAAGGTTCTTTAGGTTTTGTGATCTAAAGAAGCCACATGGAAAGTTCTTAAAGAAGGTTATCTTAGAAGGTCCATTTGAGATGCCCATCGTCATTGTGCCGGAGATCCAACTGCTTGTTCCACCAAGAGATGAACAAACCAACATTGCTCTTTGTTGCGATTTAAATCCTCAGAACTTCTACACTATGAAGGCGATGAACTTGCAATGGAATACATCCTCTTAGGATTACCAAACCCAATTCTTCGTAGTGTTGATGCTCAAAAGACGCACAAAAATGTGGGATCATATTCGTCTTCTTATGGAAGGATACATACTCAATCGGGAAGATTTGGAATCCAAAATTTACTTGGCTTATGAACACTTCATGATTGAACACGAGAGACACTCGAGTCATATCATCATCGATTTTCGGACATCATCAATGATTTGGATAAACACAACATCATCATGCCACAATTAGTGAATACTAAGTTCGAGTAGTCTTGGTCCGAATGGGAGAAGTATGTCATTTTCTCCGTCAAGCGAAGAATATGCATCATTCTACTTATGGATTGTTGCACGATTACTTGAAGCCTCATGAGAAGGAAGTTGATCGGGAAAGGATTCTCAATGCTCAAATTGCTAAGCAGTCACAACCGGACAATCAACAACTTGCCTTGTATGCTCAATGCATTATCCTCTCAACCAAAGAACTCAACCAACTCGCTTCAAACACATCTTCACAAAGAACAACCTCAACCTCAACAAAATCAATTGGTTCCATCGGCAACAATGCTCAAGCATATGTCGCTGAAGCCACTCTTGAAATCGATCCATTCAAGCATTGCAACAAGGATTTGTGATGATTGCTAATGCTTTTGGCGTTACATAAACAAATCCAACAATCGTATTCATTCCGCATCTAACACACGGACTCAATTGTTGTGAACAATGGACGTGTTGAAGTTCGTAATCGTGATTATGGTCGCCGACGGGCGGTGGCCAAGGGTTTAATCTTTGTGGTAGGAATAACAACAGAGCTCAGTGGTGGAGCAGGAAATGCTCCAAATGCTCAAAGATGAGGGACTAATCTCGACAATTCTTCAAACTTGATTATATCTTCTTAAAAATCATCGTAGAATAAAATCTTCAAAATGCACAATCTTAACCTTCTGGCCACCAAACTCTCTTAATCTCTCGGCTTGACTTACGCCTCGATTGCTCCTTTTGTTGTTTACATATCCGCACTTCGACAAGCACAAACTCAAGAAACCACAAATATTAGTAATAAACGGCTCTTCTTGGTTATTTTGGGTTTTATTTGATAAAGAAATTATATGTGTTTTAGCACATATCAAAATACCCTGTAGACGAGACCATTGTCGTGTCCTCACGCAATGCAATCAACTCACGCCCTAAAACCAAGGATTTCAACCTCTTTCTACTAAACCTATGAAGTAGCAAAGATTCCTCAAAAGAGATTAAGAAAGCCTTAATTCTAAAATGCCCCGCTTACCTTTTTTATATGTAGATATTACGATTAAGCACATTCCGATTATGAGCGACGGTTTGTTGAACTTTCATGTCGATCAATAACTCTAACATTTTTCAAACGACACGTTAAGATCACGGAGTAGGAAACACAACACACGCGGAAGTGACCATACGGATAGAATACATCGTCCTCGATTTTTCACAAGCTCCCAAACTAGCGTAAAATCAAATCATGCTAAACATGACTTTAGATGCTAACGCCACCCATGGAA
Source organism: Chrysanthemum lavandulifolium (assembly GCA_022545495.1). Lineage (NCBI taxonomy): Eukaryota > Viridiplantae > Streptophyta > Magnoliopsida > Asterales > Asteraceae > Chrysanthemum > Chrysanthemum lavandulifolium. The sequence goes on from CM040239.1 coordinate 250,813,645, forward strand.
GTTACTGTAATTACCGCTTGTTCCCATTTTCTATTTTCCTCTAGATTTTTTATTTTTGTGAAATGAATTCTTCAAATTTCTCGCTTCGATAAGAATTAATCCGATAAAGATATAAGGCTAAGTCGATAATTAGTTATCCGCTTCTCGAGAACCATTGTTCCAAAATGAGGTCCACATCGGAATTTTTATTCACTTATAATTTTGACTTTTTCAACATTTTTTCATTTTCATCATTTTTCATCATCATCATTTTCTTTCTTTTTTTTTTTTTTTTTTTTTAACACTTATACTTTTACTTATATGAGCTATGAACTACGGAGCTTCACGGGTAATTCCAAGACTTATTTATTACGGATCCTTGATGTGTACCCAATTTTAAAACAAATATTCTTTTAAGAAGATAAAGAACTAACTATCGCCAAAACTCAACATCTCTAATTATTTATTAGATAGATATGGGTGAAACAATTTTGGGAACAAAAGCCATAAGTACCTTCGATGGGCTTTAAAGAGAACCAACTACTCCACGCTTAGCATCTAAACTCATAACTCTATCATTTCTCGATCTCCGCAAATTTAAAATCCCAATAATGAGATCCGCGGATGCTTATCGATAATTTTAGATTATCTATGGTTAAGGGAAAGCTAGGGCTCAACACGCCCGGTCAAGTCGAATTCCATTCCTACTCTCACCAAATGAAAGTCAACAAGGTGTCAAAACATATACATTAATTTAGCGAATGCTTAAATAATCTCAAGTCTCACATTTTAAAGTTACTTATTAGAAACTAGCAAATTCTTGTTTAAGCTTCAGATATTTAAAATCACCTAGGAGACTTGCAATTCTTGCCTCGAGAGCTAGAATCGCATTTTATAGCCTCTTGTCTAAGTAATTAGCTATTTCAAAAACGACATTTAAAGTAACCTCTAAGAAACTCGCAAAGACTTTTCAATCATAAACTAGCAAAAGCTTACAAAAATTTTAAATTTTCACATTTTGCACAATTTTTCATTTTCTAAGAAAAACGGGTCATGAGAGTACACGAAAAAACAAGCAAGCGGTCAAATCAAATCAAGATTACCCTACCCCTCAGATTAGAACGAAACATTGTCCTCAATGTTTAAAGCAAGGGTAACAACGAAAATCTAAAAGCCGCTTATTAAGTATGCTAGAAGATAAAAGTTAGTCGATAAGATTTCGGATATAGAATTTCCATCAAGATCGATCATGAAACTCGAGGGAGAAAGACAAACTTCGAAAACGAGAGTCTTCATATCGGAACATCCCGGACAAAACATCACAAACAACCAAACACGAGAAATCAAGAGGCTAACCCTTCATGTCACTTATTAGAAAATAGAAGAATATAGAGATAAGCCCCACAAAGCGCCATCTTTTGGTCACCGAGTCGCTAGCCCCGACTCGTCCCGAATTCATTTGTCCTGGGAAGAAAATGGTAGAGATACTGTGGTCAATGGTGTCCTCATTCCCAAGGAATGAGACCAGCGTGGGAGAGGAAATAAAATATCGGCTCAAGCACAAATGGGGTATCACCTCCCAAACTCACATAAGGTATATGAAAGAATGATCCATCATCCGCGGTTTAGCGAGACCGATAATGACGGATCACAATAAGAATACTCCAGTAAAGGGAGTCCATGGTACGTAAAAGTGTTACTTGAAGATTCATTAATGAAGGCATCCAAGAGAGGATCCTTTTCCGTTAACTTTGTTTTATGAATGTCCTCCAAGAAAGTATCCTGTATAAAATCTTGTCCCTGAGGAAGGAAATCAAAGTCATCTACGTGAAAATCCTCACGAGGAAAGGAATCACCTCGATAAAAATAATGTTGGACCTCGTGATCAACAAGTTCATCCGTCGAAAACTTCACTTCCTTTTTCTTTCTTCGGGAAAACGGATCATCGATTCATTTTCTTTATTCGAGAAAGGATCGAGTCATGGGAGCAAGTTCAACGGTGAGCTCCTCACTTTCTTCGCCAAAGAGTTGATTCTCAAACATTTTATTATATTCGTAATCGATTTCAAACAAGGGATTTGTGAATGTCGTTTGAAAGATTCTCGATTGAAAGATGTCTCAAGAAGTTTCCATAATTTCGTGAAAGAGTGGATTGCCAATCAAAGGAAGGTTGATTTTAGAAATCGAAGGTGGGATAAGTGGTGCTCTCTTAGAGCTACAGCTCTCCACCACTACCGCTTTAGTCTCCTTTTCTTGTTTTTCCGCTCACCTGTATTGTCAACATACTCTTAATTGTAAACCTTGAAAGATCAATTCTACGGTTTAGTTCAACTTTTCACATCATCCGGATCATCCGGAGGATTTTCATAGTCGAGACGAAAGAGTCGGTCATACCGGATTAGATGGTAAAATGGGATCACCACTTTCTTGAGAAAATCAATCACACCGATGCTATGAATAGAATGATCATCGTGGAGGTTTTAAGTTTGTTCGGCATAAAACACAATCTTTTCATTTCCTTTTTGATTGTCAACGCTCCTGGTAATGATCCACAAGGACTTTTATGGTTCTTAAGAATGGTCTTCCAAGAGTGAGAGGGACTCGCATCAACCTCTATATCAATGACGGCGAAATCCACGAAAATGGAGTTTATCCACTGCACTATAACATCATCGCTGATTACACCAACCGTGAGCAATTGTTCGATTAGCTAATTCAATAGTCATAATGAGTCGGTATAAGAGTCTTCAATCCAAGCGCATGATATATCGCAAGAGGCATGAGACTTATGCTTGCACCGAATCGGTCAAGGCATTATATTCCTCAATATCATTCAAAGAGCAAGGAATGAGAAATTTCCTGGGTCACCAAGCTTCTCGGAGCTTGGTCTGAGGAAGAATTAAACGTGTAGGCTCAAGTGAAATCTTTGAAATTTGTTCCAATTTCTTTTCATAAATCATGTCACAGCTTTGATCATTAGTCGTGAAGTTTAAACTTTGTTCCAAAAATTTTCATTTTGTCGAATCGTGATTGAATCGACCATTTTGTGTAAGATTAGAACTTGGTGTTATGACGAGATAGAAGGAACTTGGGCAACCAAAGGTTGGACGATTTGGCTTTCCATTATCAAGAGGAATTACCGTCCTTTGTCACCTCGGTCTCGTATATATTCCTCACCGAGGAAGTAGTCATCGAGGGCCCATCATCACTAATGGTAACGATTTCATTTCTCCTCGGTTTGGAATGGTGTTACTGGGAGAGAACCAACCCGAGGGTTGACTCATTTGGCACAACAAAGATTCAACATATTCTCAAGTTTATTCTCAGAAGCATCCATCTTGTTGTTCAAGTCGAATTTGTTCTTAAACTCATTGCTTTGTCTAGTTAACGAAGATTGGAATTCATTTCAAAACTTGAAACTGGGTTATGGTTTGATGGTAGCATTATTGTGTTGAATGTAGTTTGTGATGTCATTAGAAGGTAAAGGTGGAGCTTGATAGCTGGAGCTTGATATCCTTGATTGTAATTGACTCCTTGGTTCGTATTAATTCGGTGGGGCTTTGTATTGGTTTTGAACATTGGTCCACGAACTGATTTTGATTAAAGCGAGTTTGATTGTTTGATTGAGAAAACTCGGAGGTCCCATTTGATTACTAACACGAGGATTCGGTTCAACTGAGGACGGTATTGTTACCTCCGCTACGGCATTAGCATCGAAGGATTTATCTGGCTAGTACAATTGAGTAAGCATGCGGCCACCACAAGTAGTTAAGCTTCCACCGCTTTGACTTGAGCGGGTGGAGAAGAATTAACCTTAGTTGTCTTAATCTTAACCAAAGCCTGTATCATATCCGTAGCTTATCAATCTTAGCATCGGTGCTAGACGCTGTAAGACGGGATCGATGGGTGAAGCACTCACCGGAGCAAAGAACCGATTTACGTGAGGTACGAACTTTAGATTTATTCTCAATAATCGACAAGGCATCTCTCGTTGATCGAGTCAACAAATTACCACCCGGCGGCATTGAGAGAGTCTTGATCAGCCATTCAAACCGTTATAAACGATCAAGTTGGTGCAACCTGAAAACCATGATGGGACATTGCCTAAATCTTTGAATCGGTCCCATGCCTCACTAAATGATTCATCAAATCTTTGTGTGAATTTTGTTATTTCATTTTTAAGGCTTGTTGTTTTAGACGGTGGGAAGAATTGCTCACTTAATTTTGATACTAAAATCTCCCATGCGGTTATCGATCGAGGGGTAGTTTTTCGAGCCAAACCGCGGCCCTCAGTGAAACGGAAGAGTAATAGCTTGATAGCCTCTTCCCGGACGTTACGGTACTTGATCGTAGACGCGGAGCTTGTTAAACCGTCGGATGAGAGAGTGAGGATCTCTCAACCTGTAAATTGGCTCGATGATACCAAGTTGATCAAGCCGTTTAAGCTCAAAGTTATCCGCAACGCATCGGGCCGGACGATTATGGCTTCTCCATAACCCCTGAGTTGCTCTTGCATGGATCGTTGTCCTCCGCCATTTCGATGATGCGGAGTCCGATTAGTTCGAATCGGTTCGACTAATGGAACACGCCTATTTCGCCTCTTCGAATTGTAGCGGTTTCACGACGGTCTCAGAAGTTATTAACAGCAAGATGCACTTTCAAAACCAAAGCAATTAAAGAGAACGGTATTCGAAAACACAAAGGAACTTAACCAATAATCCCCATGAAGTAATCACTCTATAAGACAAACGCATGCGGCGGAGAAGCTTTGTAGGTCAAGCTTATTAAAACCCGCTTCGTAAATTAATAATGTCGCCGCCTTATACCCACCACACAGTTTGTTTATCCGATAGAAATAAATAAATTCACGCGACACAAAGGCAAGTTTTTGATCTTTAGTTCGGGAACTTATTAATGATAACACATCCGCTGAGAATGTTATATAATTGGTGTCTTATTTATTAGCAAAACACAAGAGAAAATCTTTTGTATTTTTTTAATATGATATATATACAAAAGAAAAAGAAAATATTTTTACTTTTTTTTTTTTTATTTTATAGAAAATAGTAATTTAATGAAGCGATCTCGAGTCACTAATCGTCAAACCTCAAACGATATTGTGAGACACAAAGCCCGGCCCTAAAATTTGATACGTCCGTAATGTAGGCTTAGGGTATGTATGGATAAAACCTCAATATCGATATAAAAATAATCACAAAGATAGATTCAAAATTCCTTTAGGAAAAGAATAATAAATCAAATCTCGTGTGTGATCGTTGATATGATTAGTCAACCGAATCGCTTCCCAACGAGCGAATTGCCATTGCTTTTGGTTTGGAATTTAATGCTCGATGTATTGAATTTGTGATTTGATTTTATTAAACCACGGAGAAGGGAAAGTAATTAAGGGAAATCTAATCTACGGAAATCCCAAGTCGAGATTAACTAAAAAGTAATAAAAGAAACGTAAATAAAATGCAACTACGCCTAATCTATATCCTAAAAATGCCTAAAATTACTTTACTCTAGAAATGCAAGTTGAAAACTATTTAGGAATTAAAACTATTTTTTAGGTTTTTCGATTTTATTAAAATTAAAACTAATTTTAACTTTTAAATTTAAGTTAAAATACTAGAAATTATGAAAATTAAAGGAAAAATTATGAAACTATTTTTATAAAATCTAAAATAACCTAAGAGATTTTTCAAAACTATTTTGTATTTTTTCTCGACATTTTCTATTTTCTACTAATTTAAAACTATTTAAATCTAATTAAATGGCTAAAATTACAAAATAAACTAGGAAAAATCTAGAAAATTATTTTTTTTCTTTTGTATTTATCTTAATCTATGAAAATTGAAAATTATTTTTAGAACTTTTTCGATTTAATTGCAATAAAAGCTATTTAAAAATACCTAAAACTGCTTTTAAATTGTGAAAATACTAAACAATGATGAAAATTTATGAAAAATTCAAGAAAAATCTAAAATATTATTCTAAATCTAGGAAAATTATAAAACTATGGCTTATGTATTAGAAATGAGAGATGTGTAAACTGCTTTAGAATAAGTTATTGAAAATAAGCTAGAGAGCACAAAAGCTACCAAACTTTCTCGTAAGCTATTATACTAAAACTACTTATCAAAGAACTAATTACTTCTAATCCTAACCTCTAATAAGCAGTTTACCAAGTTTAGAGCTAATAAACTATTTATCCAAACAGCCTACCTAGACCTACTTTTAAGTCAATGCACAAGCTTATTCAATAAGCTATCAGTAAACCAGTCCATGGTTCTCAAGACCACCGACCAAAGAGTGATTATGCCAAATTTCAGATCAAGACAAGTTCAAATGAAGCAAATACAAAGCCTAGACAGTTTGATGAAAACTGGTTTTGACAACTTTTTTACTTTTTAACTGTTTTGGAAATGTTGACCAAGATGAATTTTAAATCCAAATGATGAACTGATTATGATGTTTTAGGTTAAAACAAATCTTTACTAAGCAACTATAGTAAAAACTGAACACAGATCAAGCTTTTTAACCTTAAAATTCCAATGACATACAACTTAAAACCGATTGAAAGTGTTTTTGACTTTGGTGAACAACTCATAAACCCGTTCTAAGATGACCATCTATAACCTAAATGAGCATGTATCCACTACACGAACCGATTAACTATCCTCTACCACGCTTTACAAGCAAATCCAAACACTACTTTCTAACTAATTTGTGAACTAAAAACAAAGTTATTACTAGACTAATCTAAACTAACATTAAAAGATAAATTAAAACTAATTATAACTAAACTACTCGATGCAAACAACAGATTCAGAGAATAAAATATAAACGTATATAAACATTTTAGCACTTACAAGTTATCCTAGCCACTATGGCTTGCAACCAATGAAACAAAGGAACCACTAACCAGACCATTATCAACCCCAAATAAATCAAACTCAACCCATTCCATTTCAACCAAAGAATCCGTAACCAAGAAACCAATGAAACCGCAATGTGACTTTTGTTGACCGATTTTTTGAGAGTGATTTGATATTTGGACGAAATAAACTCACCAAAAGCACTTAGAAGCTTAAATGAGCTTATTTAAACAAGCTAAAGCTTTTGACAGCTTTTGAGAAGCGGTGTATTTTTTTATTTTTCAATTATTTTTCTGCTTTTTTGTATTTTCGAGTTAATGAAGAAAATAGCTAAAACCCAAATTTTATTAATCTAAGAAATTTGAGTACACAAAGTGAATTACAAAAGCTTAACAATACTAAAATATTAAAATGACATTAAAACTAAAACTATACTATTGAAAAATGAAAGAAAGAGATATCTCCAATTGCGAATGAATGAGGGTTTATATAGTCGAGTTCCAAGGCCAAGGAAGGATCTAGAAAGATGTAATCAGGCTTCTTGAGTGAATATCAACCTCTCGATCAAATCCTAGCTATCATTCTTTCATCACAACCTGGATCACATTGCACGCATTTTGCACCAATCGTGGGAGGAGGGATGGAATGTTTTCACTCGGATAGTGACCGGCAACATGTGTCAGCTGTGTGTCGTTGATTGTAACGATTTTGCCCTTAATTGTGGTTAATTGGCCGAATTGACATATGGGGTAATTAGGGTTCTTACCGGTAAATGGGGATTTATCACGGAGGTTTTTTTTTATTATTGTTTGATATTGTTCGACGGGTTTGGTTATCGACTGTGTGACCATTTAAGTATTCGGTCATGAGATATTATGTGGGTATAGTATTGGCTTGACCGGTTTGGATTGGGCCATTGATAATTTGGTTGGGCCGAGGTAAGTACATTGATTAGACTAAGAATCCAAATAACATCATAAGGTCTAAACATGTACAAGTTTAAACTCGTGAGCCAAACTATAAATTCTAAAATGTTCTTCAAAGGCCTTTCTTGTCAATCTCAAATAATCCAAGGGTTGATTTTGACAAGTAAACTTGAGGGATCACTTTCCAAATGCTCAAAGATGAGGACTAATCTTGAAAATTCTTCAAACTTGATTATATCTTCTAAAAATCATCATCGAGAATAAAATCTTCAAAATGCACAATCTCGACCTTTTGGCTCACCAAACTCTTAACTTCTGTGCTCTGATTACGCCCGATTGGCTCATCTCTGTGTTTACATATCCGCATTCGCAAAAGCATTGAAACTCAAGAAACCACAAATATTAGCAATAAACGCTCTTTCTTGGTTATTTTGGTTTTATTTGATAAAGAAATGATATGTGATAGCACATATCGTGAATTTCCTGAGGGGATTCTTTTCAACAAGATTTTCATTTTTCATATCCATATCCTTTTTCCAATACTTGTTCGGGTTAATAGAGTCCGAGGCTTAAACTTGTTTAAGGATATCCAATTTTCCTTTGTGTAATCATGGGGTTTTATCGTTATATTATTCATTTTACACTCGTGATCTTCTAGCTTCTTATTCATTTTCACCCTAGTGACTTCATCCGATTTCTTATCTTCCTCGTGAGCACTCAAATGAACTAGGTTTCTCGCCAGGCTTAAGGATTTCATTACCATCATAAAGTACCTTATGAGCAACTCTAGCCTTTTAATGACCTCCGGATTTGGTTCCTCAACAATGGGAATGCTTATCGCTAAGACTTATGCTTAGTGATCATGAAAGCAATTAATGGTATTCCTTGTACGCATAACTTATTTTCAAGCTTGTTTTCAAAGTTTTAGATTGGAAATATCATTCAAAAGTTTTGATTTTAGCATTGAATTCTTTCTTAAGCATTTTAACATTTTCTTGAAGTTCTTGTTTTTGCTTAGCAGCTTTAGAAAGCTTTTGTTGTAAGGAGTTTAACTCTTGTTTTAATACTTCTTCTCTAAAATTACTTTTTCTAATAATTGTACGCATTTGGTCATCCATTTCTGCTCACGGTGGTTAACTCAAACTTAGCACACTGCTCATAAATAGTAACTTGTTCTTTATAGGCGTCGCCTGTAGATAATGAATCATCGTGGCACGCGGCGTGTATTCATAAAAACATAGTCATCATTGGTCGAAGATGACATTACTTGGTACAATCTCACTTTCACTTTGCTTCACATATTGATCATATGGGACAATATTGCATTACCCTCATCATCAATCTCGATTCATAAGTTTCAAGAGATTGTACTTTATTATGCAACTTTTGCTCATCAACATCATCATATAGTTTTAATACCTCTTAAATGATTTTGTTGGATGGACCAGCTTGTTGTGGTAGAGAGACCATAGGTGAGATGCTAGCCACGAAGATTGTTTGGGCATGAGGTTCATCATCGACGCCGTAGTCAAATGCATCACACGGCTACTTGAAAGGCATTTTGATGATTATGACCTATCTCGAATTGGGTCGCTCATCAACATCAAGATCATAGGTCGGGCATTTCCTTTAGCAAGAAACAACAACTCCTCTTCATCCAAAGCGGCTCCATTATCCCGAGCTTGCACTAGCAACATCTTGTCTTTGAAGTATTCTCGTGATTCCTGGACGCTTGGAGATGTGCGCCTAGCAATATGTCCTCACCACCACGCTTGTAGCACTTAATTGGCTTTGCTTGACCTTGATTTCCATTCCTTCCCTGCTTCGATTTCCAATATAACCTCCACCTACTCCACTTATTCCCCTGCTCATATAGCCTTCCTTGAATCTGGCACCATAACTTTTCCATCTATGACAACCCATAATTGTGAAGGTTGGATGCGCTCGATCTCATTCATAGTGTAGATCAAGCAGTATGTGGATTGAGAGTTAAGTTTTGTTTAACCATAAGAGCAGCTTGATTGATGAAATGTCCCATGACCCATCAAGATCGCTTGTTTGAACATTGGATCGAATGAGTTTGTATTACCATTACCCGTAAACTTGAGAAGTTTGGTAATTCCAACATTTGTGTAAAAGGTCGTTGAATCATTTGAAGAACTTGTTTCTCCCTCGTTGGTTTGGAACTGCTCAAGAATCTTTTTTCAAACATAGCATGTCTCTCATTTTGAAGAAGAAAAGTACAGTGCTGTTTAGTTTGTATTCTTCAACTTTGTTAGCTTCAGTGACAAATTTGTGCCATTCGGGATTCATGTTATTCACAAACTTTGAGTTCAATGAATGTTTGGCATGGTCATTTTGATGTTCCTCATGTCATTCACAAGCTTATGGAATCTCACGTAGTACTCATAGACACCTCATCTGGTTTCATCTTGAAGTGCTCAAACTCATCATACGCTTGTGATTCTCTCGTCTTCCTTGATTAATTCAAAACCCGAGAAGCATTTTACATTATCCCAAACCGCTTGGCTTCAATGTTGTGATTGATAATCTTGTAGATATCTTCGGAAGACCCGTATAATGTTAGAAGCCCGATATCATCATCGAATCTTTTTTTCCTTATCATTGAGCTCATCATACGATTTGGTCCGTCTAATCCATAGATCATTTTTCCATCTACAACAGATCAATTAAGTCTCTTGTAGTCTCAATCGATAAGGTCCTTCATCAATGGATTTGAGAATGTGACCCCATTTTCCTTCCATAAAGACAAACTGATTCGTTGAGCCCAAGAGTCGTAGTCGGCCTGGCCAAGCATGGTGGATTTAGTATATGAACCATTGCTTGAACATCCTCAAAGAATAAGATGAGATGATCAGGTACGTTGTAGACATGTTTACGATTACACGATTTTATAAGTCAATGATTAAACCGAAATAGATTCTTTCACGGGATTTTACTAAATCAAGAGAAACCGATATAAACTAAAGATCAACCAAGTCGCTAAGAATCCTTGAACCAAGTCGCTAAGAACCAATTTTAAGTATTATGAAATCAAGTCGCTAAGCACCAAGTCGCTAGACACAAGTCGCTATAATGCCAAATAGCTAAGACACGTTGCTAAAGAACAACTCGCAGGTCCAAGTCTCTAACACCAAGTCACTAAGAATACTAAGTACAAGTCGCTAAAAATTGAAAGAAGTCGCTAACTTCACCAAGTCGCTAGCAGAGTGGAGAATCTACTGTTGTAATGCTTTGTCGGCTTGTCTCAATACACAAGTCGCTAGGACCAATTCGCTAACAATTAGCACTACAACTCGCTACCTTTTATCAAGCAAGTCGCTACGATGAAAAACACTACGAGAACCAAGTCGCTAGCAAGAAAAACTTCAAAACACACTTTTCACTCCAAAACAAGCTCAACCACGTTGATTCAAGCTTACCAAATCAAACCCAAGCACATACAATGGTTCTAAACACAAAAGTACACCCAAAATTTAAACTTTAACACTAGAAATGATCCAAATGATGCAAAAACCACTAAACTTTTTCAAACACAAAAACCATCTAAAACCACAAGAAATCCAAGGATATGTAAGAGAGATGATCAACCCATGGCTCTGATACCATTTGTAACATATTGGATTTCACAAACACATCATATCATAATCAAAAGAGGCGTATAAGATGAGGTTTTAGAGAGAAAAAGAGTTAGAGGTTTGGGAACTTAGTGAGAGAAAATGAAAGTATTATTATGAGCTCCAACTCTCTATCTTAGGAGGTAGAGTATTTATAGTTCACACAAATCGCCACCTATGGCTGGATCGTGGCACAGGTGGTAAAGACCCGTCTGTCCTCCACGGTGTTACTTAACTAAATACTACTTAACATTAAATAATCCACTACTACGAGCTTTAACGACACATACACTTGAGGTGACCGACTCTTTAATAACCGGATTTACTAAATCCTAACAGATATGAAAATGTTTTGTGAGCTATTACATGTTAGTTAAGGTCGAAATCCAAACTCCTTTATGAATTTTTGATTGCCCTATGAATAGTGCGAGTGTTATGGATAGATCTATCATGGTTGGCAACCCCGCTCGATTTTCGACACCAACTTGCCATGATCTACATGGACTGATGGGATGCTCCAACTGCCATGACATATAACATGTCGGATGTGTGTGTGATTAGAGATAGATATGGCCCGCATCGCTAGCATTAGTTTCATGACTTACGGGCGTAATAGTTATGTGATATGATACTATGATTTAGGCATTGTGAGCCGATGGTAAATTTTAAATTTTTGTGAGCGAGTATTTGCACTCAAAACCTGTGGTCCACATTACTATTTTACTAAAGGTAAACATTGCTGTGACACTATGGATGACACTTTGGTCGAAAACTTCTTCCGAACTCAAGTATTTTACGAAGCCTATGAACTTACCAACCTCGTGTTGACTCTTTTACATGTATTTTCGTATTGAGGTGATATTTTACTGAGGCGCTGGGAATTGACATGGCATGGTCATGACGACTATGATATTTGTATTTGGGATCGCTTTATTATTATGGGCCTGTTTCAAGACTATTTCTAAATAATGTAAACATAATGCTTTCGATTATAAAATTTCTTAAGGTAAACTGTTATTCTATACTTTGTGTTGTGATACCAACGAGCACCTATGACTCAGATGCTTCTATCGAACTCGATTTTTAGGGGTGTAACACGCCTCAACCCCCAAACACTAAAACAACAATATGAGAACTTTATTGCCTCAAGCTCGAGATGCTTGATGAAACTTTATAAACTCTAAGCTTTGAGTCACCGAGATTCTAGGTGAGAAGTGTTGGAATCACTCCTAAACAAAGATTTCAAGTATTTATATTTCATATGTAATAGGTAGTTTTATTATGGCCTTTATGTTTGCTTAAGGTCAAGCTTATGTAGAAGGCCCATGCTTGATCCAAGCCTAATAAGGAATAGGGAAGGAGAGGAGTGTTGCCTCTAGCCTTATATAAACATTGTAATAACCTTCATTCAGGTTGGTTGTTCAAGTTTCTTTTCTTTCACACACTCTTCTCTTAACCATGTTTAACTACACGTATTGTGTGTGGTTGGATAGCTTGTTCATCCGCCTCCTCTCTATCTCTTTCATAGAAGCTTGTGTTGTAAAACTAGTGACCTAACAAAGGGTATCAATCGCCAAATAGTGGGTGTACTGCTTTGTTTTGAAGTTTTGTTTTGTGTCTTACGCGTAGGTAACACAATCTTGGTTATCTTAAAACTCGCTTTTTACACTTTTAATCCAAGATTCTTGTATTTTCAATGTTTTGAGGTGTTAAAATACTTGTTTTTGACAAAAGTTTCAAACTTACGCGTGGATTTGCTTTTAAGCTTGTTTTTGTCAGGTGTCGCTCTACGCAGAACCCGCTTAGCGCTTCGTACATCAAAATTACACTTTGTGTTCTTTGGTACTATTGAAGCTATTCCATAACAAAACCTGGTTTAGAAACACATTTCGCGTAATCAGTTACGAGTAATCCCACGCCGTATAAAACCCTAATATTACGCGTAAGATTTTCCTTGGTTTGATCTTCAATTTTCCGGTTTATTCCGTGTTCTTACTTGGATAAGTCCGAAAATACGTCGACTTGGATATCTTTGAAGCGGAAGTGTAAAGATCATTTGGGAAAACCTAAAATTACGATGCATAAGCTTACGCCAGAGAAATTCACGCATAAGATTCACTTTACGCAGAACTAAGGTCTACGACAAGGTAATCCCACGCATAACTTTCAACGCCTAACTTTTGTCTACGCCTAACTTTAGTGCTTTATCCTACTTACGCTGTAAGCTAAAACCCACGCAGTAACTCCTCATTGTTACGCGTAACTTTTGGTGTTTTACGCATAAGTGCTACTTGGTTCTTGTCTTTCCTACGCCTAAGGACACTTCATCAACAAAGGTTCATTCGACTACAAAGATCCATTTTTACCACACAAGTTTATCATCATGTCTCAACCACCATACTCTAACTACTTCCTCACACTTATAATTAACAACAAGCTATTTATCAACAATTTAATCAAGAACATACTCCACAACTTGGTTCCCACCACACAAATGGTTCAAACACCACCAAGTCTTCAAGTTCTACCCTATACAAACGATTTCAATCAACATCCATCACGAAGCACTATGAAGGAACCCACTTGGTTGCAGAAGATGTGAAGCTTTAAGCCGCCAACAATCAATTCATGAAGTCGGATCACTGATAGACCTCCAATGCTCACTCCAGAAACTACGATCAATGGGATAAGGTTCTTTAGGTTTTGTGATCTAAAGAAGCCACATGGAAAGTTCTTAAAGAAGGTTATCTTAGAAGGTCCATTTGAGATGCCTCACCGTCATTGTACCCGGAGATCCAACTGCTCCACCAAGAGATGAACAAACCAACATTGCCATCGCTGCGTATTTAAATCCTAGAACTTCTACACTATGAAGCGATGAACTTGCAAAGAGTTAGGATAAACGATACCCTACGACCTTAGACACACAAGCGATTAAGAATAAGGGCGTGACAATTCAACCATCAATAGGAGATAATTAAGGAGTAATAAAACCTAAGTAAACACATCTTTAAATCATCATCACGAGCACATAATAATTATACATAGACTACATACACCACTAGATTAGATAATTAGATAAGTAGAGTAATCGGTACCAATATCAACCTCCAAATCCAAACCCCGAGATTCGTACCTTTCCATTTCCTAAAAAAACATAAAAAGATAAATAATATTTTTCCTCAACCCCAACCTTAGCGTAGTAACTTCTCACTTGCATTCCTATTCCCCTAGAGAACGATATCAATTCCCGTGGCTTACCCTAATACTACACTACAACGATTAGGTTCATTGCCTAGGGTGTTGAAAAACTTGCTCGACGAAAAGGAAGTTCCTTTGACCCCGAACGACGCATGTAGCGTTATCAAAGATATTTTGTTTTTTAAAGAAATATGAGTCATTTAATATGGATCAAAATATGAGTGCTAGAGTTGCTCCATTTAATCACTGAATTTTTAGTAGTCTTGGTTGAACTTACACCCGAATACCAAACCCTTCTAGAAATCAAAATATGAGTGCTAGAGTTGCTCCATTTATTAGTCGTTCCTTTCTAAGATAAATTAAAATTTAAATATTTATGTGAACCAAAAGATGTTCTAACATATTATTATAGAATTACGTCTGCAAAAAGCTGAAAAGGTAAAGTTATATTGCCAAAAATGTATTAGTTAATGTTTTCTTGGCATATTGCCCAAAATGTTTTTGTTAATCTATTTATTTAAAACAAAAACTTATTGTGGATATTAAAGATAACATACTTTATTGGCGTTATAATATATATATACATGTTCGCCATACGTATTATTTTTATGAATTAATAAATGCAATAGTATTTTATTATTTATGAAAGTTG
The DNA here is from genome assembly GCA_022545495.1 of Chrysanthemum lavandulifolium. Lineage (NCBI taxonomy): Eukaryota > Viridiplantae > Streptophyta > Magnoliopsida > Asterales > Asteraceae > Chrysanthemum > Chrysanthemum lavandulifolium. Next base: position 250,828,922 of record CM040239.1, read on the forward strand.
AATCTATTAAGTTGAAACAACTTTTTTTGATTTTATTTAAATTTAGTTAACATATTATAACAAACTTATATTTCTAGGATAATACCTTAGATATTAGGGTATGATTTTTCTCTCAATAAATGCATAACTGTTTGTAATTATTAATTTTTCTTTTTAAAAGTGTAACTGTCTTCATAACTCGTTTATTGTATTTTTTTCGCAATCACATACTTTATTGGCATTATAAGATATTAATTATATTTACATGTTTGCCATACGTACTATTTTAATGAATTTATAAATGCAATAGTTTTTTATAATTAATAAAAGTTGAGACTATTAAGTTGAAAGGATTCTTTTTACTATTTTACTTAATTTAGTTAAAAAAAGTGTCCCAAACTTATTCTTCTATGATAATAACTTAGATATTAGGGGATGATTTTTACTGAACCGATGAAACAGATGGTGGGGAAGAAGGACTTTCACTCTTTCTAACTTCCCAATGAGCACGTAGTAGATGATTCAAAACCGGATGATGAAGCGAATGTAGAGACACAACATATCTAGGTCGGTTGAAATCTCTTGAGTGTTAAGCGGGACTTTTCCGGAAAGAAAAGAGCAGGATAATGTTTCTTTGCCCAAAGTTATTGCATATGCGAGTAAGTGAAAAGAATTGAAAAGTTTGCAAAAGGTTCACTAGAACATGTTTGGTGGTTTTCAATAATGAAAGAATTAATGGAAGATGTACTTTTCAAGAAATGTTTGACACGTCCCCCCGCCAACTATAAACAACCCGTACCCACTATAAAAGAGAGGTCGATTGAGATAATCACTACCACTTCACAAATTTTTGTTGTATGAATAGAAGTTCATTTACTCTCATGAGCTTACAATAGGTGTTGGATACCTCATAATTCACTTGAAATTTTTATTATGTGTTTAAGTTTGAGTGGTCAAAGAGCATTAAAGATTGTCATTCAAAAAGTGTATATTTCGTATAACAATGTGTAATTCTTTAAATTATTCAATAAAGATTTACACATTTTAAAAGGAAATATTTGTGTTTGCATTTACTTAACAGTCTCATACTTCTCTCTTTGGTATTGGGAATTTTAGATAAAAATAAATTAATAAAAGAATTAAAAAAAAATGAAGATCAAATGAGACATTTATTACACTCATTTTTTAGTCAGATTAATAAACAACTTGCATCATCATTTTAAAAATAAATATCTCATAAACCACTTATCATTAAGTTAAACTGATTACAACATTATATACAGCGTAAAAACATTTTTCATTTAACAAGCTTTTCTATATCCTTCGACGAACTTCATTTTCTAGTTTTTTTGTGAGTGTCCATATTTACCCCCAAGAAAATCACATGTGACTTGTAATTTTATAAATCACATGTGACTTTGTAAAATCAAATGTGATTTGTATTTTAAACTTTAAAATGTGATTTGTAATTTAAACTTTAAAAGTTGCCTCAAAAATCACATGTGATTTCTTATAGTGTATTTTCGGTTGCTTAACAATTTACTATTTGCAAGATATTTTGTTTTAAGGAAATATGAGTCATTTAATATGGATGAAAATATGAGCGCTAGAGTTGCTCCATTTAATCACTGAATTTTTATTACTCTTGGTTGAACTTACCCCCGAATACCAAACCCTTCTAAAAATTAAATTGCATCCTATTCTCATATGGTTAGTCGTTCCTTTCTAAGATAATTTAAAATTTAAATATTTATGTGAACCAAAAGATGTTCTAACATATTATAATAAAATTATGACTGCAAAAAGCTGAAAAGGTAAAGTTATATTGCCAAAAATGTATTTGTTAATGTTTTCTTGGCATATTGCCTAAAATGTTTTTGTTAATGTATTTATTTAAAACTTAAAGTTATTGTGGATATTAAAGATCACATACTTTAGTGGCATTATAATATATTTACATGTTCGCCATACGTACTATTTATGAATTAATAGATGCAGTAGTATTTAATAATTTATGAAAGTTGAAACAAATTTTTTTGATTTTATTTAAATTTTGGTTAACATAGTATAACAAAGTTATATTTCTATGATCATACCTTAGATATTAGGGGATGATTTTCCCTCGAAACGCATATACCTGTTTGTAATTATTAATTTTTCTTTTTAAAGTGTTGTCTTCATAACTCGCTTATTGTATTTTTTTCGCAATCACATACTTTATTGGCATTATAAGATATTAATTATATTTACATGTTTGCCATACGCATTATTTTAATGAATTTATAAATGCAATCGTTTTTATAATTAATAAAAGTTGAGACTATTAAGTTGAAAGGATTCTTTTACTATTTTACTTAATTTAGTTAAAAAAGTGTCCCAAACTTATTCTTCTATGATAATAACTTAGATATTAGGGATGATTTTCTTGAACCGAGGAAGCAGGATGGTGGGGAAGAAGGACTTTCTCTTTCTAACTTCCCACCGAGCACGTAGTAGATGATTCAAAACCAGGATGATGAAGCGAATGTAGAGGACACAACATATCTAGGTCGGTTGAAATCTCTTGAGTGTTAGGGTTGGACTTTCCGGAAGAAAAGAGCGAATAATGTTTCTTTGTCCAAAATTTATTGCATGTACGAGTAAGTGAAAAGGAATTGAAAAGTTTGCAAAAAAGTTCACTAGAACATGTTTGGTGGTTTTCCAATAATGAAAGAATTAATGGAAGATGTACTTTTCCCGTAAATGTTTGACACGTCACCCCCCCCCTACTGAAACAACCCCGTACCCACTATAAAAGAGAGTGTCGATTGAGATAATCACTACCACTTCACAAATTTATTGTTGTATGAATAGAAGTTCATTTACTCTCATGAGCTTACAATAGGTGTTGGATACCTCATAATTCACTTGAAATTTTTATTATGTGTTTAAGTTTGAGTGGTCAAAGAGCATTAAAGATTGTCATTCAAAAAGTGTATATTTCGTATAACAATGTGTAATTCTTTAAATTATTCAATAAAGATTTACATTTTAAAAGGAAATATTTGCGTTTACATTATATGATCTCATACTTCTCTCTTTGGTATTGGGAAGTTTAGATAAAAATAAATAAATAAAAGAATTAAAAAAAAATGAAGATCAAATGAGACATTTATTACACTCATTTTTTAGTCAGATTAATAAACAACTTACATCATCATTTTAAAAATAAATATCTCATAAACCCCTTATCATTAAGTTAAACTAATTACAACATCATATACAGCGTAAAAACATTTTTCATTTAACAAGCATTTCTATATACTTCGACGAACTTCATTTTCTAGTTTTTTTGTGAGTGTCCATATTTACCCCCAAGAAAATCACATGTGACTTGTAATTTTATAAATCACATGTGACTTTGTAAAATCAAATGTGATTTGTAATTTAAACTTTAAAAGTCACATCACAAATCATATGTGATTTGTAATTTAAACTTTTAAAGTTGCCTCAAAAATCACATGAGATTTCTTATAGTGTATTTTTGGTTGCTTAACAATTTACTATTTGCAAGATATTTTGTTTTAAGGAAATATGAGTCATTTAATATGGATCAAAATATGAGCGCTAGAGTTGCTCCATTTAATCACTGAATTTTTATTACTCTTGGTTGAACTTACCCCCGAATACCAAACCCTTCTAAAAATTAAATTGCATCCTATTCTCATATGGTTAGTTGTTCCTTTCTAAGATAATTTAAAATTTAAATATTTATGTGAACCAAAAGATGTTCTAACATATTATAATAAAATTATGGTACAAAAATGAAATGGTAAAGTTATATTGCCAAAAATGTATTTGTTAATGTTTTCTTGGCATATTGCCTAAAATGTTTTTGTTAATGTATTTATTTAAAACTTAAAGTTATTGTGGATATTAAAGATCACATACTTCATTGGCATTATAATATATTTAAATGTTATACATACATGCATTTATTTATGAATTAATAGATGCGATAGTATTTAATAATTTATGAAAGTTGAAACAACTTTTTAATTTTATTTAAATTTTGGTTAACATAGTATAACAAAGTTATATTTCTATGATCATACCTTAGATATTAGGGATGATTTTTACCTAAGTAAGCGATAACTGTTTGTAATTATTAATTTTCTTTTAAAAGTGTAACTGCTCTTCATAACTCGTTTATTGTATTTTTTCGCAATCACATACTTTATTGGCATTATAAGATATTAATTATATTTACATGTTTGCCATACGTACTATTTTAATGAATTTATAAATGCAATAGTTTTTTATAATTAATAAAAGTTGAGACTATTTAGTTGAAAGGATTCTTTTTACTATTTTACTTAATTTAGTTAAAAAAAAGTGTCCCAAACTTATTCTTCTATGATAATAACTTAGATATTAGGGGATGATTTTTACTGAACCGAGGAAACAGATGGTGGGGAAGAAGGACTTTCTCTCTTTCTAACTTCCCAACAGAGCACGTAGTAGATGATTCAAAACCAGATGATGAAGCGAATGTAGAGGACACAACATATCTAGGTCGGTTGAAATCTCTTGAGTGTTAGGCGGGACTTTTCTGGAAAGAAAAGAGCAGGATAATGTTTCTTTTGCCCAAAAGTTATTGCATGTACGAGTAAGTGAAAAGGAATTGAATAGTTTGCAAAAAAATTCACTAGAACATGTTTGGTGGTTTTCCAATAATGAAAGAATTAATGGAAGATGTACTTTTCCAGTAAATGTTTGACACGTCCCCCACCCCCGCATGCCAACTAAAAACAACCCTGCACTCCACTATAAAAGAGAGTGTCGATTGAGATAACCACTACCACTTCACAAATTTATTGTTGTATGAATAGAAGTTCATTTACTCTCATGAGCTTACAATAGGTGTTGGATACCTCATAATTCACTTGAAATTTTTATTATGTGTTTAAGTTTGAGTGGTCAAAGAGCATTAAAGATTGTCATTCAAAAAGTGTATATTTCGTATAACAATGTGTAATTCTTTAAATTATTCAATAAAGATTTACACATTTTAAAAGGAAATATTTGCGTTTGCATTTACTTAACAGTCTCATACTTCGCTCTTTGGTATTGGGAACTTTAGATAAAAATAAATAAATAAAAGAATAAAAAAAAAAATGAAGATCAAATGAGACATTTATTACACTCATTTTTTAGTCAGATTAATAAACAACTTACATCATCATTTTAAAAATTAATATCTCATAAACCACTTATCGTTAAGTTAAACTAATTACAACATCATATACAGCGTAAAAACATTTTTCATTTAACAAGCATTTCTATATACTTGACGAACTTCATTTTCTAGTTTTTTTGTGAGTGTCCATATTTACCCCAAGAAAATCACATGTGACTTGTAATTTTATAAATCACATGTGACTTTGTAAAATCAAATGTGATTTGTAATTTAAACTTTAAAAGTCACATCACAAATCATATGTGATTTGTAATATAAACTTTAAAAGTTGCCTCAAAAATCACATGTGATTTCTTATAGTGTATTTTTGGTTGCTTAACAATTTACTATTTGCAAGATATTTTGTTTTAAGGAAATATGAGTCATTTAATATGGATCAAAATATGAGCGCTAGAGTTGCTCCATTTAATCACTGAATTTTTATTACTCTTGGTGGAACTTACCCCCGAATACCAAACCCTTCTAAAAATTAAATTGCATCCTATTCTCATATGGTTAGTCGTTCCTTTCTAAGATAATTTAAAATTTAAATATTTATGTGAACCAAAAGATGTTCTAACATATTATAATAAAATTATGAGTTATAAAAAATGAAATGGTAAAGTTATATTGCCAAAAATGTATTTGTTAATGTTTTCTTGGCATATTGCCTAAAATGTTTTTGTTAATGTATTTATTTAAAACTTAAAGTTATTGTGGATATTAAAGATCACATACTTTCGTGGCATTATAATATATTTACATGTTCGCTTATACATTACTATTTATGAATTAATAGATCGATAGTATTTAATAATTTATGAAAGTTGAAACAACTTTTTGATTTTATTTAAATTTGGTTAACATAGTATAACAAAGTTATATTTCTATGATCATAACTTAGATATTAGGGGATGATTTTTCCCTAAGTAAACGCATAACTGTTTGTAATTATTAATTTTTCTTTTTAAAAGTGTAACTGTCTTCATAATTCGTTTATTGTATTTTTTTCGCAATCACATACTTTATTGGCATTATAAGATATTAATTATATTTACATGTTTGCCATACGTACTATTTTAATGAATTTATAAATGCAATAGTTTTTTATAATTAATAAAAGTTGAGACTATTTAGTTGAAAGGATTCTTTTTACTATTTTACTTAATTTAGTTAAAAAAGTGTCCCAAACTTATTCTTCTATGATAATAACTTAGATATTGGGGATGATTTTACTTGAACCGGGGAAGCGGATGGTGGGGAAGAAGGACTTTCTCTCTTTCGACTTCCCAATGAGCACGTAGTAGATGATTCAAAACCGGATGATGAAGCGAATGTAGAGGACACAACATATCTAGGTCGGTTGAAATCTCTTGAGTGTTAGGCGGGACTTTTCTGGAAAGAAAAGAGCAGGATAATGTTTCTTTTGCCCAAAAGTTATTGCATGTACGAGTAAGTGAAAAGGAATTGAAAAGTTTGCAAAAAATTCACTAGAACATGTTTGGTGGTTTTCCAATAATGAAAGAATTAATGGAAGATGTACTTTTCCAGTAAATGTTTGACACGCCCCCCCCCCCCGCCAACTAAAAACAACCCCGTACCCACTATAAAAGAGAGTGTCGATTGAGATAATCACTACCACTTCACAAATTTATTGTTGTATGAATAGAAGTTCATTTACTCTCATGAGCTTACAATAGGTGTTGGATACCTCATAATTCACTTGAAATTTTTATTATGTGTTTAAGTTTGAGTGGTCAAAGAGCATTAAAGATTGTCATTCAAAAAGTGTATATTTCGTATAACAATGTGTAATTCTTTAAATTATTCAATAAAGATTTACACATTTTAAAAGGAAATATTTGCGTTTGCATTTACTTAACAGTCTCATACTTCTCTCTTTGGTATTGGGAATTTTAGATAAAAATAAATAAATAAAAGAATAAAAAAAAAATGAAGATCAAATGAGACATTTATTACACTCATTTTTTAGTCAGATTAATAAACAACTTACATAATCATTTTAAAAATTAATATCTCATAAACCACTTATCGTTAAGTTAAACTAATTACAACATCATATACAGCGTAAAAACATTTTTCATTTAACAAGCATTTCTATATACTTCGACGAACTTCATTTTCTAGTTTTTTTGTGAGTGTCCATATTTACCCCCAAGAAAATCACATGTGACTTGTAATTTTATAAATCACATGTGACTTTGTAAAATCAAATGTGATTTGTAATTTAAACTTTAAAAGTTGCCTCAAAAATCACATGTGATTTCTTATAGTGTATTTTTGGTTGCTTAACAATTTACTATTTGCAAGATATTTTGTTTTAAGGAAATATAGGTCATTTAATATGGATCAAAATATGATCGCTAGAGTTGCTCCATTTAATCACCGAATTTTTATTACTCTTGGTTGAACTTACCCCGAATACCAAACCCTTCTAAAAATTAAATTGCATCCTATTCTCATATGGTTAGTCGTTCCTTTCTAAGATAATTTAAAATTTAAATATTTATGTGAACCAAAAGATGTTCTAACATATTATAATAAAATTATATTTAAAAACTTGAAAAGGTAAAGTTATATTGACAAAAATGTATTTGTTAATGTTTTCTTGGCATATTGCCTAAAATGTTTTTGTTAATGTATTTATTTAAAACTTAAAGTTATTGTGGATATTAAAGATCACATACTTTTGTGGCATTATAATATATTTACATGTTAAGCCATACGTACTATTTATGAATTAATAGATGATGTATTTAATAATTTATGAAAGTTGAAACAACTTTTTTTGATTTTATTTAAATTTTGGTTAACATAGTATAACAAAGTTATATTTCTATGATCATACCTTAGATATTAGGGGATGATTTTTCCCTCAGTAAACGCATAACTGTTTATAATTATTAATTTTTCTTTTTAAAAGTGTAATTGTCTTCATAACTCGTTTATTGTATTTTTTTCGCAATCACATACTTTATTGGCATTATAAGATATTAATTATATTTACATGTTTGCCATACGTACTATTTTAATGAATTTATAAATGCAATAGTTTTTTATAATTAATAAAAGTTGAGACTATTTAGTTGAAAGGATTCTTTTTACTATTTTACTTAATTTAGTTAAAAAAAAGTGTCCCAAACTTATTCTTCTATGATAATAACTTAGATATTAGGGGATGATTTTTACTGAACCGAGGAAACAGATGGTGGGGAAGAAGGACTTTCTCTCTTTCTGACTTCCCAACAGAGCACGTAGTAGATGATTCAAAACCAGATGATGAAGCGAATGTAGAGGACACAACATATCTTGGTCGGTTGAAATCTCTTGAGTGTTAGGCGGGACTTTTCTGGAAAGAAAAGAGCAGGATAATGTTTCTTTTACCCAAAGTTATTGCATGTCGACTAAGTGAAAAGGAATTGAAAAGTTTGCAAAAATTCACTAGAACATGTTTGGTGGTTTTCAAATAATGAAAGAATTAATGGAAGATGTACTTTTCCAAGAAATGTTTGACACGTCCCCCTCCGCCAACTAAAACAACCCGCACCCAGTATAAAAGAGAGTGTCGATTGAGATAATCACTACCACTTCACAAATTTATTGTTGTATGAATAGAAGTTCATTTACTCTCATGAGCTTACAATAGGTGTTGGATACCTCATAATTCACTTGAAATTTTTATTATGTGTTTAAGTTTGAGTGGTCAAAGAGCATTAAAGATTGTCATTCAAAAAGTGTATATTTCGTATAACAATGTGTAATTCTTTAAATTATTCAATAAAGATTTACACATTTTAAAAGGAAATATTTGCGTTTGCATTTTCTTAACAGTCTCATACCTCTCTCTTTGGTATTGGGAATTTTAGATAAAAATAAATAAATAAAAGAATTAAAAAAAAATGAAGATCAAATGAGACATTTATTACACCCATTTTTTAGTCAGATTAATAAACAACTTACATCATCATTTTAAAAATTAATATCTCATAAACCACTTATCGTTAAGTTAAACTAATTACAACATCATATACTGACGTAAAACATTTTCATTTAACAAGCATTTCTATATACTTGACGAACTTCATTTTCTAGTTTTTGTGAGTGTCCATATTTACCCCCAAGAAAATCACATGTGACTTGTAATTTTATAAATCACATGTGACTATGTAAATCAAATGTGATTTGTAATTTAAACTTTAAAGTCACATCACAAATCATATGTGATTTGTAATTTAAACTTTAAAGTTGCCTCAAAATCACATGTGATTTCTTATAGTGTATTTTGGTTTGCTTAACAATTTACTATTTGCAAGATATTTTGTTTTAAGGAAATATGAGTCATTTAATATGGATCAAAATATGAGCGCTAGAGTTGCTCCATTTAATCACTGAATTTTTATTACTCTTGGTTGAACTTACCCCCGAATACCAAACCCTTCTAAAAATTAAATTGCATCCTATTCTCATATGGTTAGTCGTTCCTTTCTAAGATAATTTAAAATTTAAATATTTATGTGAACCAAAAGATGTTCTAACATATTATAATAAAATTATGACTGCAAAAAGCTGAAAAGGTAAAGTTATATTGCCAAAAATGTATTTGTTAATGTTTTCTTGGCATATTGCCTAAAATGTTTTTGTTAATGTATTTATTTAAAACTTAAAGTTATTGTGGATATTAAAGATCACATACTTTCATGGCATTATAATATATTTACATGTTCGCCATACGTACTATTTATGAATTAATAGATGCAGTAGTATTTACTAATTTATGAAAGTTGAAACAACTTTTTTTGATTTTATTTAAATTTTGGTTAACATAGTATAACAAAGTTATATTTCTATGATCATACCTTAGATATTAGGGGATGATTTTTCCCTCAGTAAACGCATAACTGTTTGTAATTATTAATTTTTCTTTTTAAAAGTGTAAGCATCTTCATAACTCGTTTATTGTATTTTTTCGCAATCACATACTTTATTGGCATTATAAGATATTAATTATATTTACATGTTTGCCATACGTACTATTTTAATGAATTTATAAATGCAATAGTTTTTTATAATTAATAAAAGTTGAGACTATTAAGTTGAAAGGATTCTTTTTACTATTTTACTTAATTTAGTTAGAAAAGTGTCCCAAACTTATTCTTCTATGATAATAACTTAGATATTAGGGGATGATTTTTACTGAACCGAGGAAACAGATGGTGGGGAAGAAGGACTTTCTCTCTTTCTGACTTCCCAACAGAGCACGTAGTAGATGATTCAAAACCTGATGATGAAGCGAATGTAGAGGACACAACATATCTAGGTCGGTTGAAATCTCTTGAGTGTTAGGCGGGACTTTTCTGGAAAGAAAAGAGCAGGATAATGTTTCTTTTACCCAAAAGTTATTGCATGTACGACTAAGTGAAAAGGAATTGAAAAGTTTGCAAAAAAATTCACTAGAACATGTTTGGTGGTTTTCAAATAATGAAAGAATTAATGGAAGATGTACTTTTCCAGTAAATGTTTGACACGCCCCCGCCAACTAAAAACAACCCCGTACCCAGTATAAAAGAGAGTGTCGATTGAGATAATCACTACCACTTCACAAATTTATTGTTGTATGAATAGAAGTTCATTTACTCTCATGAGCTTACAATAGGTGTTGGATACCTCATAATTCACTTGAAATTTTATTATGTGTTTAAGTTTGAGTGGTCAAAGAGCATTAAAGATTGTCATTCAAAAGTGTATATTTCAGATAACAATGTGTAATTCTTTAAATTATTCAATAAAGATTTACACATTTTAAAAGGAAATATTGCGTTTACATTATATGATCTCATACCTCTCTTTGGTATTGGGAATTTTAGATAAAATAAATAAATAAAAGAATTAAAAAATGAAGATCAAATGAGACATTTATTACACCCATTTTTAGTCGATTAATAAACAACTTACATCATCATTTTAAAATTAATATCTCATAAACCACTTATCGTTAAGTTAAACTAATTACAACATCATATCTGACGTAAAAACATTTTCATTTAACAAGCATTTCTATATACTTGACGAACTTCATTTTCTAGTTTTTTTGTGAGTGTCCATATTTACCCCAAGAAAATCACATGTGACTTGTAATTTTATAAATCACATGTGACTATGTAAAATCAAATGTGATTTGTAATTTAAACTTTAAAGTCACATCACAAATCATATGTGATTTGTAATTTAAACTTTAAAGTTGCCTCAAAAATCACATGTGATTTCCTATAGTGTATTTTGGTTGCTTAACAATTTACTATTTGCAAGATATTTTGTTTTAAGGAAATATGAGTCATTTAATATGGATCAAAATATGAGCGCTAGAGTTGCTCCATTTAATCACCTGAATTTTATTACTCTTGGTTGAACTTACCCCGAATACCAAACCCTTCTAAAAATTAAATTGCATCCTAAACTCATATGGTTAGTCGTTCCTTTCTAAGATAATTTAAAATTTAAATATTTATGTGAACCAAAAGATGTTCTAACATATTATAATAAAATTATATTGCAAAAAGTCGAAAAGGTAAAGTTATATTGCCAAAATGTATTTGTTAATGTTTTCTTGGCATATTGCCTAAAATGTTTTTGTTAATGTATTTATTTAAAACTTAAAGTTATTGTGGATATTAAAGGTCACATACTTTCGTGGCATTATAATATATTTACATGTTCGCCATACGTACTATTTATGAATTAATAGATGCAGTAGTATTTACTAATTTATGAAAGTTGAAACAACTTTTTTTGATTTTATTTAAATTTTGGTTAACATAGTATAACAAAGTTATATTTCTATGATCATACCTTAGATATTAGGGGATGATTTTTCCCTCAGTAAACGCATAACTGTTTGTAATTATTAATTTTTCTTTTTAAAAGTGTAACTGTCTTCATAACTCGTTTATTGTATTTTTTCGCAATCACATACTTTATTGGCATTATAAGATATTAATTATATTTACATGTTTGCCATACGTACTATTTTAATGAATTTATAAATGCAATAGTTTTTTATAATTAATAAAAGTTGAGACTATTAAGTTGAAAGGATTCTTTTACTATTTTACTTAATTTAGTTAAAAAGTGTCCCAAACTTATTCTTCTATGATAATAACTTAGATATTAGGGATGATTTTTTGAACCGAGGAAGCAGATGGTGGGAAGAAGGACTTTCTCTCTTCGACTTCCAACAGAGCACGTAGTAGATGATTCAAAACCAGATGATGAAGCGAATGTAGAGGACACAACATATCTTGGTCGGTTGAAATCTCTTGAGTGTTAGGCGGGACTTTTCTGGAAAGAAAAGAGCAGGATAATGTTTCTTTTACCCAAAAGTTATTGCATGTACGACTAAGTGAAAAGGAATTGAAAAGTTTGCAAAAAAATTCACTAGAACATGTTTGGTGGTTTTCAAATAATGAAAGAATTAATGGAAGATGTACTTTTCCAGTAAATGTTTGACACGTCCCCCCCCGCCAACTAAAAAACAACCCCACCGAGATATAAAGAGTGTCGATTGAGATAATCACTACCACTTCACAAATTTATTGTTGTATGAATAGAAGTTCATTTACTCTCATGAGCTTACAATAGGTGTTGGATACCTCATAATTCACTTGAAATTTTTATTATGTGTTTAAGTTTGAGTGGTCAAAGAGCATTAAAGATTGTCATTCAAAAAGTGTATATTTCGTATAACAATGTGTAATTCTTTAAATTATTCAATAAAGATTTACACATTTTAAAAGGAAATATTTCGTTTTTACTTTATATGATCTCATACCTCTCTCTTTGGTATTGGGAATTTTAGATAAAAATAAATAAATAAAAGAATTAAAAAAAAATGAAGATCAAATGAGACATTTATTACACCCATTTTTTAGTCAGATTAATAAACAACTTACATCATCATTTTAAAAATTAATATCTCATAAACCACTTATCGTTAAGTTAAACTAATTACAACATCATATACAGCGTAAAAACATTTTTCATTTAACAAGCATTTCTATATACTTCGACGAACTTCATTTTCTAGTTTTTTTGTGAGTGTCCATATTTACCCCCAAGAAAATCACATGTGACTTGTAATTTTATAAATCACATGTGACTATGTAAAATCAAATGTGATTTGTAATTTAAACTTTAAAAGTCACATCACAAATCATATGTGATTTGTAATTTAAACTTTAAAAGTTGCCTCAAAAATCACATGTGATTTCTTATAGTGTATTTTTGGTTGCTTAACAATTTACTATTTGCAAGATATTTTGTTTTAAGGAAATATGAGTCATTTAATATGGATCAAAATATGAGCTCTAGAGTTGCTCCATTTAATCACCGAATTTTATTACTCTTGGTTGAACTTACCCCGAATACCAAACCCTTCTAAAATTAAATTGCATCCTATTCTCATATGGTTAGTCGTTCCTTTCTAAGATAATTTAAAATTTAAATATTTATGTGAACCAAAAGATGTTCTAACATATTATAATAAAATTATATTTGCAAAAAGTCGAAAAGGTAAAGTTATATTGCCAAAATGTATTTGTTAATGTTTTCTTGGCATATTGCCTAAAATGTTTTTGTTAATGTATTTATTTAAAACTTAAAGTTATTGTGGATATTAAAGATCACATACTTTCGTGGCATTATAATATATTTACATGTTAGCCATACATTACTATTTATGAATTAATAGATGCGATGAGTATTTAATAATTTATGAAAGTTGAAACAACTTTTTGATTTTATTTAAATTTTGCTTAACATAGTATAACAAAGTTATATTTCTATGATCATACCTTAGATATTAGGGATGATTTTCCTCGATAACGATAGCTGTTTTGTAATTATTAATTTTTCTTTTAAAAGTGTAACTACATCTTCATAACTCGTTTGTTGTATTTTTTTCGCAATCACATACTTTATTGGCATTATAAGATATTAATTATATTTACATGTTTGCCATACGTACTATTTTAATGAATTTATAAATGCAATAGTTTTTTATAATTAATAAAAGTTGAGACTATTAAGTTGAAAGGATTCTTTTTACTATTTTACTTAATTTAGTTAAAAAGTGTCCCAAACTTATTCTTCTATGATAATAACTTAGATATTAGGGGATGATTTTTCTTGAACCGAGGAAAGCAGGATGGTGGGAAGAAGGACTTTCTCTCTTTCTGACTTCCCAACAGAGCACGTAGTAGATGATTCAAAACCAGATGATGAAGCGAATGTAGAGGACACAACATATCTAGGTCGGTTGAAATCTCTTGAGTGTTAGGCGGGACTTTTCTGGAAAGAAAAGAGCAGGATAATGTTTCTTTTGCCCAAAAGTTATTGCATGTACGACTAAGTGAAAAGGAATTGAAAAGTTTGCAAAAAAATTCACTAGAACATGTTTGGTGGTTTTCAAATAATGAAAGAATTAATGGAAGATGTACTTTTCCAGTAAATGTTTGACACCGCCCCCGCCAACTAAAAACAACCCGCACCGGTATAAAGAGAGTGTCGATTGAGATAATCACTACCACTTCACAAATTTAATGTTGTATGAATAGAAGTTCATTTACTCTCATGAGCTTACAATAGGTGTTGGATACCTCATAATTCACTTGAAATTTTTATTATGTGTTTAAGTTTGAGTGGTCAAAGAGCATTAAAGATTGTCATTCAAAAGTGTATATTTCAGTATAACAATGTGTAATTCTTTAAATTATTCAATAAAGATTTACACATTTTAAAAGGAAATATTTGCGTTTGCATTTACTTAACAGTCTCATACCTCTCTCTTTGGTATTGGGAATTTTAGATAAAAATAAATAAATAAAAGAATTAAAAAAAAATGAAGATCAAATGAGACATTTATTACACCCATTTTTAGTCGATTAATAAACAACTTACATCATCATTTTAAAATTAATATCTCATAAACCACTTATCGTTAAGTTAAACTAATTACAACATCATATACGACGAAAAAACATTTTCATTTAACAAGCATTTCTATATACTTGACGAACTTCATTTTCTAGTTTTTTGTGAGTGTCCATATTTACCCCAAGAAAATCACATGTGACTTGTAATTTTATAAATCACATGTGACTATGTAAAATCAAATGTGATTTGTAATTTAAACTTTAAAAGTCACATCACAAATCATATGTGATTTGTAATTTAAACTTTAAAAGTTGCCTCAAAAATCACATGTGATTTCTTATAGTGTATTTTTGGTTGCTTAACAATTTACTATTTGCAAGATATTTTGTTTTAAGGAAATATGAGTCATTTAATATGGATCAAAATATGAGCGCTAGAGTTGCTCCATTTAATCACTGAATTTTTATTACTCTTGGTTGAACTTACCCCCGAATACCAAACCCTTCTAAAAATTAAATTGCATCCTATTCTCATATGGTTAGTCGTTCCTTTCTAAGATAATTTAAAATTTAAATATTTATGTGAACCAAAAGATGTTCTAACATATTATAATAAAATTATAGCGCAAAAATTTGAAAAGGTAAAGTTATATTGCCAAAAATGTATTTGTTAATGTTTTCTTGGCATATTGCCTAAAATGTTTTTGTTAATGTATTTATTTAAAACTTAAAGTTATTGTGGATATTAAAGATCACATACTTTCGTGGCATTATAATATATTTACATGTTCGCCATACGTACTATTTATGAATTAATAGATGCAGTAGTATTTAATAATTTATGAAAGTTGAAACAACTTTTTTTGATTTTATTTAAATTTTGGTTAACATAGTATAACAAAGTTATATTTCTATGATCATACCTTAGATATTAGGGGATGATTTTTCCTCGATAAGCTTATAAGCATGCTTTGCAATTATTAATTTTTCTTTAAATTATTATAATGTTAAATGATTATTGTAATTTTTTAATATATTGCTTAAATATTAATTAATTATTTCTGGATACTTAATTATGTAACATTTATTTAAATCATAAATTATTTAATTAATAAATATTTGCTATATAGTTAATAGTATTTTAATATTCTATTAATTTTTTATAATACTTTAATGTATTTTATAATTTAATTTATTAATTTATTTCTTAAGATATAATAATTATATGACTTTATTTTAAATTAAAGCATAGTGATATTAATAAAGTTATAACTATTTAATGGATAAATTCTAACTTTTATTAAGTTAGTATGTATTTTTAATAAATAGATATTGCAATTATTAGATTATTTAAAGTATTTAATAACTTTTAAGATTATAGAAAACAATGATTTATATGAATGTATAGAGACAATTAGTTTGAAACTTTATTGTTACGAACTTTAAAAAAAAAGTATATCTCAAAAGTTGAGTATACTAATTAAGATTATTTTGAATAAAGTCAATTATAGTTTGCAAAAGTGTAAACTATATTTTTTTAATATAGATATGTTGATTTTCGAAACTGATTGAACGATATAAGAACTTTCATCTGGTAATCTCCTTAAAGTTTTATGATGATATTCAATTCAAAATATGTTTATGAATTTATAAGTATTTTTAGTTTGAGTTCAAGAGTAGTGATAAGATAAATGTATTGAAATATTAAATTTAGTTGTGTAACTTCAATGTTAATCATTTTAAAATTAAATGATGTATTAACTTATATAATTCTTTGAAAATATTGAATAATTCAATCTAACTTAGTTGAATTGAAATATAATTATTAATGATATTTGTCAATGCAGAAATCACATTTTATCACTTTAATAAATATGTCATATAATATCAAACTTATATTTATTAACGAAGTTAACATTATGAGCTATAAAATTTATTTAACAAGTTATACCTTAATTCATTTGATTTTTGATATGTTATTCTTTTATCAAGATTAAAATGCATGTATTGTAATTTTAGTAAAACTGTAATATGTGATTTGAATTTTACTTTAAATGTATTAAATTTATTATTTAAGTGAAAAATTTGAATTCTTAATTAATTCTAAATTGACTATTTCAAGATATTTTTTTTAAGAAATTTAAATATTTAAATATAATGAAAAATGCAATGATCTAATAATTTTATAATATTGTATAAGTTAACCAACACCTTTCAAATTAATGCAATTCTCAACTCTTAAATATTAAAGTTAATATTTAATTTAACTAAGCTTTTAAATAATTATACATTTAACAAATTATTTAATTTATGATGCAATTTTTTTATTTCAATGTGTCATATATCCAAAAATTTGACTTTAATTTTATAAATTAATGTGATTTATCAATGCAAATGTGCATTTTATTTTAAGTTAAAGATTTATAATTAATTGAATATTGTATTTTATATACATTTTGTCAATAAATTCATTTAATTTTATTAATATTTGTGTTTTTTCGGAAAGAAAAGAGCGAGGATAAAGTTTCTTTTGCCCAAAAGTTATTGCATGTGCGAGTAAGTGAAAAGGAAGGATACGGTTGGTAAAATTTTCACTAGAACACGTGATGGATATGGACACACACCTTGTGTCAATGATATTTTGTGTAATATTAATAAGCAGCGGAATTTACTTAGTAATACTTAGAAGGCAGTTTATGATGTATTGTAAGTGAACACAAATTAAACACAAAACTTAAGCTCAATATTATTAATGAATAATCTGAGTGATCTTGCTTATCACTAGGGTTACACCTTGAAGCCTTTGTGAATAATACGTATGTATATAAGTATATCTAAGACAATGACCTAGGACCTCCTTTTATAGTACAAGGAGTCCTTTACAAGATCAATATAAAGCTAACAATATAGAATATACACAAGATCTTTTCTATACTTATCTGAACACGTTTTCCTAACCATTATCTAATAGCGATGGTAATAATTTATCGGTGGTATCGTTTCCCTTGCTAGTGCAATCTGCTTGATGTCTTCCACAACTATCGGTGGTATGATTATTCCCAACAATCCTCCCCAAACTTATGATTTCTCTGCAAATCAATAAGTTTATTCAATCTACATCATCTTCAAGGATTTGGGAATTCAACCAAACACTTCACTTCTTCCTTAACCACGAATAGCTCTTGAACATTGATCTTGAAGCCTATGTAATAATGCTTTGACCTTCTCATTATATTCATGAACTCTTATTGTTGTACATAACATTATTGTGAGAGTTCCATTTCTGAGTGAATATTCTTTCTCGTAAGCATAAATGCATCTACTCCATTTCTTTGTAGAAACATGGTGAACTTCACATGAATCATAGTAAAACCATTTAGTACCGGGACATGAACATGAAATTTCGAAATCATCATTAACATCGGTTCATAGAGCCTTCTAAGATTAACCCAGCTTGCATCTCCTTCATATCTTTGAGATCTTGAGCATCAAACCTTTCTTGAACTAATTTCCATAATTTGTCAAGATTATCTCTATCAAAAGCTTTGATGAGATCTTCAAATTGAATGAATGAGGAAGTTGCACCACCTAGCCTTGTGATCTTTCATGTTGGAGCAAAATTGCTAGCAGTGTAAACCTCCCAATCAATGATAGGATGTCTGACTTGCAGTAGTTCTAGATAAAAATCTTCTTCTTCTATCACAATTGTAATAATTCGCATTTTCGAGAATTTACTATTCACTTTTACTATTCACTTTCACTATTCATCCCGTAAAATTTTATTTCACATTCTCGTAGGATAAATTATTTTAGTAATGACCTGAGAGTTCGACAATCGTTAGACTATTTTCGCAAAAGTTATTAAGAAAACATCGTTTTAAAGCTTCATTTTGGTCGGAACACCATTTCAACATCCCGCGCATAACGAAAACCATCTCAAACAATTTTACCCACACCAGATAAATTTTTAGATCACTCATGATTAATTTGAGAATTTTTAAGATTTATTTTTATTTTACCAAATAAGCCCGGTCGATACAAAACTAAACTTCGTTTTAAACAATTCTACTTACATCCGGACTTAATGATTCACTATTTGTGTTTCTAATATGTTTTGACACTTTTACATTTTGTAAAAGTCAAATATATTCCTCCTCCTTTGACCATAAAGAAATTAACCTTATGCGTTTCGTTTACGTTTTGCTTCGTCGGTAACTTTTAAACTTCACGTATAAGCATTAAGTTATCCACGTATGTGAAAACCACATTTTACATCTCATACCACTTTTAGACTAATTTTAGTCTACTATAAATAAATTAATGTCGTTTCCACGAAATTTCGTTCTTTTCTAATAAGCTGCAATTCTGCGTTTTTGACCCGTATTTCTAGTTTTAAGCGTTTTGCACCCAATAAGACTTATCACTCATTTTATATTTTAGATGGAGTATAATGATGATTTTAATCATTCCTATAAGTTTCATATTTTTTACGATCGCGATTTTCGTTTATAAGCCGGTTAGCATTTAACGGAACCAAGTCTTACTCTAAACTTAAGATAATACCAAAACTATCCACATAAGTCTTCTTATCTTATCTTGGCCGACCTAGGGGGGGGGGTCATCATGTTGCTGTCAAAATCCTAAGCATACTTCCTTTAGATCATTTACATGTGTAAATTTAACCATGGTTAGTTTTTAACCCAATATATAGTTAACCATAATCTCTAGCCTATAAATACCAAGAAAATCACTTCATTTTTTCTTGCACCACACCTTCTTATCATCTAAAGTCCTAAACCTAAGGCATTTCTTATAGATCTTGTAAGAACATTCATGTGTTCTTGAAGAAAACTAGCGTTTGATCTTCGTTCTTGGAAGTTTTCAAGAAAGAGTCGTTATAATCTTCAAATAACTTCAAGTCTCAAAAAGGCGTTGTTATAAGCTTCATTTCTTCTTGGGTTCTTGAGGCGTTGTTATAATCTTCTAATAGCCGTGGGTTTTCAAAGATTGCAAAGTCTACGTCGAGCTCGTTAATATTTTATTTTTCCATAATACTCAAGTATTCTATTTTAAGGTAAGTATATATATAACTCAAACTTACTTAAATACTTATAAACTTTGTTAGTTTATTTATTGTATTTATAAACTCTTAATATATCATATGGTCAAGTAATCAAAATACATGTTTTACGTATTGAGCACTACAACACTAGGTGATGGATCTTAACACACTCCTTGTGTCAATGGTATTTTGTATGATGTTATTAAGCACGCAGAATTTACTTAGTAATACTTAGAAGATGAATTATATGATGTATTGTTTATAAACACAGATTAAACACAAAACTTAAGCTCCAATATTATTGATGAATAATACGAGTGATCTTAGCTTATCACTAGGGTTACACCTGAAGCCTTTGTGAGTGTCGTAGGTAAATCACAAGTACCTAAGACATTGACCTAGGACCTCCTTTTATACAACAAGGTCCTTTACAACAAAAGTATAAAGCTAACACTATAGAATATACACAAGATCTATTCTATACTTATCTAGGCGTTTAACTAAACATAAAGCGATAGCGATGGTAACAATGTATTGGCGGTGGGAATCGTTTCCACTGCTAGTGTTAATCAACGATGTAAACCACAACTATCCGTGGTAACGGATTATTCCCAACAATCCTCCCCTAAACTTGTGATTTCTCTTCAAATCAATAGGTTTCTTCAATATGCATTATCTTCAAGGATTTGGGAATTCAACCAAACACTTCACTTCTTTCTTAACTTCTGAATAGCTCTTGAACATTGATCATGAAGCCTATGTAACAATGCTCTGACCTTCTCATTGTCTTCATGAACTCTTATTGGTAAGCATAACATTACTATAAGAGCTCCAGCTCTGAGTGGATATTCTTTCTCAGCAAGCATGAAAACATCTTTTCCATCTGTTGTAGAGACATGATGAACTTCACATGAATCATAGTAAAACCACTTAGTACCAAAACATGTGAATAAGGTTTTCCAGAAATCATCATTAACATCAGGTTCATGGAGCCTTCTAAGATTAACCCACAACTGCATCTCCTTTGTATCTTTGAGATCTTGAGTATTAAACCTTTCTTGAACTAACCTCCATAGTATATCAAGGTCATCTTTTTCAAAAGCTTTTATAAGATCTTCAAATTGAATGAATGATGAAGTTGCACCACCTAGCCTTGTGATCTTCCATGTTGGAGAAAAATTGCTAGCAGTGAAAACTTCCCAATCAATAATAGGATGTCGAACTTGCGGTGGTTACGGATAAAATATCCTTCTTCAATCACAATCATTCGGTCAATTGATCTTGATGAATTTCTCGGTGGAATTTCCTTCTCGATGACATTGTTTGATCTTTATCGACCTTAGTCTTAACGGTTTGAGAATCACTTACTTTGGCCTTTCTCTTCAATCTAGGAAATCTTCTTGCTTCTTCTTGAGCCCATTGCAATAAAATCTTTATCTTGTTTTTGAGTTATGTAGTAAGCCTTTTCAACTTGATCATCGAGACATTCCTTTGATTTGATGCATCTTCCAACCACCAACATGACAACAATAAGTTTTCATATATGAAAGGATTTGTCTCTTGGTAGGTTGTCTTGATTTCTTTGACCCTTTTGGTTGTACTAATCACATCTTCAAGTGCTTGATTGTTCTTTATTTGAATAAAATCCTTCATTGGCGGTTCTTTGTTCCTCGATTAAGGATACATCGACTACGGGTCAATTGCCTTTTCTTGATTTCGCATTATTAGCAATCAAGAATTCAATATCTTCTTCGATGGGAACATAACTAAACTACAGGTCTTTTCTAAGAATTGTTGGTTGAATATTGAGCGGTGGATCTTCTTCCATTCTATTCAATCTTTTAGCTTTCATAAAGCTTGCAACTTCCAATTCTTCAGCTTTTCTTTTGACCATTTATTCTTGAGAGATCTTCTGACAATTTCACTATCAAGAGCAATTTGTGCTTGTCTTTTCTTTGAAATCTTTCTTCGAGTTTGCTCTACATCTTCCATGCGCTTTACCTTTGTCTTTCTTGGTTTATCAAATTCTTCACTTGCGTGGCAAAGTTGGCTCTGCGGTGGAAATAAATCGATGGTAAAATCGGTTGAAGTTTGGAAAATGTCTTGATCTTCAAGTTGCTCTCCATGAGTATCGACTTCCTTTGCTCCTTTACTTGTATCTCCTTCATCTTCAAAATCAATTGTCCTCCCCTCGATTAATAAGACTGTTTCCTCCTGTTTGGGAGAATTTCCCAAATCATGATCAATTTGAATCACCATCGGTTGGTGAGGATGAAGATGAAATCACCAACTGCGTCTTTTGTGCTTTTTCAACCCTGCAACTCCTCCTTTAAGTCAGATCTCTTCCTTTAAATGTTTAACATCCTTGGCATGCGACTTCTTGACATTTGCCAAATCCTACGGAGATTCAACACCTTGACTAATTTTGTACACTGACCATCAATTCCAATTTGTTCCTACTGCCTCATCACTTCCATTGTATTTTTACATTGAGAGAGGTGAATCATGGGGCTAAGGTCCGATTCCTCCCTAGTTGGACTATGTTGAAGTCTAGAACCACCTTTGCTTGTTCCTAGACCATAAGGTTGAAACTTCTTTGTGTTGTCATGAGAGGAGTTATTTGTTGGCCTTCTCTTATAGGTTCTTAGGCGGTGGGGTATAATCAATGTTTGGAACATTAATTATGGGTGTGTTTGTTCATATGTAATTTTAGCAAGCATTTGGGGTAGGAGGGTGTAAAATCATATTGCCATCTTTGTTCAAATTTTGAAAAACTTTAGGCTTTAGGCAAGCGATTTGATAAACATTAGTATGGGGTTGCGGTTGAAACTCATTTAGCTTTGCTTGCACAAACCTTGGATACGTTAAAATTTTGTTTTACTCTGTACATTGTCTTTCATACTTTTAAAAATATAATTTGTGAGTTGAAAATCTTATCGGTGACTAGACAAACCAAAGGATAAGCCATGGTTGAACTAAATTGCTCATAAGATGTTTTCTTAGGAGTGAGACAATGCAACAGTATGAATCAAAGATCTCCATTGGGGACAAAACCACTCTTTTGTAAGTTGCCTTTTTGTCGGTGGTATCATACCCATGGATGATAAAGTATCATGAATGTCGGGGCATAGGTAATGTGATGAGACCATTGAGATCACCCAATTGAGATCTTGTCCTCAAGGATGCCTCGGTAACATCAATAGTTACCCCATCCACGATTGGCTCGTAGAGCATCCACTGTTTCATATGTATCTCCAATCTCAAGTGTTATGGATTAGCAGAAGTCCAAAACTGTTTGATATGAGAGATATAGATTGTGGGTTTTAAAAGCAAAGCATACCTCATATGAGTGGTATTGAGAAAGTCCACAATCTGATGAAAAACAGGGTCGCTCTTCTCATTAGACTTTTGTAGGTAGGCCACTAGTTTGTGCTCATCTGCAAATTTCAAAGATGCCAAAGAAACTTTTGATGAAAACGATATTATGTCAGTAATAATGAAAGAATATATAGGGTTAGGGTTATCTTTAGAAAGTTATTAAAATATGGAAGAAGATAATTCCCTAAAATTTTAACCCTATATAAATTGCAATCGATGGTTACTTTCAAAGGCTAGTAAAATTATTCTTGACACAATCGGTTATAGCAGCTAGAACAACGATGGTAAAATAACCTTGTCGATGGAAGCTGTGAACTAACGATGGTAATTTTCACAAAAATTTCAAAGAGCAATGGTAAATAAAATCATGTGATAACAAGATCGCTCTTATCATAGTTTTAGCAAACTACCAGCTATCAACGGTTTGATATGTCTTTACCATGAGCCGTTTGCTATGGACAAGCCAACTCTTAATCATAAAGAATATGGTGACTTGATAACCATATAGTTTTGGTAAACTATCAACCATAAGCGGATTTGTCAAGTCTTTACCGATGGCGTTTGCTGGACTAATTGATTCTTATGTGTGTAAGACATGGTGAATCAATAACCATTTCTTTGTATATCTCGAGATATACACCTTTTACAATCAACTACATCACAAGCAAGCATATACAAACTCATACAACAATGTCGGGACCAACGACCTCCCTCAACACGGAGAACATTTTGACAAAAGGTTATGGATTAAGCATTCAATACTTGTCACCAAATCTTGAAATCTCCCACATCAAGGCCTTTTGTTAACAAATCGGCATAGTTGTCATCGGTGTAATTTTGACAACTTGAATCGGACCTTTTCATAGCAATCTCTAATGAAATGGTGTCTAATTTCAATATGTTTGGTCTTTGTGTGTTGAGCGAGTTCTTAACGATGCAAATGGTGCTGCTATTGTCAATATGAATGATGGTATTCATGAAATTGTACCCATAGTCCAAAAGTTGATTACGAAGCCATAGAACTTGAGCATAGCAACTAGCGTGACCACATACTACGCCTCGGTTGAAGAATTAGCCACCATAGTTTGCTTCTTGCCTTTGCCATGACACTAATCTGTTGCCAAGAAATTGACATCCACATTATAGATTTTCTATCAAGCTAGCTCCGGCATAGTCACTATCTGAATAAGTAACGGATCTAGAGGAGAATCTATGGAGTACCACAATCCCAGTAGGAAATGCTTTAAGATATCGAAAATCTTCTTCACAGATCAAGTGAGAGAACTTGGGAGTAACTTGAAACCTTGCAGGCACACTGTAAGATACATCAAAGAACCAATCATAGACTGTACATGTGCACATCAACAACTTCACCACTATTTTCCTTGAGTAGATGTGTAGTCTTGTCTGCGGGGTCTTGGATGACTTTGCATCGGTGAACTTAAACTTCTAAGTATCTCACACATATTTATCTTGATTAATGAAAATACCATCGGCCTCTGTAGTACTTGAAGTCCCAAAAGAATGTGAGTTCACCCATAGAACTCATCGAAATTCTTCTTTCATCGGTTTCTCAAATTCTTTGCACATCTCTGTCTTGGTAGATCCAAAATGATATCATCAACATACACTTGAACAAGCAAGATATCATTCTTGTCTTTCTTGATGAACAAAGTTTGATCCACTATGCCTCTATGAAACCCATTAGTGAGAAGATAAGTGGTTAAGGTTTGTTGGGATACGAGAAGGTTAAATCTTGAAGATTAACAAAGTATTGCGAGAAAGATAAAATCTTGCAAGAAGTCAAAGTCTGACTAAGTAAAGTCAAAGTACTACTTATCATCAAAATCTTGCAAAGTTTAAAAGTCGGTTGTATTAGATTAAAGATAGAAAGTAATGTTTGTCTAGAACTTTCTAAGTATTGTTTACTTGACGTACAAGGATAAGAATTGTAAATCGTTTAGGGTTATCCTTGAGCCTATAAAAGGACCCATAGATTGATATTAGATGTGCGTGGCGTTATTAGAGTTTTAGAAGTTTGATATTATTAGAGTTGTTAAAGAGTGCATAATAAGCGAGTTAGAGTTATTAATAAAATCATTTAAAGTTAAAGTTATTCTTCTTAGCTTTGTTAAGTAAATTCCGCATACTTAATAGATTTTGCTCGGTGTTTTCATTGTTAATAACTTAGGATTTATCCGAGGTTATTAAACCTTAAACAAGCTATTTAAGTTAGTTTGGTTAGAGTACATCGATCCAACAAGTGGTATCGAGCT
Organism: Chrysanthemum lavandulifolium; assembly: GCA_022545495.1. Lineage (NCBI taxonomy): Eukaryota > Viridiplantae > Streptophyta > Magnoliopsida > Asterales > Asteraceae > Chrysanthemum > Chrysanthemum lavandulifolium. The sequence goes on from CM040239.1 coordinate 250,854,782, forward strand.
TGTGTAGAAACTACGACTAGAAGAAACCCTAAAACCAAAAGATGTCGTGATTACATTCCACCACCTTCCATCACCTCATGAGGATTCTGTCATCAAGAAGGGTGAATCGATCTATGGAGCATGAAGATGAGGCGGTATATTGCAATCACGGATCAACCCTTTGTGGAATATAATTGTCAATGGTAATGAAGAAGTTCGAAACTATTGATGTTCTGGACAACCCAAGCACCTAAAGCGGTCTTACTAGTAGCAACACTAAGGAATCAAGAGAAGGCACTCAACATTCTCTTATGCGCCATTCGGATGGTCATCTTCTCAAGTTCCATGATGCTAAAGATGCTAAGCAACTCGGGTGCTCTCAAAACAAGGTTTGAGGTAATGATGCTTCAAAAGATGCGTGAAATCATTGAGCGGCGGTTTGAAACATTCTTTGTTGGAAAAGAAAACCTTGATCTTGCTTATGGCATATTTGAGAACCTTCTCGGCATGTTGGAGCTATACAAAGCAAAAGTTTCGATTGAAGATGCTAATCTCAAGTTCTTAAGGAGTATGCCATCAACATGGCATGTGATAGCTTCTAATGATCGGAGGACAACCGGGTTTGGATGTCATGGACTTTGATGATCTCTACAACCATCACGAAGGTATATGAGCATGAGATGAATGGTTAAACAAGTTCTAAGTCTCACAGTGTTGCTTTTACGTCATCACGAAAAGAGGCGATACTTCCATTAAAATCTGCTTCTCTACTCAAAATCTTGTGGCTCAATCTTGTTTCCTATCTTGCTCCCACCTATGCTCGACAATCCTACCAACTACTACCATGCACTCGGATGAAGTTGTATGCTCTTTCTTTGCACATCAAGCTTCTTTACCTATAATTTATGAAGATCTCTCCCAGTTGAAGAGGATGCTTTAGAAGAAATTGATATCGTGTGGCAAGTTGCATTAATCCTTTGGAAGGATCAAGAAGTATATGAAGCAGGGAAAAGCATTGACTTCAAACCAAAGCAGAGGAATCACTTTTGACAAATCCAAAATTGAATGCTTCAATTGTCAAAAGACTATACACTTTGCAAGGAGTGCGGGTTTGCTAAGTATCAAGCAAATAGGATGAGCGAGAAACCAAAGCTGGAGCTTAAAGAAATCCCTATCACTAAAACAAAGGCATTGGTTGCTCAAGAGAATTTATCGAGGTTGTTGGGTGAAGAGTTTGATGATGAACTAGTGACCTCTTGTATGGTAGCGATGGAAAAGCGAGTTGAAGATTCGATGGAACAAGCGGTTGAAGATTCGGTGGAAGAATTGAATGAGCCTTTGTCTTTGATGACGAGTCGATCATCTTGCTTAGGAATCCGGAGATGGTTTTGGAGGATTTGATTGGAGCTTGGAGGCGAAGATGATCTGTTCTACTTGTAATGGTGGCTACTTCACCAAGTTCACCCCTATCTACGAGGTATGCTCAAATTGTCATGATTTTATCAAAATTACTTGGCGGTTATGTGATTGAAAGAGATAATTGTGTTAGGGCTAGGTGCGAGGTATTTGGTTATCAAATAACCTTAGAGTCAATGGAAGCCAAAATCTTAACACATGAAAATAATGAAATTGCTTGGGTGAAAAGTATGAACAACAGGTTTACCGGTTAAAACTTAGTGAATGGAAACTAAATTGTAAAATTCTTGAAATTGAGAAATTGACTAAAGAAAGAGATGATTTGTTAGCAAAGTTTGATGCACGGAAAGAATCACAGTGCATCACATGTTTCTTATGTTCAAAAGCAGAGAAGAGCTTACATTAGAGCGGCTTAGGTTTTGGTATGGACTTTGATAACATAGAAGAGAATCAATCTGGTGATGACCTAGAGGATATAACCACCGGTGATGATGAACTCATTAATTATGTAGACACATCTAGTAATGAGGATTCAATTTGTGAACCACCTCGGAATATAAGAAAGACAAGGGTTATCATCTTTGTCCCATCCCACTTGGTAGTCATCAACCCATAAGACACGATGTTTCACGTTTAGGTGTAGAGCAGGTCTAGAGTTTAGGAAAAAGCTTATTGGTCAATCTAGGTTTGAAACCCCAAAAGCTGTTGAAAACAATGTTCAAAGTCAGCGGTACCTTCAACTCAAAATCTTGCTCCACAAGCGATACCTTCGGAAAACCTTTTCAAAAGCAGTCTTGCTAAACCTTTTGGGATAATTTTGGTCAAAATAGGTTCAATTATTCACCTAGAAGGCAAAATAGTTTTGGCATAGATATAGAAGAAGTCACTTTGGGAGTATGGGTCAAAAATTATGTTTTGTGCTTTAGTCCTACTCATTTAATCAAGGATTGTGAACATCACTCGAATACCTTAGAAAATTTCCAAAGCATAGGTGCCATGATCGAAACCTAGAGAACACAAACCGATCGGAATAATTCAAATAGGTTAAATCACGACAATTTCTCACGGACCATAGAGTACGCTCACCGAGAAGACCTTTTCTAAACCACCGGTGCCTTCACAAGCGGTACCTTCCCAAAGTACTGCTCAATTCAAACAAAATCTTGCTAACTTTGCTTGGAGCAGGAACACTAGGAGATCGCATTATTATCAACCTAAAGGTATTACAATTCACATAGTGGATCTAGATCACAGGAACCAAGTATTAAAACCAAATGGGTTATGAGAAATCTTTGCGGAGGGACAAACAAGTACTTTCAACTAAAAATGAATCGGATGTTTTATAATACAAGAAAAGAGAATGAATTTGCAAAAGAGTTCTATTGAAAATCTAGAAAGTTTTAAAATCCACATGCTAAAAATCAAAAGATAATTACGGATCATGTTTTAAAAATAGTGGAATTACATACTCAAAGAATTTGAGTTTGTAACTCCAAAAGGAACCAAGTCGATGTGGCTTGGGTTCCTAAAAAACTAACTCTCTAAATCTTTGGGCGGGGCAACCCGGAAGAGGAGCTTAAAGATCATTTGATTGTAGATAGTGGTTGCTCTGGAAGTATGACAGGAGACAAGCGATTACATGCGATTTTAGATGTATTTGTGGAGGAAGAGTTGCATTTGGGAATGATCCCAATGGAGGAAGAATAACTGGAAAAGGAACCATCAAGATAGGGAGCATAGATTTTGAGAATGTTAGATATGTGAAGGAACTCAAATTCAACTTGTTGTCAGTATCTCAAATCTGTGATAAAAAGAATCATGTGCTATTTACTGACACAGAATGTCTTATCCTTTCCCCTGAGTTCAAGTCTGTTGATGATAGCTTGGTAGTACTTAGAGTACCAAGAACAAATGATGTGTACAGTATGGATATTAAGAGTCTTCACTCTTACGGAAGAGCTACATGTTTAGTGGCAAAAGTAACATCTAAAGAAGCACATCAATGGCATAGAAGATTGGGCCATGAATTTCAAGAATATCAACAAAGCGGTAAAGGGAATTTAGTTAGAGGTTTACCTTCAAAGACTTACAAGAATGATCACTCTGTTTGGCATGTAAGAAGGGTAAACAACCTGAGCTTCATGCAAGAATCTTGAGGAAAGGGCATTAGAGAACCATTGGAGCTGTACATATGGATCTATTTGGTCTGTATCTATTACAAGTTTGAACAAGAAGAAATCTTGCTTAGTTGTAACGAGATGATAGCGATGGAATTCGGTTGGGTATTTTCTTGGGATTTAAAGATGATACTTTTGATGCTATTCGGACTCTCATAATAGCACTTGAAAACCAATTGAGACTCAAGGTTAGAGGTATTAGATGTGACAATGGGCCGAATTCAAGAACAAGAGTATGGATGAATTTTGTGCAAACAAAGGAATCAAGAGGGAGTTCGATGTGCAAGAACACCACAATGAGAATGGTGTTGCGAGAGAGAGAAAGAATAGGACTTTGATTGAGCGGCGAACAATGCTAGCGATTCACAACTACCTATTCAATTATAAATTTGAAATTGTAAATCTTGTTTGCTATGTACTTAACAAAGTATCGATTACTAAGCCACGAGATGAAGACACCTTATGAGTTCTTGATGGGCAACAAACCCGACATTCGATTTATGAAGCCTTTTGGATGCCCTCTTACTATTTTGAATACAATTGATAATCAGGTAAGTTTGATGGCAAGTCGAAGAAGGTTATTTATTAGTCTTGCACCATGACAAAGGCTTTAGAGTGTACAACGAGTCACTAAGAAGGTTCAAGATTGTCTTTATGTTGAGTTTTAGAAGATCAAGACAATCGGAAGGGTAAAGGTCACGATTGGATGTTTGATCTTGAAGTTTTAACTCCTTCTATGAACTATGTACTGTTAGAGAAGAAAATCAACTTTACACTGCGAAGAAGATTTATAGTATGTTGTTCATGGAGTTCATATTAGACACGATGTTGTTCTGATGAAGAACCAATTTCGTGGAACCAAAGAAAATCTTGATGCACCAAAATCCTCATTTATCTGTGAGGATCAATCTATTCAAGAAGAACTTAATCGATGCTTCTTCAAGATATTTTAGCACATTCTTATCTTGATGATCAAAGAAGAGCTTATGAAGAAGCAAAGAAGAAGAACATGATTGCAGTACTCTTACGGTGCTTTGGACAATACTTTTGACCAAAATCTTCTTTCGATTTCAACACTTTGGATGATTTGAATGATCCTACCATGCCGGATTAGAAGATACTAATGATGAGTTTGAAGTTGAAGGTTTTTCTCAAATTCCAATGAAGATCTTGATTTCAAATTTAGATGATACCTATGGAGTTCCACAGGTCTCAAACTTAAGAATTCATAAGAATCATACTCTTGATCAAATCATTGGTCCTTCTATACGTAGTGATGACTAGACACAAAGCTAAGAGTTTCTTGAACCTCATAATGCTCTACTTAGCTTTGTCTATAAACAAAATAGGATGAATCATAAGGACCATCAAACATGCCTGTTTACTTGCTTTATCTCTCAAGAGGAACCCAAGAATATTGCTCAAGCATTGACTAAAGAAAGTTCGGTTGAAGTTATGCAAGAAGAACTGCTCCAATTCAGAATTCAAGAAGTTTGGGTATTATGTGATCTTCCTGATGGTAAGAAGGTCATTGGTACAAGATGGGTGTTCAGAGTCAAGAGAGATGAAAGAGGGAACGTCATCAAGAACAAAGCAAAGTTAGTTGCACAAGGCTACAAACAAGAAGAAGGAGTTGATTATGATGAAGTGTTTGCTCTTGTAGCAAAGATAGAAGCTATTCGAATCTTTCTTGCTTTTGCTTCTTATATGGGATTTCAGGTTTATCAAATGGATGTCAAGAATGCCTTTTTATATGGCAAGATCACAGAAGAGGTGTATGTTAAGCAACCTCCTAGTTTTGAAGATCATAAACATCCAAACAAAGTCTACAAAGTTGTCAAAGCTCTGTATGGCTTGCATCAGGCACCTAGAGCTTGGTATGAATGGCTCTCTACCTTTTTATTGCAACATGGTTATAGGAGAGGAGCTATTGATAAGACTTTGTTTATCAAGAGAGACAAAAAGGATTTCATGTTAGTACAAGTTTATGTTGATGATATCATATTTGGAGCTACTAAACAGTCCATGGTTAAGGAGTTTAAGCGGTGATGCGAAAAGAATTTCAAATGAGTTCAATGGGTGAGTTAACTTTCTTTTGGGACTTCAAGTTAAGCGATCAAAGGAAGGAATTTTCATAAGTCAAGACAAGTATGTAATGACATACTTAAGAAGTTAAAATTTTGATGACATGAAGCACATTACTACACCTATTAAATCTATAAACTCATTGGGTAATGATGCGGATGGACAACCGAGTTGAAGTCAAGTTATCTGGATCCATGATTGGATGTCTTATGTATCTTCTTGCATCAAGGCACGATATCATGTTTCTTTGTTTGTTTATGTGCAAGATATCAAGTCTCACAAAAGATCTCGCATATGAATGCAGTGAAGAGAAATTTTAGTTATTTGAAGGATTCACCTTTTTACTTGGAAGCTTTTTCAGATAGTGATTATGCAGGTGATAACTATGACAAACGATCAACCACAGGTGGATGCCAATATCTTGGAAGAAGATTAGTCTCATGGCAATGCAAAAGCAGACTATTGCAACAACATCCTCTCTGAAGTAGAATATGTGGGCTCTTTGCAAAATGTTGTAGCCAAGTGTTGTGGATGCGAATCAACTCTTGGATTATGGTTTCAATTTCAAGAATACTCCTATCAATATTGATAATGAGAGTACAATTTGCATTGTAAAGAATCCAGTTTATCATTCCAAGACCAAGCATATTCATATTAGGCACCATTTCATCAGAGATTGTTATGAGCATAGGCTCATTAATATTGTCAAGGTGCATACAGATGATAATGTGGTTGATCTACTGACCAAAGGTTTTGATGTTTCCAGATTTAATCACTTGGTGGTGAGTATTGGCATGATCAATTACTGAGCTACATTTAAGGGGAGGACTATTTACTGTAAGTATAAGTCCTATGCATTACTTGAGGGGAGGATATTCCTGTTTATTTGCAGATTGTAAGGAAGAAAATGGAAAAGTATTGCTTTTTGATTTTATGAAATCTTGCTTGGAAAGTCTGACTGCGTGGAAAGTGTTGTTTGTCTTATTAAAATCTTGTTCTAACGGTAATATTGAGGGTAATTCCTATCAGCGGTAACTTTGTTATTATCGGTTTGTGATTTTTAAAATCTCACTTATAAATAACTACTCTGAATTTCCTCTCATATTGATATCTCTAATCTTTTCCATAGTTCTCTCACTTTCACCTATATTATTCGTTCTATTTCTCGTGATCATATAATCATCAATGGCGGGTCGTAATACTATTTCCAAACACAACATGGTGGCAAATTTAGACAAGGCCAGGCGAATGTAATTTTCATGATATTATCGATTTTCTTCTTGGATCGCCAACTAGTTATCTTGTTGTTAGTAGAACCGGATATAATTGAGCCCTGGATTCAACAATTTTGGGAAGCTGCTAGGGTTCATATGGAGAATGATGAAGAATATATTCATGCTATGGTTCTTTGGAAAAATGTCAAGATTCTTGAAGCCTCTATCGTGAAGACATATTGTTTGAAGATCTTGATGAAACATTCATTTTGATAAGCAACGGTTTGGGATACTTTTGGGCACATTGGTTATGAAGGGTCCTTAAATGAACAAACATTAAGAAACCCTTATTTTGTCCTCACTGGAAGTTTTAGTGCATGTGTTGCTTCATTGTATTAGTGCTAAAAGCACATCATGGGAGCAATTTGGATCTAACATAGCATCTGCTATAGTAGGATTAGCTCTTGATCGTGTTTTCAATTTTTCAAGGCTAATTCTAGATGGAATGCTTTCACAAATCACTCATGGTTCCAAATGGTTGATGTATCCAAGGTTTGTTCAAGTATTCCTCAATAAACAACTTTCGATGTACCTAAACCTACAAGTCTTTTACTGTTGTGGTACAACAAGCCAAGATTTTCACTTTCATGGCTAGGAAGAGTGATTTATTCCTGGAAGGGACACTCCTTAACTACTTCTATGATGGAAGTTGTTCAAGTTGTCCGTGATCTTTGAAGAAGATGAAGATAGAGAAGTCTTGCTTGGAAGGTCTTGCTACATCTCAAGTGCTTGAAGAGTCTTGCTTCTCAGTCTTGCATCTCGGCGGTCTTGCATCACGAATCTTGCCATAGAAATCTTTGAAGTTCAAGATGATGTTGCAATTTCACCACCACCATCTCCACCAATATATGTTCCTAATTCTCAACTAGCAGAACATTCACCTATTAGAGGAGATGATTCCTCTACTATACCCCCTGAAGGTTTGACATTGGATAATTATGTTCTGACAAGGGAGTTAGTAAAATTAAAGAAAACTACTGAGGCTCAAGCTAAACAGATTAAGAAATTGAACCTCAAGTTTAGAAGACTTAAGAATTTTGTCTGGCCATTGGTTCAACATCATCGTCTATGGGTCAAATCTAAAAATAATTAGCAACGGCAGTTTAAGAAGTCTAAAGGCAAAAAGGTTCACCAAACATCTTCTGTCCAATTGGGGAGGAATTTAGAAGAAAGGAATTTGAAAGAAGATGTTGTTAAGGAAAATGAACCTCAAAGTACTGAAGCAGAGGTAAATGTTCAAAGTACTGAAGCTGATGTTCAACCTCAAAGAACTGAAGAACAGGTTATTCAAAGTACTGAGGAGCAAGTTATTAATGTTCAAGTTCAAAAAACTTATAATCAAGGTACTGAAGATCAATGTACTGCTGTTCAAGGAACCTACAGACAATAATTGATTACTCCAAGGGTGTTAGACTTTGAAGAGGAAGCTGGTCCTTCAACTATTTTACATGAAGAAGAAGCCGATATACTCAAGCCTATACATACTGCAAGTGATGGTGATACTAATGCTGAGATCTTGCATGATTTATCAAAACCAAGAGGTGTTACCATTCCAGGAGTGCAAGAAGAGGAACAACCAAGAGTTTCTCAAGCTATTATTGATCCAAAGGATAAAGGAAAGGGCAAGTTGATAGAGACAAAGAAGAAAAGAAACCTACTTTAGCACGGATAAGAAGTGCTCGAGTTGCTATGAATGAGGAAGCGACTAGAAAGTTTCAAGAGGAATTAAATGCTAAAGATAGAAGCTAAGGAAATTGAAGAAGCTCGAATAGAGAAGCGACTAAGAAATTGCAAGAGAATTGAATGTTGAAGTTGATGAACTATTAGAGTCACTTATTCCTGTTTCTTTTATGCCAAGAAGACCAAATCGAGCTAAAGACAGAAATGAAATGATGGCTTATTTAAAAAGTCAAGGGTATAAAGGATTGCAGAGGTTTAATTATTTTGAGATGAAAATGAACAAATCTCAAATTATTGCTTTTGAAGTTGTAGAATCCAAAGATGGAAGTTATCTGATGTTTCATAGAGTTGATGAAAGCTTCAGAGTGTTCAATAGGCTATGGGATTTATTGCACATCATAGATAGAGTGGATTTATTTTATTTATATCATGTGGTGCGAGATTATTTTGAACAAAATCCATTAGAAGGAGTTGGTTTATTGCTTGGAGATCTCACAACTGTATGGGAGGCGAAGAACAAAGCACTCTTGAAATTTGGAAGAATCAAGAGAATTGGGAGATTGTTTCTTGGAGATTCTTTGAAGAATCGGAGTACATGTTCTAGAGCTAGAAGATGGAATTATGATTCACATGTTGGCGATAGAAGATATCCTCTTACACCAATACTTATGAGGAGGATCTTGGAACATGGAATGGAAGTAGAAGAAGATAATGAAATAGCATGTCGGTCATCAAGTTGTTTATCGGATGGACTACAATTCTTGATGATGATGAATAACTAGTATGAATCTTAATTGATTAAATTTTTATATATCGATACTTTATGCAAAATCTTGCGATCAACAGTGCTTTCATCAAAATCTTGCTTGCGATTTTAAACCAATTCTTGATTTTGAAAAACTTTTGTTAAGTAATAAATGTTTTGAAACAAAGGTTAAAAGAAATAAATGGTTTTTGAGATGGTAATATAAATAGGTTATCAATCCACCATGGTTATAAAAGGATTGGCTAATCCATGAGCAAACGGCTCTGGTAAAGATATTTCAAATCCATTTTTAGTTGACAACTTCCTAATAAGTTGGATGGTAATCAATTCACCATATCAGTAAATGTGAAGAGTTGGCTAGCCCACAAGAAAATGGCTTGTGGTAAAGGCTATGGAAAAACCATTGTATGGTAATTAGTTCACCATAGATGAAAGAACTAACTGGTCCAAAAGGGTACAGCTTTTTGTAAAGATAGCTCAAATCTGTTGATAGCTGATGATTTGCTAAAAATCATATGGTTATCAGTGTACCATGATCTTACACATCAAAACATTTGGCTACTCGAGTTAATGGCTTTGGTAAAGAGAACTCAAAACCATTAAATTTCAATGATTCACCTCTTACTGAGGTTTACACACAGAAGTGATTAGAATAGACTGAAACTTAACTAAATTAAATGTACAAATTGTCTTATGTTCTTTGAAAAGATGGAGCTTCTTTGAATGTTGCGAAAAGAAATAAGATTGTTGTTTGATCTTTGAAAAGAATTATACAAATAAAGACTATTTTGATGATGATACAAGCGGAGAATCTACAAAGATAAAATACGAAGATAAAGTCACAAATCCTCTTTGAAGATAAAGATGTTAAAGCTAAATCTACAAAGGAACTTGAAATCAAGCAAGTAGAGTTCAAGTTAGGGAGGATTGTTGGGATACGAGAAGATTAAAGTCGAAGATTAACAAAGTATTGCGAAAGATAAAATCTTGCAAGAAATCAAAGTCTTGCTAAGTAAAAGTCAAAATCTTGCTTATCATCAAAGTCTTTGCAAAGTTTAAAGTCAGTTGTATTAGATTAAAGATAGAAAGTAATGTTTGTCTAGAACTTTCTAAGTATTGTTTACTTGACGTACAAGGATAAGAAATTTAAATCGTTTAGGGTTATCCTTGAGCCTATAAAAGGGACCCCTAGACTGATATTAGATGTACGTGACATTATTAGAGTTTTAGAGAAGTTTGATATTATTAGAGTTGTTAAATAGTCTGCATTATAAGCAGAGTTAGAGTTATTAATAAAATCGTTTAAAGTTAAAGTTATTCTTCTTAGTTTTGTTAAGTAAATTCCGCATACTTAATAGAGTTTGCTCAGTGTTTTCATTGTTAATAACTTAGGATTTATCCGAGGTTAATAAACCTTAAACAAGATACTTAAGTTAGTTTGGTTAGAGTACATCGATCCAACAAGGTTTCATACCATTTCCTTGGTGCCTGATGCAAGCCATACAAAGCTTTAACTACCCTGTATACTTTGTTAGGATATTCAAGGTCTTCAAAGCCTGGAGGTTGTGAGACATAAACCTCCTCATCAATCTGCCCATATAGAAAGGCACTCTTTACATCCATTTGATAAACTTTAAAGCCCATAAATGATGCATAAGCAAAGAATAGCCTAATTGGTTCAATTCGTGCAACTTGGGCAAACACTTCTTCATAGTCAATACCCTCCTCTTGAGTGTATCCTTGAGCCACAAGCCTAGATTTGTTTCTGATAACAATTCCTCTTTCATCCTTCTTGTTTCTGAACACCCATTTAGTACCTGTTACCTTTTTGCCAGAAGGCAAATCACAAAGCACCCAATCCTTATGAAGCTTAAATTGGAGCAACTCTTCTTGCATTGCTTCTACCCAAATTTCATCTTCAAGTGCCTTGTGAACATTCTTTGGCTCCATTTGTGACAGAAAACACATAAAGAAACATTCATTATTGCCTTCATGAATTTTAGACTCATATATTTTACTAATGAATCCATGGACATCAGGCAGCTTAGTTTGTCTTCTAGTCTTCACGGTGAATAGACATCCCCAATCACATTTTCAAGAGGTGTGATTTATGAATAGAAGTATGGGAGTCGAGGCGCAATCTCACTTGGCATATTTGAGATTTCAACATCATTGGCTTGAGCTTCCTCGATGGCGGGTTGTGATTTCCACATCTGTTGTTGCGGTGGAAACATTTTGCCTAACGGTGGAATCGAATTTCCATTGCTTTTAGAATTTACAGCATTCAAATTACTACCTCCTTCCTTTCCCAAATCACTAGAAGGATGAGCATCTCCAGTCTTTGATATATCATCATTATCTTCATAGTCCCAAAGAGGTAGACTGAATTCATCTTGATCATCTGCATGATCTTTGCTTGGTTCATCATCATCAAAAACTCTTACGAACTGCAAAATCAAAAGAAGATGTTCTGTAGAAACAAGTACATAATTCATAGTGTTGGTTAAAGTATCAAGATCAAACGACCTTTACGGTCCAGTTCTTTTAAGATTGACTTTGTTTTCGAGAATTCCACATGCATTCTCTTCAATCTTTTGGGTTCTTAAGTTGAATACTCGAAAGCTTTCTTGACCATGGAATACCCAACAAAATACCCTTCATCAGCCTTTTCATCAAACTTTCCCAGATAATCTATGGTATTGAGAATAGATACATGACACTCAAATGGTCTCATGAAGTCAAGGATAGGAGATCTACCCCTAAACAATTCATAAGGTGTGTTGTTCATTGTCTTTACCACTAAAACCCTGTTTGCACATAACATGCAGTGTTAAGCGCTTCACCAAAAGGTGATTGGTAATTTAGAGTCGGCCAACATGGTTCTAGCACCTCTATCGATTACATTCCTCCTCTCAAAGAACACCATTTTGTTGAGGAGTTCTAGCCACACTAAATTCTCTTTTAATACCTTTATCTCTGCAAAACTCATCCATAACTCAATTCTTGAATTTTGTTCCATTGTCACACCTAGTGATTTTAACTTTCATATCATATTGATTTTCTACTTCTGTGATAAATATCTTGAGGATGCCAGTTGTTTCATCCTTGGTTCCAAGAAAGAAAACCCATGTAAACCTGCTAAAATCAATAGTCACCACTAGACAATATTTCTTGAGATTCAAGCTGCTCACTGATGTAGGACCAAATAAGTCCATATGTAACATTTGAAGTGGGTGAGCAATAGAGTTAACCAACTTTAACTTGCAAGAAGCTCGTGTTGTTTGCCTTTAAGACAAACCACTGCACGGTTTGATCATTTTCAAATCTACTCGAGGTAATCCTCTCACCAAACCATCTTTGACAATCTTGTTGATGGTTTTGAAGTTAACATGACCAAGTCTTCTATGCTATAACATGGATTCATCCATGTGGCCTTTGCAAGCAAGCAAGTATAATCATCTTTAGCTACAATGTTGTTCATATCAAAGCTATAGAGATTACCTTTTCTAGGAATTTTAATAAGGATCATTGTCATCGGGCATTTAAAATCTTTAGAGACCAAAGCACATATCTTTGGTAAAAAGAACATTGTTCATCTTGTCACACATTTGTGACACACTAAAAGATTGTACTTTAGCTCTTTTACATAGTACAGGGTTCAAAGTCCAAGTTACGGTTTTATAACTCCTTTACCATCAACTTTTCCATTTACTCCACCTCCAAAGCTAACATCATCATCCATCATAATGCTCAAAATCGAAAGATAGGACTTGTTGCCGGTCATGTGCCTTGAATACCCACTATCTGTATATCCTTGATCGATCTTTTTGTCCTTGGATGTTCCGCACATAAGAGTAAAGAGTTAGTTTCTTTTGGGACCCAAGCCATGATTGACTTGGATCGCCTCGTGTATCAATATAGTTAAATCTATCAAAGGTCATTGATACACCATTGGGATTGGTTGTAGAGGTATTTCCTTTAGGTTTCCATTCCCAACGTCTTTGAGGCCTTCACGGCATTGCCCATGTCCCCATTTTCTTGTTCAAAACCCTTGCGGTGGTAACCTTTGAATGAGCGGTGAAGCTGCGGTTTCTTTAGGCACCCACTATTGGTTATAATTAACCTTTTAGCTTGAAAGGTTCCTTTCCACTTTGTGCAGATTTTGCAAAGTTGTTTTGAAGTTTGCACTTTTAACAGTGACTTAGGATAAGCGATGTTAACAGTTTTGCGGTGGAAAAGTTTTGAGGCCACTTCTAAGTTGAGCTCTTGGGACCATTTGCAATGTGAATTAGGGTGTACATTATTTTGAAACCGTTAGTCTCCACCCTTTTATTCCCATGGACTTCCCTTCTCCCAACATGATAGTAACAATACGCATGTAAATGATCAAAACTACCACAGATATAGCATGCCTTATTGTACATTACAAAATCACTACCTAGTTGTTGAGATTTGACATGATTCCAACTCCTTTGGTTACCCCTAGGAGTTGAAGGCTTGTTCCTATACATCTCAGCATACCTTAGAGTTGGTCTAGGTTTATTAACTTGTTTCCTAGGTTCCTCTGTATGATGTTAACAACTTTTGGGATAGAAGCCTCTACATTCTTTTAACATTCTCATCAACAACGATGAGTCACTAGCACTCTCAAAAACATCATAATTAAGCTTAATCTCTTCCTCACTTTTCACCTTGTGTCCTTTAAGGACCATATTCTCTTTCAAGATCCTTAAAATCCTCTATTCTGTGCGAGCTAAGTCTATACAGGAGGTGAATGAACACCCCTTAGTGGTGGAGGCACAATATTATAACCCATATACGGACTTAGCTTTATTATAAATTGAGCATTCCAAATTTTATCAATTGACTTAGGCCGATGATAACATGTGTCTAAAGTTAAATTGACATTTTCAACTTTCTTTTGAAGTTTTCAAGCTCTTTTGATATGCTTCATTTACAATTTGTTGTATGTTCTACCTCTCTTCTAAGAAGAATCATATCATCATTAAATTTTGACTCATTTTCACGATAGTGCTCTATTTTCTTTTCTAACATGCCATAGCTCTTCTAAGATTAGACACAAGTATAATTAGCGATATATAACTCTTGTCTTTCATTAGAATATAAATCATTAAGTCTTTCAAATTCTTTAGCGACCTACATGTTTTAGAACAACTATCAAAGTTTTGTACCTCGAGTCGAGAGAAAGCCATGAGAGCAAATTCGGTAGCAACAAGAGCAACATTAGAGCGTTCTTCTTCTTGCTCATCGACCATGAAACTCAATCATAGCTCACACCATCAATAGCTAACATTGCATTTGGTTCTTCACAGTTGGTCCCTTCTTTGCTTGTACCAAGTAGACTGTTTTCCTTAGTCTTTGGTCGTCTACATTCTCTAGCAAAATGTCCAAACTTGTGGCGATTAAAGCACTCCACTTTCTTCTTATCAAAGCCTGCAGTTTCATCACCATTGATGTGAATAGGCTTGCCGGTCTTCTTGTAGAATTTCCTAGCCCTCATCTTTGAGAAGAGATATATGCCATTTTATATCCATCTCTTCCAGTCATCTTCATCAATTTGTTTTATGTCTTCATGAGTTAAGGCGAGCCATCAACTTGTGTGGATATGAAAGCATAAAGGTAGGATCTCCAATACTAGCAACCTTCTTCTTTGTACTGCGGTGGTAACATTTACATTACCGGTGGAAACTTTAGAACCAAGAATGGCAACTTCATCATCCACATCATCTTGAGAATCATCACGTCAGAGAGGTTGACAACAATGCCAACTACTAGAGCTTGTGCCAAGTTTCCTGCCTTCTTTAACCTTTGCTCAATAAGTTTGAAATTGTTGTAAAGGTCATTGAGCTTCATTGTCTCTATATCTGATTTGTTTTCCCAGGCAGTAACATTTGTTTGAAAATCTGAAGGCAAACTTCTTAGAAACTTCAAATTGAGGTCTTCCTTTTCTACCTCAATACCAAGCACAGTCAGTTTAGTAACAATCTTCTGAAGTTTGTTGAAGATACTATCAAGAGAGTCATTGCTTGAAGCAGAGAAATTTTCATAGCTTTGCTTCAATAATGTCTTTTGTGTCTTCTTTGTAGCATCATTACCACCAAACACCGGCGGATCTCTTCAAGCGGTTCCTTTGCGGTTGTGTACTTGCTAAATGCAATGATCGATCTCTAGGAAGAGTCATCGACAACAAACTTCTAGCTTTAAGATCATTCTTCTTGCAAGCCTTTTCAATACTAGATTCGAGCACAAAAACTTTCACAACATATGTGTCACCAACCTTCACGAGTACTAGTCACGGGTTTGAAAGAATCACCAGTTTGAATGATCTCCCATAGTGCATAGTCCTGAATGAGAAAGTATTGCTCTATCAGTATCCTCCACATCTCAAACTCATTAAGTTTGAGCTTAGGTAGCGTTGGTGTAGAAGCGTTGGACTGGTTGTTTTCCATCTCCATTGAATTGAGTGAGTAGGTTAAGCTAATTCCTTGGTCTTCTAAAACAAAATATCAGAACCTTTGCTCTGATACCACTTGATGGATCTTAACACACTCCTTGTGTCAATGATATTTGGTATGATATTATTAAACACGCGGAATTTACTTAGTAATACTTAGAAGATGAATTGTATGATGTATTGTTTATAAACACAGATTAAACACAAAACTTAAGCTCCAATATTATTGATGAATAATACGAGTGATCTTAGCTTATCACTAGGGTTACACCTTGAAGCCTTTGTGAGTAATACGTAGGTAAATCACAAGTACCTAAGACATTGACCTAGGACATCCTTTTATACAATAAGGAGTCCTTTACAAGATAAGTATAAAGCTAACATTATAGAATATACACAAGACCTATTCTATACTTATCTAGACGCGTTTAACTAAACATAAGCGATAGCGATGGTAACAATGTATTGGCGGTGGGAATACGTTTCCCTTGCTGGTGTTAATCAGCGATGTAAACCACAACTATCCGTGGTAGCGGATTATTCCCAACACTAGGGAACTTCATGTGAGGGTTCATTTGGGTAAGCGGATCGACGAGTTCTTTGGTTCACGATTTAAAGTGTCCTAGCTACTCGAGCGTTCTTGTATGACCTCGAATTATGATGGCTCGAGCGGTAGTACAAGATATACAAACTAAAACCATTTCTATAAACAAACATACAAATACTACGTCATTATCAATATAATGGCATATATAGGCTCGTTCATGTTTTCTTAGGCATTATTCTGAACCTAAGATTGACATCATATTCTAGGTTATACGTAGAGACTTCCAGGCTTATCCATCGACTCCATTATATGTTGTGATATCATTTTTAAGAAATCATGGGACCAAAGAGAGTAACTCGTAGCACGAACCGAGGTGGTGCAACACCAAGGGGTGGAAGATTTTGTGGATGTGGAGGTAGAGGAGATGGTCACGACACTAGTGACCATAATAACGATGGTGGAAATCCTGATTTCTCCGCCATTATTGCCCAACAACTACAAAACCTACTTTCCACTATAGTCATCCAAGTTGGCAATCACATCAATAATTCGGGAAACCATGGAAGCATAAATGACACCACCAATAATGTAGGAGAAAATGGTAATAACAACAACAATAGAATTTGGATGTACATATAAGGAATTTCTGACATGTAAGCCAATTGAATTTGATGGTAAAGGAGGTGCATTGGCATATACGATGGGTCGAGAAGATGGAGTCGATGATCGACATCGGTAACTATACAATCCACCAAAGGGTGAAGTATGCCTCGTGCTTGATGTCGGAAAGGTATTGACATGGTGGAACACATGATTCAAGCTAGGGAAGAGAAGCGTTGTAGGCATGACATGGGACAACTTTAAAGCCTTCTTTGAAGAGAGTCTTGCCGGATAATGAGATGCAAAAGCTAGAAGATGAAATTTATCATAACTCTATGGTGGGGCTGGTCATGCGACCTACATGGATCGGTTTCATGAATTAGCCAAACTAGTTCCTCATCGGTTACCCCCGAATCCAAGAGGATTGAAAGGTCATCTACGGTCTTGTTCACGAGATTAGTGGGACAATAAAAACAAGCGAGCCTTCTACAAATCAAAGTGCGATACTAAGGCGGGGACCTTGAGATGAGATGGTTAGGAATGGAGCTTTGAAAAACAATTATAAAAGGAAGGGAGCGGGTGAATCAGTCGAGCAAATGGGTACAATGTTTGATAACAAGAGGGCGAGAGGATTTGCGGCAACTGTTTCTAGTTAGAGACATTATGGGGGTACATCACCTAAATGTGTTAAATGTACTTATCATCATCAGGAGTCTGAGCCTTGCCCTACGTGTTATAATTGCAAACAGATTGGCCATTTTTCAAACCGCTGTAAATCAGTTGTGAGGCAGGTAACACCGGTGAATACGGTCAATATGAGAAATAACCAAAAGACATGCTATGAGTGTAATAGCCCAAACCACTTCCGAATTAATTGTCCTAAGTTGAATGGGGCATAGAGACAAGTACTGGATAACCTGACTCTAGCCGTAATGCTTGAAGAAATAACCCAAATCATGGAGTCAATGTTAGTCCACCTCGGGTCGAGCATACTATTTAGGTACTAAGGAAGCCCATAATACATAAACAAGTACGTGCCTTAGCCTACCGCATTGTTCTATTCTAGTACATAATTTAGCTTTATTCATGCCTTGGTAGATTAGAAACCTAGATGCATTAAATTTCGGACGAAATTTCTTTTAAGGGTAGATCTTTGTAACAATTCGCATTTTAGAATTTATTATCCACTTTTACTATTTACTTTCACTATTCATCCGTAAAATTTTATTTCACATTCTCGTAGGATAAATTATTTTAGTAATGACACGAGAGTTCGACAATCGTTAGACTATTTTACATAAAAGTTATTAAGAAAACATCGTTTTAAAGCTTCATTTTGGTGAACACCATTTCAACATCCAGCATAACTAAAACAGTCTCGACAATTTTTCCCATCGGATAAATTTTAGATCACTCATGATTAATTTAAAATTTTTAAGATTTATTTTATTTTACCAAATAAGCCCGGTGTGATACAAAACTAAACTTACGTTTTAAACAATTCTACTTACATCAAGACTTAACGATTCTGCCTTGTGTTTCTAATATGTTTTGACACTTTTACATTTTGGAAAAGTCAAACATATTCCCTCCTTCTTTGACCATAAAGAAATTAACCTTGTCGTTTCGTTTTGCTTAATCGTGTAACTTTTAAACTTCACGTATAAGCGCTATGTTATCCAGCGTCTGATGAAAACCACATTTTACTCTAAATAAATTCATGGTCGTTTCCTTGAAATTTCGTCTACTCTAAATAAGTTCATGGTTGTTTCCCTTTTAGACTAATTTTAGTCTACTCTAAATAAATTCATGGTCGTTTCCCTGAAATTTCGTTCTTTTCTAATAAACTGCGAATTACGCGTTTTTGGCCTGTATTTCCAGTTTTAAGCAGCGTTTTTGCATCCAATAAGACTTATCACTCATTTTATGTTTTTATATGGAGTATAATGATGATTTTAATCATTCCTATAAGTTTCATATTTTTACGATACCCGGTTTTACGTTTTATGGCTTCGGTTAGCATTTAACGGAACCAAATCTTACTCTAAACTTAAGATAATACCAAAACTATCCACATAAGTCTTCTTATCTTATCTTGGCCGACCTAGGGGGGGAGTCATCTTTTTGGTGTCAAAATCCTAAGCATACTTCTTTTAGATCATTTACATGTGTAAATTTAACCATGGTTAGTTTTTAACCCAATATATAGTTAACCATAATCTCTAGCCTATAAATACCAAGCAAATCACTTCATTTTTTCTTGCACCACACCTTCTTATCATCTAAAGTCCTAAACCTATGGCATTTCTTATAGATCTTGTAAGAAAATCCATGTGTTCTTGAAGAAAACTAGCGTTTGATCTTCGTTCTTGGAAGTTTTCAAGAAAGAGTCGTTATAATCTTCAAATAACTTCAAGTCTCCAAAAATACGTTGTTATAATCTTCATTTCTTCTTCGGGTTCTCAAAAAGGCGTTGTTATAATCTTCTAATAGCCGTGGGTTTTCAAAGATTGCAAAGTCTACGTCGAAGCTCCGTTAATATTTTATTTTTCCATAATACTCAAGCATTCTATTTTAAGGTAAGTATATATATAACTCAAACTTATTTAAATACTTATAAACTTTGTTAGTTTATTTATTGTATTTATAAACTCTTAATATATCATATGGTCAAGTAATCAAAATACATGTTTTACGTATTGAGCACTACAAAACTAGGGAACTTCATGTGAGGGGTTCATTTGGGTAAATGGATCGACGAGTTACTGGATTTACGATTTAAAGTGTCCTAGCTCCTCGAACGTTTACTGCTTGACCTCTGAATTATGATGGCCCGAACGGTAGTACAAGATATACAAACTAAAACCATTTCTATAAACAAACATACAAATACTACGTCATGATCAATATAATGGCATATATAGGCTCGTTCATGTTTTCTTAGGCGTTATTCCGAACCTAAGATTGACATCATATTCTAGGTTATACGTAGAGACTTCCAGGCTTATCCATCGACTCCGTTATACGTTGTGATATCATTTTTAAGGTGAGTTCTTGGCCTCGTTTTTATACTCGTTTGAAACTTTTAGGGGAGATACATGCTCAACTACTTGCTTTTACTTTTACAAATACTCAAAACATTATACTTGATTGCATTATACATGATTGCATTATACTTGATTGCGTTATACTTGATAAGTCGATGATAAGTCTCCCAACATACACGGGCGGTCCCTTGTTCGATGATAAGTCTCCCAACATACAGGCGGTCCCTTGTTCGATGATAAGTCTCCCAACATACGGAGGCAGTCCTCTTGTTCGATGATAAGTCTCCCAACATACGGGCGGTCCCTTGTAAACTTGATAAGTCTCCGGCATAAGCGGGCGGTTCAACGAAAGTCTCCTTGTTGACGGAGCAACACTAAGTGCAATAATGTGAACTATTATGTTGTATGTGTGCTTGACTATAAAATGTACTATATTTTAGCGATGGGTTATAAACACACAGGTTGCAAGTTTTGTATGGGCGGAACTTGGGCCGAGTGGATTTACAATGCCTTTGTTGTGTGAACATTCTTTAAAGGCTTTACATGTTAAAACAAACTCTATGAACTCACCAACCTTTGTGTTGACACTTTTTAGCATGTTTATCTCAGGTATATAAGTTGATAGCTGTTGCACGGAGCATAGGGTCGCTTGGCATATTTTGAAGACTTATGCTTTTATTATTATCATTCGATATGTTTTAAAAACACTTATGTATTGTACTTCAGAACTTAAGTTGTAACTCTGTTCTTATTAATCGAATGATAACTTTTCAAAACGTCTCATTTAGAGGTCGTTTTCTATACCTTGTACTTTGTATTATGAAGTAGCACCCCATTGACACAGTCTTCTGCTGCGGTACTTTGGGGGTGTTACAACAATCATTTCAGTCATCTGATTTTCAGTGAACTTCTCAGTTGGAACTTCTTGTTCTTCAGCAAACTTGGTTTTCTTACCAGTCTGAGATTCACTATCTTTAGCCTTTCTCTTCAAGTTAGGATACCTTCTCTATTCTTCTTCAAAATCCATTGGAATAAAATCTTTATCTTGCTTCTGAACTCTGTAGTAAATACTTTCAACTTTATCATCAGGCATTCCTTTGAATTGATGTCTTTTCCAACCACCAACCTTACAGCAATAATATTTCATCATTGAAATCACTTGTGCCTTTGTTGGTTGTCTTGATTTCTTTTGGCCCTTCTTGACTGAAACAATCGCCTCTTGAAGTGCTTGATTATTCTTCATCTGTATAAAATCTTTTAACCGTGTAGTTCTTTGTTCTGAAATTAAAGATTTATCAGCTACAAGGTCAATTGCCTTCTTCTTGATTACTGGATCATGTGCAATCAAGAAATCAATTTCTTCTTCAGTAGGTACATAGCTGAACTCTGGAGTTTTCTCTCTTAATCTTGTAAGTGGAACAGGGGAAATTTGATTTTCCAATCTATCCAGCCTTTTAGCCTCCATAAAGCTTGCAACTTCCAATTCTTCAAGCTTTTTCTTTTTAGCAACTTCATCTTCATATATCTTTTAGCAACTTCTTTATCATGAGCAATGCGAAGTTGTTCTTTCTTTGAAATCTTCCTTCGAGTTGCTCTTCACTTTCCATAAGCGCTTTACCTTTGTCTTTCTTACATTTATCAATTTCTTCACTTGCGGTGGCAACATCATGTTCAACGGTGGGAATATTTGTCTGCGGTGGAAATTGGATCGATGGTAAAATCGATTGCGATGGTGAAAATATCTTGCTCTAGTTGCTCTTCTTGAGTATCGACTTCCTCTGCACCTTTACTAGTAACACCTTCATCTTTAAAATCAATTTTCCTCCCCTGAGTTTCAGCACTTGTTTTCCTCCCCTGTATGGGAGAATTACCCAAATCTGCACTAAAGTCTTCAGAATCACCACCAGGAGGTGAAGATGGAGATGAAAGCACAATATTTGCAGTTCTTCTTTGCTCAAACCCCTGCAACTCTTCCTTCAAGGTTTGAATCTCTACCTTCAAAGATGTAATATCCTTGGCATGTTGCTCCTTAAGTTGTGCCAAGTCTTGTTCCAGAGATTTGACCTGTTTGGCTAACTTTGTACACAAAACCATCAATTCCAATTGTTGCCCACTGCCCTCATCACTTCCAACTGTGTGACCTGTTGGGAGTGGTGAATCATGGGGCATTGGCTCATATTCCTCCCTAGTTGGACTAGGTTGAAGTCTAGAACCACCACTTCTTGTTCCAAGACCAAAAGGTTCAGAAACATGATGTGTTCTCATGAGAGAAGTTGGCTGTTTGTGCCTCCTCTCATAGGTGTGAGAAACAGGTGTAGTATAATCAATGTTTGGGACAGATATTATGGGTGAGTTTTGTTCAAGTGAAATCTTTGCAAGCATTTGAGGAAAGAGGTGTAAAATCATGTTTCCATCTTTGTTCATGTTTTGAAAAACTTTAGGCTTGAGGCAGCGGTTTTATAAACATTAGTATGGGGTTGCGGTTGAAACTCATTTGCTTTGCTTGCACAAACCTTGGATACATTAAAATTTTGTTGAACTCTTTACATTGCGGTCATACTTGCAAAATATATTTTGACCAGTTAAAAATCTTATTAGTGGCTAGACAAACCAAATGGTAAGCCATGGTTGAACTAAATTGCTCATAATATGTTTTCTTTGGACTAAGACAATGTAAAAGAGTATGTATCAAAAATCTCCATTGGGGACAAAAACCACTCTTTTGGAAAGTAGCCTTTTTATCAGTGGTATCATACCCCATGGATGATAAAGTATCATGTATTTCTGGCATAGGTAATGTGATGATACCATTGAGATCATCCAATTAGAGAACTCTCCTCAAGGATGCCTTAGTAACATCAATAGTTACCCCATCCACAGTGGCTCTAAGAGCATCTACTGTTTCATGTGTATCTCTATTCTCAAGTGTTATGGACTGAGTACAAGTCCAAAACTGTTTGATTTGAGAGATATAGATTGTGGGATTTAAAAGCAAAGCATACCTTATATGGATAGTATTAAGAAAGTCCACAATCTAATGAAAAACAGGGCCACTCTTCTTATTTGACTTTTGTATGTAGGCCACTTGGTTGTGCTCATCTGCAAATTTCAATGGTGCCATAGAAACTTTTGATGAAAAATGATATTAGGTCAGTAATAATTGAAGGAATAACTAGCCGATTGAGACAAAAGATATATAGAGGTAGGGTTTAAGAGTGTAGCGCAAGAAAGATTATCTAAGGAAAATATTTATCTTTAGAGGATAAATATCAAATAGGAAAGTAGATAATTCTCTAGAAGTTACCCTATATATATGGAAAGCAATTTTTCTACAACGGCTAGTAAAAATTTATTCTTGACACAACTTGATTGTAACGGCTAGATCAGCGATGGTAAAAAAATGTCGATGGAAGCTGTGAACTAACGATGGTAATTTTCACAAAATTTCAAAGAAGCGATGGTAAAGAAAAACATATAAAAACTAGATCGCTCTTATCATAGTTTTAGTAAACTATCGACTATCAACGGTTTGATATGTCTTTACCATGAGTCGTTTGATATGGACTAGCCAACTCTTAATCATAAAGAATATGGTGAGTTGATAACCATATAGTTTTGGTAAACTATCAACCATAAGCGGATTTGTCAAGTCTTTACCGGTGAGTCGTTTGCTCGGACTAGTTGATTCTTATGTGGATTAGACATGGTGAATCAATAACCATTTGTTATGTGTCTCAGTTACACACCTTTTAAGATCGACTCCATCTTTTACGCATATGTTAGGATAATACAAAGAATATGCATAGCCGACTTGTTTTAACCAAAGATAAAATACCTTTCAAATAGTCATTCCAATAATATCTATATTTACTTTAAAACATACCAAAATAGGTACAAGTAAATATCTTTTCTAATTAAACCTCTTGATTGACTTTGCCTATATAAGATGATCTGCACAAAACCGTCAAGTCTAATCACTAAGCGGTCACTTGTGAATGACCACCGTAATGAACTTAAAGCAGTTCGAGACACAAATGCAATGAAGATCGAGGAGTATAGGGTCTCCCGGTCGTTATGTCCAATGAGCTATCGATGAATTATCGGGCGTAAAGTGATCGAGGAGTTTGAGCGGAAAAAGGATTTGTGATTATTATAACTAAAGGAAAAGCAAACAAATTAAAAGCGGCTTAAATGCAAATTAAAGAAATTTAAAAGATAAAATCTATTAAATAAACGCTATCACTATATTTAAAATGATGTTTTTGTTTTATGTTTTTATAAAAGCGAAATTAAAATCTACTGTGACGTACAAATTAAAAGTGAAACTTAATCAATATTAGCCCTAAAAATATGAAAATGATATTTTACAATCCTAATGATAAAAGAAACTTTTAGAAAAGAAAACTATTTTACAACTAATTATCTAATTATTATTAATTAAAAACTATTTTAACTATTTAATAATTACCTAAAATACAAGAAAATAGGAAATAAAGCTAGAAAAATAAAATTATGAAATGGAAAAGTCTAAAATATCAAACTAGAATTTTCAAAACTATTTTGTATTTTTCGATTATTTTCTATTTTTATGAATTTAAACTATTAAAACTAATTAAATTACTAAAATTACCAAATAAACTATGAAAAATCTGGAAAATTACTTTTTCACTTTTATATTTATCTAAACCTAAGAAAATTGAAAAATTATTTTTTGAACCTTTTACGAATTTTTATATTAAATGCTATTTAAAATGATTAAAAACTACTTTAAATTAGGAAAAATAGCAAATAAGCTAGGAAAAATCTGAAAATTTCAGGAAAAGTCTAAAATTATATTAGGAATCTGAGAAAATTGGAAAAACAGGCACTTATGTGGAGATATTAAGAACTGCTAAAACAAGTGCTTATAAATAAGCACTAAAATAAGCCAAATGAAAAAGATAAGTTACCAACTGATTACAGGAACCAAAATATGCTACAAGAACTGAAATACAACTAATCCTAACTATTTATATCCTCTGAATCACAGGTTTGATCAGATTTGATACTTGAACTAACAAACTAAATCATGTTCTGAGGTACCAAGTTTAGACCAAGACACAAGCTTAAAAATAAGCTCAAACTGAAAACTACTAATTGGAACTTGTAAAGGACCTGGGTGAGATCAATTGTACCAAAAATCAGATTATGATGAGCTCTTATGAGCTCTGTACACAAGCTACAAAATCTGTGAAAAGCTCAGTACCAACTGAGTACAGTGGTGCAGGGCATTTTTGCCTAAAAGAAGAGCTTATTTGAAGCTTATACAATATTTGTAAAAATTCACAAAAATGCTAATAAGTTAGAGAACCAGTTGAAGTTTATGAAATGCCAAACCTCATTTGATAAGACCCAAATATGAGTTCAAGAAAATTCCTTGTAACTGACCCCAAAACCAGATTTTAGCACTTTTTTGACTTTTGAAGATACTGATAAACTTTGACTAACATGAACTTTAGATCCAATTTTATGACTGATAATGATGTAATAAGGTGGAAAAAGTGTAATGCAAGCAATGTTTGATGATTCTAAACACAAATCAAGGATTTGCCAATCCTTGGTCACAACAGTTAGCAGGTGAGACAGATACAAAGGAAGTTTTGACTTTACTGATGTTGCAGACCCAAACTAAGGTTGAAATGAGCTCAAAAGAACTAAACAAGCATGAAGCAATAAAAACCAACACTGCATAAGCCTAAAAAGAGCAGATGGGTCAGCAATCCAAACACCCCTTATCTTACTGATATGCAACAAAACAGATTTAAACAATGAAACTACTTATTTTTATGATCCAACTAACTTAATATAGCTAAATTACTACTACTAGAACAGGTTTTAACATATTTAAATTACAATTACAGATTGTGCATAAACTTGTGAAAATTACTTACAAGAGTCCAAAACCACTATGGTTAGCAACTTTGAAACAAGAACCACTACCCTAATTTAAACAACCCATTGCTTCCATTTCAACCCATTCTCATGTACGAACCAACCCATTCCTTTCTGCATCACCTTTTTACCGTGTTGACTTTTTTGACCAAAGTTCAAAAGTGAATGAAACTTGATTATAAGCTTACAAAAGCTATTATAAGCTTATATAAACATATAAGATTAAACTTGAGTGCTAAAAGCTTTATCAAAGAGTTTGGAACTTTCAATTTCAACGGTGGACACATAAGATGGAAATTAACATGAACTTAAGATTGATACTTAAAGAAAGTTGAAATACACTTGGAGTCATTATTTGATACAATTAAGCTTGAAAATACAGATTAAAACTACTTAAGACTAGTTAAGCTATAAAACGACATACATTGCTTAAAAACTAAAAACTAACTCTTTTCTCATTGCTTCTCTTGGCCTTTTATACACCCAAGTCTTCTTCTCTCTCCTCTATGAATAGTTCCCACCAATAATTTAAGCCCTAGGATGGCTGCAAATGATCTTGGCCGTTTAAAGTAATTTTGGCGCCAAACTTGGTTTTAACAGTGGAGTTTGAGTGGGATTGGTAGAGGGTGCATTTAATGATCCTTGGCCTCTTGTGTTTGGAGGGGGGTGTAGGTGATGATGGTTGAGTGTTAACAGATGAGTTGCGAGTTGGATATGATGAAAATGGTGCACCGTGAGCTTTTGGAGGGAAGGAGGTGGTCAAAGGGGTTGTTGGCTTTTAATAATAGAGGTCCAAAATTTAGTTGTGGGGTCAAAGGGCTAATTGGCGGGGCGAAATGAATTTGACAAGGCGAGGGTTTAATAACTATCGAGGCCTCGTTTGTCAATTCGAAAATTGAGGGCCATAACTGCCAAATCTGCAAAGATGTTTCAGGGGCTGAAATTGACAAGTATCAATAGTACAAGGACCAAAGTTGCCATTTTCACATTTTCCAGGGACCAATTTTGCCAATTTTCAAAGTTGAAGGACCATTTTGTAATTTTCTCAAAACTTTTTACATTTTTCACCAAAGGACTAAATTTGACAAGTTATGATTTTAAAAGGACCTTTGGTGATTTTACTTTTGAAATTTTGACTCGGGGACTATTTTGACAATTTTGAAACTTGGGGGCGAGGCGCAATTTTGCAAATTTGATATGTTTTCACCGATTTTGATATTTTTATTTAAAACACATAAAACAACGATTTGTGATATTTTGATCATTTGATGTGTTTCTGAGTGTTTTCAGATGATTTTGCAGTTTATTTTGTACAAGAATGATGAGTATTTAGACACTCATCATAAGACGATTCAACTCTGCATAGTCTGTATCAAAACACAACCAAACCTGCACAAAAACCCTAAAAATCGCAATGAGCAATTTTCCAAACATCATAGACATCTCTTCAGATTCTGACACAGAGATATCAGCGTGGGAATACATTCCATGCTATTCCACTAGTTCTTCTTCCTAGGAGCCAACTAAGAAGACTGTAAAGCCTGTTGCAAAGCGTGTACCTTATCTTGAGTTTTACTCCAGCTCATTAGATGATGATGATCAAGATGATACCAATGCCTTGTCCAAGAAGTTGACAAATGCTTTGTCAGAAGCTTTGGGAACAGCTATCTCCAACATGAAGAAAATTTCCATACCAGAGAAACTTGCAAGACTACCAAGGCCTCCTCCACAAGTTCTTGGTCTTGCTTGTCCAAGAATGCAGTCAACCTTTGAGAACAAAAGGAAGAGAGCACACAAGGCCAAGAACAACTATCAGGGCAAAGGCAAGAAGCCAATGGAGTAGCTTAAGCATGATGTTTTAGGTTTCTATCTTTGTGTTTTGATGATCACAGCAAGTACTCTCGATAGAATGTAATAAGCTTTCACTTTTGATTGAATGCAATGAAGTTTCTTTGTTTACTTTTTCCTTTGCTTGTATTTTAGTTCCCCTTTGTTAGGCTTATTTTACGTATAAAAGTGAGTGGACAAACATAAATACAAGCACTAACTTGACCACAACTTGATTTAGACAAATACTCCTTCAATCCTGCATATCACTGGCGAAATCAAACACCGAAAGCATTGTTAAGATTAGCAGTGGTTAGACAAATTAACTAGAAGTAGATGCAACAGTTTTGCATGCAGTGGTTAGACAACACAGTCAACAAGTCCACTCCAAGTTATTAATCCGGCCACCAAAGTCAAAGACTTCATTTACTCCTCAACCACTTATACCTTCCCCTCATTAACTTACTGATTCCTACTAAATCTTGTATTTAAGAACCAATAACTCACAAACTATCCATATCTCACATACTCCAAATATTTCTCTTTCAAAGACTTTCATTCTTCCAACACCATGAGTCATTCAAATCCGATTAACCTCTTACGACGACTCATCGAGGCAGTTCTTGGGATAATTTTATGTTGAACAACCCAGGAAGAGTGGAAAAGGAAGAGTATGAAGAGGTTGTATCCATAAAAAGATCTCATTTGGCAATAAGCACAACTCCATCAGTTGTTGGTCCATCATCACTGCAACCCATGTCAAAGATGCCATCATAAAAGAGGACAGCTCAGACATTAGTTCATATGTGTCACCTTATGAAGAGTCTGATGAAGAAACAGCTTCTAAAGTCCTTGTAGTTCCACCTCTTGCTTCAATCCTTCCACCAGGAGAACTTCAGAATCCACCTTTTGCACCACTGTTTACAGCCCCACCACAAGATGGACCTTCATCATCCTCACCACCTATTGGAGTAGTGGTGATGGGGCAAGCAAGCCCTAAGGTGTATAATGTTATTGACAGGCGTATGGCACCAAAGGTGATGCCAAATTGGGCCTTCCCAAAGAAGCCATAGGTGATAGGTGGTGGTTAGGTTGGGGATGGGTATGGGTAGAATGTGAAGCTTTTGTTTGGAGTAGGTTGTTGTTAGTTGTTTTCAGTTGATGTAATGATGCTTGTAGTATGTATTCCATGGATGTATCTACTGCACTCAGTGTGCAGTTTTGTGAAATAATAATAATAATCCATGTTTTTCTTTAACTTTAGAGTTCTTGCATCATTCTTGTTGTTCCATTAATTTCATTACCAAATCTGACATACTGTCCATCATAATGTTCAAAATTAGAAAGATAGGACTTGTTGCCAGTCATGTGCCTTGAACATCCACTATCTGTATATCCTTGATCTGATCTTTTTGTCTTTGGATGTTCCTATACATTTAAGAAATGGGTTAGTTTCCATTGGAGACCCAAGCCATGATTGACTTGGATCTGCCTAGTGTATCAATATAGTTATACCTATCAAAGGTCATTGATACACCATTGGGATTGGTTGATGAGGTTATTCATTTAGGTTTCCATTCCCAACGTGCTGAGGCCTTCACAGCATTGCCCATGTGTCCCCTGGTCTTATTTATATGCCTTACAGTGGTAACTTTTGATTGAGCAGTGGTAACTGCTGGCTTTGTTTTTGGTACCCACTGTAGGTTTGATTGAACCCTTTTATTTGAAAAAGACCTTTTACCTGTTTGTGCAGTTCTTGCAAAAGTTGTTTTGGGTTTTGCACTTGAAACAGGTGATTTAGGATGAGCAGTGTTAACTGTTTTTGTAGTGGCAAAATTTTAAGATCACCTCTTAATAGGACTGCTCTTGGGACCATGTTGCTGTGTTGTTTAGGGTGTAAATTGTTTTGGAACTTATTAGACTCCACCCTTTTGTGCCCATGAACTTCCCTTCTCCCAAAATGATAGTCACAGTTAGCATGTAAATGATAAAAGCTACCACAGATATAACATGCTTTGTTGTACATCACAAAATCACTACCAAGTTGTTGAGATTTAACATGATTCTAACTCATCTCGTTACCCCTAGGAGCTTATGGCTTGTTTCTATACATCTCGACATACCTTACAGTGATCTAGGCTTATTAGCGGTTTCCTAGGTTCCTCTGTGATATTAACAACTTTTGGGATAGAAGCATCTACATTCTTTTAACATTCTCATCAACAACAGATGAGTCACTAGCACTTTCAAAAACATCAGTTTCTTGCTTAACATGTTCCTCAGTTTTCACAAATGTGTTCTTAAGAGGACCATATTCACGTTCAAGATCCTGAAACTCTTCTAAGCCTATATGAGCTAAATCTATGCCTGGAGGTGATCGAACACCTTTTAATGGTGGGGGAGCTGTGTTGTAACCCATACCAGACTTAGCTTTACTAATGATTTGAGCATTCCAAATTTTATCAATTCACTTTGACTGATACAAAGTGTCAACAGATAAATTAACATTCTCAGTTTTCTTTTTAAGCTTTTCAAACTCTTCTTTCAAAGCTTCATTCACAGCTTTTGTATGATCTATTGCTCTCCTAAGAATAATCATATCATCATTATATTTTGACTCATTTTCTCTATAATGCTCAAGTTGGTTTTCTAATACAGCTATGCCTCTCCTAAGGTTTAACACAGTATAATTAGCAGTATACAACTCTTGTCTTTCATTAGAATATATATCATTAAGCCTTTCAACTTCCCTAGCAGCTCTACATGTTTTAGAACAACTTTCAAAATTTTGTACCTCAGAGTCAGAGAAAGCCATGAGAGCATGTTCTGTAGCAATGAAAGCACCATCTGAAGCTTGTTCCTCTTGTTCATCAGCCATGAAACTCCAATCATAGCTAACACCATCAATAGCCAACATTGCCTTTGGTTCCTCCACAGTTGGTTCCTTCTTTTGCTTGTACCAAGAAGACTTGTTGTCTTGCTTCCTTGGTCTTCTGCACTCTCTAGCAAATTGTCCCAACTTATGACAGTTGAAACACTCTACTTTCTATTTTTCAAACGCTGCAGTTTCACCACCATTGATGTGAATTGGTTTGCCAGTTTTCTGGTAGAATTTCCTAGCCCTCATGCTTAGAAGAGCTATCTGCCACTTTATGTCCATCTCCTCCAAGTCATCTTCAACAATTTGCTCTATGTCTTCATGAGTTAATATAGAGCCATTAACTTGAGTGGAGATAAAAGCATAAAAGGTAGGATCTCCAATACCAGCAACCTTCTTCTTTGAACCTGCAGTGGTAATACTAATATTACCAGTGAAAACTGTAGAACCATCAGGGGCAAAATCATCATCATTGCCAGCATCAGAATCATCACCGTCAACAGAGGTTGACAACAATGCCAAGCTACTAGAGCTTGTACCAAGTTTCCCTGCCTTCTTCAACCTTTGTTCAATAAGTTTCAAGTTGTTGTAAAGATCATTGAGCATCATAGTTTCAATATCTGCTTTATTTTCCCAGACTGTAACATTAGTATGAAACTCAGAAGGCAAACTCCTTAGAAACTTTAGATTGAGGTCTTCCTTATCTACCTCAATTCCAAACACAGTAAATTGTGTGACAATCTTCTGAAGTTTGGTGAATATGCTGTCAAGAGAGTCATTGCTTGAAGTAGAGAAGTTTTCATAGCTTTGCTTCAACAATGTCTTATGTGTCTTCTTAGTAGCATCATTGCCACCAAACACTGAGCAAATCTCTTCAAAGAGTTCTTTTTCTGTCTGGAATTTGCTGAAGGCAATGATCTGGTCTCTTGGAAGAGTCATTAGTAACAAACTTCTAGCCTTCAAGACATTCTTCTTCTTTGCTCTTTCATCATTAGTTTAAGTTTGAGCTTTGGAAGCTTAGTAGCAGAGTTAGACTGGTTGTTTTCCATCTTCATTGATTTGAGTGAGTAGGTTAAGCTTATTCCTTGGATCTTCAAAAACGAAATATCAGAACCTTCGCTATGATACCACTTGATGGATCTGGACACACACCTTGTGATAATCATTTAAAAAATTAATATCTCATAAACCACTTATCGTTAAGTTAAACTAATTACAACATCATATACAGCGTAAAAACATTTTTCATAACAAGCGTTTCTATATACTTTCGACGAACTTTATTTTCAAGTTTTTTTGTGAGTGTCCATATTTATCCACAAGAAAATCACATGTGACTTGTAATTTTATAAATCACATGTGACTTTGTAAAATCTAATGTGATTTGTAATTTAAACTTTAAAAGTCACATCACACATCACAAATCACATGTGATTTGTAATTTAAACTTTAAAAGTTGCCTCAAAAATCACATGTGATTTCTTATAGTATATTCTCGGTTGCTTAACGATTTACTATTTGCAAGATATTTTTTTTAAAAGAAATATAAGTCATTTAATATGGATCAAAATATGAGTTCTAGAGATGCTCCATTTAATCCTTTGAATTTTAGTAGTCTTGGTTACTTACCCTCGAATACCAAACCCTTAATCAAATTGCATCCTATTCTCATATGGTTAGTCGTTCCTTTCTAAGATAAATTAAAATTTAAATATTTATGTGAACCAAAAGATGTTCTAACATATTATTATAGAATTATATTTGCAAAAAAGCCGAAAAGGTAAAGTTATATTGCCAAAATGTATTTGTTAATGTTTTCTTGGCATATTGCCTAAAATGTTTTTGTTAATGTATTTATTTAAAACATAAAGTTATTGTGGATATTAAAGATCACATACTTTATTGGCATTATAATATATTTACATGTTAGCCATACATTACTATTTTATGAATTAATAGATGCGGTAGTATTTTATAATTTATGAAAGTTGAATCTATTAGTGAAACAACTTTTTTGATTTTATTTAAATTTTGGTTAACATAGTATAACAAAGTTATATTTCTATGATCATCGTTAGATATTAGGGGATGATTTTTCTCTCGATAAAGGCATAGCTTGTTTGTAATTATTAATTTTTCTTTTAGAAGTGTAAGCGCCTTCATAACTCGTTTATTGTATTTTTCGGAATCACATACTTTATTGGCATTATAAGATGTTAATTATATTTACATGTTTGCCATACGTACTATTTTAATGAATTTATAAATGCAATAGTTTTTTATAATTAATAAAAGTTGAGACTATTGAATTGAAAGGATTCTTTTTACTATTTTATTTAATTTAGTTAAAAAAGTGTCCCAAACTTATTCTTCTATGATAATAACTTAGATATTAGGGGATGATTTTTACTGAAACGAGGAAAGAGATGGTGGGGAATAAGGACTTTCTCTCTTTCTAACTTCCCAACATAGCAAGTAGTAGAGGAGTCAAAAGTAGATGATGAAGCAAATGTAGAGGACACAACATATCTAGGTCGGTTTAAATCTCTTGTGTGTTAGGCGGGACGTTTGGGAAAGAAAAGAGCGGGATAAAGTTTTTTTGCTCAAAGTTATTGCATGTCGAGTAAGTGAAAAGGAAGTGAGCAGTTGGTAAAATTTTCACTAGAACACGTTTGGTGGTTTTCAATAATGAAAGAATTAATGGAAGATGTACTTTTCTGTAAATGTTTGACCGTCCCCTCCCCCAACTAAAAACAACCCCGTGCCCACTATAAAAGAGAGTGTCGATTGAGATAATCACTACCACTTCACAAATTTATTGTTGTATGAATTGAAGTGCATTTACTCTCATGAGTTTACAATAGGTCTCGGATACCTCACAATTCACTTGAAATTTTATTATGTGTTTAAGTTTGAGTGGTCAAAGAGCATAGAAAATTGTCATTCAACAAGTGTATATTTCGTATAACAACGTGTAATTCTTTAAATCATTCAATAAGTTTGCACATTTTAAAAGGAAATACTTGTGTTTTCATTTACTTAAGCAGCTCATACTTTTCTCTTTGGTATTGGGAAATTTAGATAAAAATAAATTAAAATAAAAGAAAACTGAAGATCAAATGAGACATTTATTACACTCATTTTCTAGTGAGATTAATAAAAAATATAAAAATAAATAAACAACTTACATCATCATTTAAAAAATTAATATCTCATAAACCACTTATCGTTAAGTTAAACTAATTACAACGTCATATACAGCGTAAAAATATTTTTCATTTTCTAGTTTTTTTGTGAGTGTCCATATTTACCCACAAGAAAATCACATGTGACTTGTAATTTTATAAATCACATGTGACTTTGTAAAATCAAATGTGATTTGTAATTTTAAAAGTCACATCACACATCACAAATCACATGAGATTTGTAATCTAAACTTTAAAAGTTGCCTCAAAAATCACATGTGATTTCTTATAGTGTATTTTTGGTTGCTTAACGATCTCCTATTTGCAAGATATTTTGTTTTCTAAAGAAATATAAGTCATTTAATATGGATCAAAATATAAGTTCTAGAGATGCTCCATTTAATCAATGAATTTTAGTAGTCTTGGTTACTTACCCTCGAATACCAAACCCTTAATCAAATTGCATCCTATTCTCATATGGTTAGTCGTTCCTTTCTAAGATAAATTAAAATTTAAATATTTATGCGAACCAAAAGATGTTCTAACATATTATTATAGAATTATAGTTGCAAAAAGCCAAAAGGTAAAGTTATATTGCCAAAAATGTATTTGTTAATGTTTTCTTGGCATATTGCCTAAAATGTTTTTGTTAATGTATTTATTTAAAACATAAAGTTATTGTGGATATTAAAGATCACATACTTTATTGGCATTATAATATATTTACATGTTCGCCATACGTACTATTTTTATGAATTAATAGATGCAGTAGTATTTTATAATTTATGAAAGTTGGATCTATTAAGCTGAAACAACTTTTTCCGATTTTATTTAAATTAATAGATGGAGTAGGTTGTTGTTAGTTGTTTTCAGTTGATGTAATGATGCTTGTAGTATGTATTCCATGGATGTATCTCTTTTCGATTATGCGATTTTGTGAAATAATAATAATAATCCATGTTTTTCTTTAACTTTAGAGTTCTTGCATCATTCTTGTTGTTCCATTAATTTCATTACCAAATCTGACATACTGTCCATCATAATGTTCAAAATTAGAAAGATAGGACTTGTTGCCAGTCATGTGCCTTGAACATCCACTATCTGTATATCCTTGATCTGATCTTTTTGTCTTTGGATGTTCCTATACATTTAAGAAATGGGTTAGTTTCCATTGGAGACCCAAGCCATGATTGACTTGGATCTGCCTCGTGTATCAATATAGTTATACCTATCAAAGGTCATTGATACACCATTGGGATTGGTTGATGAGGTTATTCATTTAGGTTTCCATTCCCAACGTGCTGAGGCCTTCACAGCATTGCCCATGTGTCCCCTGGTCTTATTTATATGCCTTACGGTGGTAACTTTTGATTGAGCGGTGGTAGCTGCGGCTTTATTTTGGTACCCTTTGTAGGTTTGATTGAACCCTTTTATTTGAAAAGACCTTTTACTGTTTGTGCGGTTCTTGCAAAAGTTCTTTTGGGTTTTGCACTTGAAGCAGGTGATTTAGGATGGCGATGTTGCTGTTTTGTAGTAGCAAAATTTTAAGATCACCTCTTAATAGGGATTGCTCTTGGGACCATGTTCTTTGTGTTGTTTAGGGTGTAAATTGTTTTGGAACTTATTAGACTCCACCCTTTTGTGCCCATGAACTTCCCTTCTCCCAAAATGATAGTCACAGTTAGCATGTAAATGATAAAAGCTACCACAGATATAACATGCTTTGTTGTACATCACAAAATCACTACCAAGTTGTTGAGATTTAACATGATTCTAACTCATCTCGTTACCCCTAGGAGCTTATGGCTTGTTTCTATACATCTCAGCATACCTTACAGGTGATCTAGGCTTATTAACTGGTTTCCTAGGTTCCTCTGTAACAGTATTAACAACTTTTGGGATAGAAGCCTCTACATTCTTTTTAACATTCTCATCAACAACAGATGAGTCACTAGCACTTTCAAAAACATCAGTTTCTTGCTTAACATGTTCCTCAGTTTTCACAAATGTGTTCTTAAGAGGACCATATTCACGTTCAAGATCCTGAAACTCTTCTAAGCCTATATGAGCTAAATCTATGCCTGGAGGTGATCGAACACCTTTTAATGGTGGGGGAGCTGTGTTGTAACCCATACCGGACTTAGCTTTACTAATGATTTGAGCATTCCAAATTTTATCAATTCACTTTGGTGATACAAAGTGTCAACGGATAAATTAACATTCTCGAGTTTTCTTTTAAGCTTTTCAAACTCTTCTTTCAAAGCTTCATTCACACTTTTGTATGATCTATTGCTTCTCTAAGAATAATCATATCATCATTATATTTTGACTCATTTCTCTATAATGCTCAAGTTGGTTTCTAATACTGACTATGCCTCTCCTAAGGTTTAACACGGTATAATTAGCGATATACAACTCTTGTCTTTCATTAGAATATATATCATTAAGCCTTTCAACTTCCTAGCGACTCTACATGTTTTAGAACAACTTTCAAAATTTTGTACCTCAGTCGAGAGAAAGCCATGAGAGCATGTTACAGTAGCAATGAAAGCACCATCTGAAGCTTGTTCCTCTTGTTCATCGACCATGAAACTCAATCATAGCTAACACCATCAATAGCCAACATTGCCTTTGGTTCCTCCACAGTTGGTTCCTTCTTTTGCTTGTACCAAGAAGACTTGTTGTCTTGCTTCCTTGGTCTTGCACTCTCTAGCAAATTGTCCCAACTTATGACGGTTGAAACACTCTACTTTCTATTTTCAAGCAGCTGCGGTTTCACCACCATTGATGTGAATTGGTTTGCAGGTTTTCGGTAGAATTTCCTAGCCCTCATGCTTAGAAGAGCTATCGCCACTTTATGTCCATCTCCTCCAGTCATCTTCAACAATTTGCTCTATGTCTTCATGAGTTAATATAGAGCCATTAACTTGAGTGGAGATAAAAGCATAAAGGTAGGATCTCAATACCGACAACCTTCTTCTTTGAACTGCGGTGGTAATACTAATATTACCCGAAAGCGTAGAACCATCGGGGCAAAATCATCATCATTGCCGACATCGAGAATCATCACCGTCAGAGGTTGACAACAATGTAAGCTACTAGAGCTTGTACCAAGTTTCCACCTTCTTCAACCTTTGTTCAATAAGTTTCAAGTTGTTGTAAAGATCATTGAGCATCATAGTTTCAATATCTGCTTTATTTTCCCAGACTGTAACATTAGTATGAAACTCAGAAGGCAAACTCCTTAGAAACTTTAGATTGAGGTCTTCCTTATCTACCTCAATTCCAAACACAGTAAATTGTGTGACAATCTTCTGAAGTTTGGTGAATATGCTGTCAAGAGAGTCATTGCTTGAAGTAGAGAAGTTTTCATAGCTTTGCTTCAACAATGTCTTCTGTGTCTTCTTAGTAGCATCATTGCCACCAAACACTGAGCAAATCTCTTCAAAGAGTTCTTTTTCTGTCTGGAATTTGCTGAAGGCAATGATCTAGTCTCTTGGAAGAGTCATTAGTAACAAACTTCTAGCCTTCAAGACATTCTTCTTCTTTGCTCTTTCATCATTAGTTTAAGTTTGAGCTTTGGAAGCTTAGTAGCAGAGTTAGACTTCGTTGTTTTCCATCTTCATTGATTTGAGTGAGTAGGTTAAGCTTATTCCTTGGATCTTCAAAAGCGAAATATCGGAACCTTAGCTCGATACCACTTGATGGATCTGGACACACCTTGTGATAATCATTTAAAAATTAATATCTCATAAACCACTTATCGTTAAGTTAAACTAATTACAACATCATATCTGACGAAAAACATTTTTCATAACAAGCGTTTCTATATACTTTCGCGAACTTTATTTTCAAGTTTTTTGTGAGTGTCCATATTTATCCACAAGAAAATCACATGTGACTTGTAATTTTATAAATCATGTGACTTTGTAAATCTAATGTGATTTGTAATTTAAACTTTAAAAGTCACATCACACATCACAAATCACATGTGATTTGTAATTTAAACTTTAAAAGTTGCCTCAAAAATCA
This sequence comes from Chrysanthemum lavandulifolium, assembly GCA_022545495.1. Lineage (NCBI taxonomy): Eukaryota > Viridiplantae > Streptophyta > Magnoliopsida > Asterales > Asteraceae > Chrysanthemum > Chrysanthemum lavandulifolium. Next base: position 250,892,681 of record CM040239.1, read on the forward strand.
CATGTGATTTCTTATAGTATATTCTCGGTTGCTTAACGATTTACTATTTGCAAGATATTTTTTTTAAAAGAAATATAAGTCATTTAATATGGATCAAAATATGAGTTCTAGAGATGCTCCATTTAATCACTGAATTTTTAGTAGTCTTGGTTACTTACCCTCGAATACCAAACCCTTAATCAAATTGCATCCTATTCTCATATGGTTAGTCGTTCCTTTCTAAGATAAATTAAAATTTAAATATTTATGTGAACCAAAAGATGTTCTAACATATTATTATAGAATTATGACTGCAAAAAAGCCGAAAAGGTAAAGTTATATTGCCAAAAATGTATTTGTTAATGTTTTCTTGGCATATTGCCTAAAATGTTTTTGTTAATGTATTTATTTAAAACATAAAGTTATTGTGGATATTAAAGATCACATACTTTATTGGCATTATAATATATTTACATGTTCGCCATACGTACTATTTTTATGAATTAATAGATGCAGTAGTATTTTATAATTTATGAAAGTTGAATCTATTAAGCTGAAACAACTTTTTTTGATTTTATTTAAATTTTGGTTAACATAGTATAACAAAGTTATATTTCTATGATCATACGTTAGATATTAGGGGATGATTTTTCTCTCAGTAAAGGCATAACTGTTTGTAATTATTAATTTTTCTTTTTAGAAGTGTAACTGCCTTCATAACTCGTTTATTGTATTTTTTTCGGAATCACATACTTTATTGGCATTATAAGATGTTAATTATATTTACATGTTTGCCATACGTACTATTTTAATGAATTTATAAATGCAATAGTTTTTTATAATTAATAAAAGTTGAGACTATTGAATTGAAAGGATTCTTTTTACTATTTTATTTAATTTAGTTAAAAAAGTGTCCCAAACTTATTCTTCTATGATAATAACTTAGATATTAGGGGATGATTTTTACTGAAACGAGGAAAGAGATGGTGGGGAATAAGGACTTTCTCTCTTTCTAACTTCCCAACATAGCAAGTAGTAGAGGAGTCAAAAGTAGATGATGAAGCAAATGTAGAGGACACAACATATCTAGGTCGGTTTAAATCTCTTGTGTGTTAGGCGGGACGTTTTAGGAAAGAAAAGAGCAGGATAAAGTTTGTTTTGCTCAAAAGTTATTGCATGTACGAGTAAGTGAAAAGGAAGTGAACAGTTGGTAAAAATTTTCACTAGAACACGTTTGGTGGTTTTCCAATAATGAAAGAATTAATGGAAGATGTACTTTTCCTGTAAATGTTTGACCGTCCCTCCCCCAACTAAAAACAACCCGTGCCCACTATAAAGAGAGTGTCGATTGAGATAATCACTACCACTTCACAAATTTATTGTTGTATGAATTGAAGTGCATTTACTCTCATGAGTTTACAATAGGTCTCGGATACCTCACAATTCACTTGAAATTTTTATTATGTGTTTAAGTTTGAGTGGTCAAAGTGCATAGAAAATTGTCATTCAACAAGTGTATATTTCGTATAACACTGTGTAATTCTTTAAATCATTCAATAAGGATTTGCACATTTTAAAAGGAAATACTTGTGTTTTCATTTATAAGCGGCTCATACTTTTCTCTTTGGTATTGGGAAATTTAGATAAAAATAAATTAAAATAAAAGAAAAGCGAAGATCAAATGAGACATTTATTACACTCATTTTCTAGTGAGATTAATAAAAATATAAAATAAATAAACAACTTACATCATCATTTAAAAAATTAATATCTCATAAACCACTTATCGTTAAGTTAAACTAATTACAACGTCATATACAGCGTAAAAATATTTTTCATTTTCTAGTTTTTTTGTGAGTGTCCATATTTACCCACAAGAAAATCACATGTGACTTGTAATTTTATAAATCACATGTGACTTTGTAAAATCAAATGTGATTTGTAATTTTAAAAGTCACATCACACATCACAAATCACATGAGATTTGTAATCTAAACTTTAAAAGTTGCCTCAAAAATCACATGTGATTTCTTATAGTGTATTTTTGGTTGCTTAACGATCTCCTATTTGCAAGATATTTTGTTTTCTAAAGAAATATAAGTCATTTAATATGGATCAAAATATAAGTTCTAGAGATGCTCCATTTAATCAATGAATTTTTAGTAGTCTTGGTTACTTACCCTCGAATACCAAACCCTTAATCAAATTGCATCCTATTCTCATATGGTTAGTCGTTCCTTTCTAAGATAAATTAAAATTTAAATATTTATGCGAACCAAAAGATGTTCTAACATATTATTATAGAATTATGACGCAAAAAGCCAAAAGGTAAAGTTATATTGCCAAAATGTATTTGTTAATGTTTTCTTGGCATATTGCCTAAAATGTTTTGTTAATGTATTTATTTAAAACATAAAGTTATTGTGGATATTAAAGATCACATACTTTATTGGCATTATAATATATTTACATGTTCGCCATACGTACTATTTTTATGAATTAATAGATGCAGTAGTATTTTATAATTTATGAAAGTTGGATCTATTAAGCTGAAACAACTTTTTCCGATTTTATTTAAATTTTGGTTAACATAGTATACCAAAGTTATATTTCTATGATCATACATCAGATATTAGGCGATGATTTTCCCTCGATGATAACTGTTTGTAATTATTAATTTTTCTTTTTAAAAGTGTAACTGCATTCATAACTCGTTTATTGTATTTTTTAGCAATCACATACTTTATTGGCATTATAAGATATTAATTATATTTGCATGTTTGCTATACGTACTATTTTAATGAATTTATAAATGCAAAAGTTTTTTATAATTAATAAAAGTTGAGACTATTACGTTGAAAGGATTCTTTTTACTATTTTACTTAATTTAGTTAATAAAGTGTCCCAAACTTATTCTTCTATGATAATAACTTAGATATTAGGGGATGATTTTTACTGAACCGAGGAAAGAGATGGTGGGGAAGAAGGACTTTCTCTCTTTCTAACTTCCCAACAGAGCAAGTAGTAAAGGAGTCAAAAGCAGATGATGAAGCGAATGTAGAGGACACAACATATATAGGTCGGTTGAAATCTCTTGAGTGTTAGGCGGGACTTTTCAGGAAAGAAAAGAGCAGGATAAAGTTTCTTTTGCCCAAAAGTTATTGCATGTACGAGTAAGTGAAAAGGAAGTGAACAGTTGGTAAAAATTTTCACTAGAACACGTTTTGTGGTTTTCCAATAACGAAAGAATTAATGGAAGATGTACTTTTCCAGTAAATGTTTGACACGTCCCTCTCCCCCCCCCAACTAAAAACAACCCCGTGCCCAATATAAAAGAGAGTGTCGATTGAGATAATCACTACCACTTCACAAATTTATTGTTGTATGAATTGAAGTGCATTTACTCTCATGAGCTTACAATAGGTCTCGAATACCTCACAATTCACTTGAAATTTTTATTATGTGTTTAAGTTTGAGTGGTCAAAGAGTATAGAAAATTGTCATTCAACAAGTGTATATTTCGTATAACACTGTGTAATTCTTTAAATCATTCTAAGGATTTACACATTTTAAAAGGAAATACTTGTGTTTGCATTTACTTAACTGGCTCATACTTTTCTCTTTTGTATTGGGAAATTTAGATAAAAAATAAATAAATAAATAGATAAACTCATCAATCTGAGTGAAGATGTCAACCAACGACTCTTAGAAGAAACTCCATGTAAAGAAGATCCGATTAGACGAAGCTCGGTTCTTACATGAGTTTGGAGCCGTTTGACCATTTATTCTCAGATAACTCAATCAACCATGCAGTAATTTCACACTTCCTCTCCCCCTCAAGAATTTCAGACGAAGTTGCCATTCTTGATTAAGAAAGTGAATATCTTCAACAATATAGTCTATCCACACTTCTCCCCCGCAAAATTAGCACATGATGTCGCCATCTTCATTATAGTTGAGCAAGTGGAATAAGAAAACAATCAATAGTAGCCCGGTTCACTTGATAACTGAAGCACATAGAAAAAGTATGAAGCATGTTGATGAGAATTGTCATAATAAGAAGATTTCTCTTTTTCTGAAGATAAAACGCACTGAAACGTACACTTTTCTTTTCTTTAGAGTACGAGGCATGAACTGCTGTGTTCATACGTCATAATCTCTCTATTTTCATCATCTCTTGGCAAAACATGTAATCAACCCCATTATAATTCAGTAGGCTCTTTGTAGTGACAGCTGATGGAGATAACCCAATATGATGAATTTGACCGTGAAGTAAACTAACCCGAACTCGTGACTTAAACTTGCACATATGTAACAAAGAGCGGTGCCGATTTCCATTAGCATCTCTAAGTACTCTCTATGTACTCTATACTCTTCAACCAACCAACCATCAAGTATAAGGCGTACATTACCTCTTGAAAATCCATAATTGAATGTGACCTTTGAGCACTACAACGTAACTCCTTAAAGTGATAGTTATTTTGTAGTGGTAAGAGCTCAATTCCCCCAAGTGGTAAAAGAAAAGGTAAAAGACACCCAATAATAACTAGATTTCCAAGTCTTTGTTTTTGATAATAAGCTCGAACAAGGATCTTGAAGAATCTTCATCCATCCATCACGATACCTTGGATACTAAGTACACTCGCCCGTGATAATTCACTTCAACCTCAAATAAATAATAGTGAATTAACTCCGTTGTCACATCTTACGGTTAAAAGCTCAAATCTAGCCTCCTTTGGCGTTTTAAGTGAACTATGATAATGGTTTTCATCCCGACCATGGTTAAATGCACATAACCCGTAAAACCTTGTAATAACCAAAGCGCCATGACGAATATCCAAACACACATCCAATTCATGAAGTACACTCTTTATCCGACTTGAAAGCGAAAACGTAGCACCAACATTAAATAAGAGATCTCGAAATACACTTTCCTTTCTCCAAGATGGTTCCATCATTATTGGATTTTACAACTGTATGGTTTAAACCGAGAAATATTTTCTTTCCCGGGATTTTACAAAACCAAGAATAAACCGTAAGATAGATCCGGAAATGCACTTTACAAACGTAACTAAATAGCCAAGTCTTTATCACACTCTATAAATGCCCAAACAAGTCATCTTCGCGAAATAAGTAAACGCGCCCGGAAAACCTCACTTCAAATCCAAATAAGAAATACCGTCCAAACGACCCCGTAGTTAACATTGATCAATTTTCAGTTCGAGCCGTGACAAAATATTTTCCGTGAAAGTGTGTAGTCCAAAGAATCAAACCTCAAAACCCATCGAATCTCATCATCCAATCTCATTTCATCAAAAACAACTTTCATCGTCAAATCTCTTCAATTAAATCTCATTAAGTCCATTGTCCTTCCAAATAAACCTTTTGAACTGTCATTTCAGTATCAAATCAATAATACCGGACTAAAACCTCGAACATCAATAAAGATCAACACATGACACAAGCCGTGACAATTAATATTCCCGGTGAAATTTGTAACCAAAATACCAATCAATTTATATACAAAGCCAAATTTGATCCTATAAATCAAATTTATAACAAAATTTGACTTAAGTCTCAAATTTAACTTATGAATGTTATAAGCCACATAACCAATTCAGTATTTCAGTGCATAGATAGAATTTCCGTAAAACTTATCATAGCCCAATCTAATCATATCAGTCCATGAGCGAGTTAGCTTCAAGGCCCACGTCTAATGCACTTCTTGCCAAAAGCCCATATCGGCCGGTCCAAACAAGGATATCCGATCCGATCAAATAGATGCTAATCAGTTATTATAACCCTAATATTTAGGACTATAAAAGACTAACTTATAACAACCTCAACCCTAATATTACTCCAACATCACGCCTCTTTTATAAACATTCTCCTCAAACCCTAAACTCTTTCTTAATCTATCAGCCCCCATCCGAATACCTCACTTCAAATCATCTTTAAACCATGAAGACTAATCAACCTATGATTAAATTGAATCTGTTTTCACCATTTGTTGTGCGAAACAAATAACTCTTCTCAAGTCCTTTGCAAATGATGACATTGAGTGTGCTATAGAGATGGCTTGAGCCATACGAGATGCAACTTTGCCACAAGGATGGCATCATGGTCATGCATCACGGCCACTAGAGCATTGGAACATAACAGGTAGGTCTTATGAACGAATAATCCATATTTGTTTTGTTATGTTTGTTGTTCTTATAATGAATCAAAGATTGGTATTAACAATATTGTTAAAATCAAATCTTTATTTTCGGATATTGACACAACCTTTAGATCGATGATGAAAGGATTAACTCGTGCTTAAGACTCTTGGAAGTCTTGATGTTTCATATGATAACCACGAGTCATGAAATCTGAGATCCATTGTGCTTACCATGTCTTTTGAGATTAGATCTATGAGGCACAAGCTTGTATGTGTATAGATCCTTAGAGATCTATGTGTTTGTAAAACCACACACAAAATGAGCAAAGCTGAGATCGTTGATTGGTTTTCATTTTCGTTGTGAGATTATCTTGTAGAGATCTATGATGAGGAAACCATTTGTGTAATTAGACCCTCGTGGTTTTTGTATGCTATATTCACATGAAGCATTCTGAGATCTTGACATGTATTAATTTGGTCATGGTTGTAACATTGATATTAGTTGTGAACATTAGTAGTCTTGGTAGAGAATGACTAGATTGTTTAAAGTTTGGACTGATGATGGTAGCATAACTTGAAGTCGTCTTTGAGTCATGGACCAATGATGTGTTAAGCCTGAGGTCAAATGATGTTTGTTAAATGGTATTTGGTTTGAGGTCTTTTGGTAGTTGTTGGTCTTGTATTCTCATTCTTCATTTCTGTCCAAGTCGCTACCGTGATAGGGAGTCAAGTCGCTATATCTTTTTAGTCCACCACCAAGTCGCTAGCACCAAGTCGCTACTTGTTAAATAACAAGTCGCCAGGTCAAGTCGCTACATCTTTGCAAAATACAACTCGCTACTTCATTTTTTATCACAACTCGCTACTTGTAAAGACAAGTCGCTACATTTAACATACAATGAATCTGGACACTTAAGACAAGTCGCTATGAAGTCTTTTGACATTTTCCGATGAGTTTTCCGACCATATTTCCGACCACCTTCATAATAAACCCAGAAAACTGAATATGTATCATATTGCCCAGTTTGACAGAAAATGACCATCTTCTTAACAACCCATAAAACTGCATATGGACACATGTTTGACCACAGATATAACCACCAACATAAACCAGAAGACCACATAAGCAATCTGATGATAAAAACAATCTTTTTATAGACAACGAAGTGACACAAGAAAGATGTTTTCTTTGATAGACCATGACATTATATTTTGTTAGGAATTAGAAATTCCAGGTATTAAAGAGTCGGTCACCTCAAGTATATGTAATCGTTAGAAAGCTCGTAGTCGTAGTTATTTTATGTTAAGTAGTATTTAGTTAAGTAACACCGTGGAGGACGGAGACGGGTCTTTACCCATGTATGCACGATCCACATGACCCGTTGTGTGGCGTTTTATGTAAGACTATAAATACTCTCTACCTCCCAAGGTAGAGAGTTGGAGCTCATAATAATATCTTTCACTTTCTCTCACTAAGTTCCCTAAACCTCTAACTTTCTCTCTAGAATTCCACTTATCGCCCACTTTGTGTTATGGTTTGATGTGTATGTGAAATCCAATATCTTACAATTGGTATCAAGAGCCATGGTTAGATCATATCTTGCACATCATTGGATTTCTAGTGGTTTTAGGTGGTTTTGAGTTAGAAAAAGTTTAGTGGTTTGTGCATCATTTGGTTGATTTCTTGTGTTAAAGCTTGGTTTTGTTAGTACTTTTATGTTTAGAATCATCACAAGTGTTTAGGTTTTCATTTGGTAAGCTTGAATCATCTTGGTTGGGTTGTTTTGGATTGAAAAGTGATGTTTGTGATGTTTTCTTGCTAGCGACTTGACCTACGGATTTCTTTCTTGCTAGCGACTTGCTTTACATTTTTATAGCGAGTTGCGGTTTGTGGAGTTAGCGACTTAGGCCTAGCGACTAACGGTACAAGTAGTGGATGCTCCACTACGGGTAGGACTTAGTGTTAGCGACTTGGTAAGTAGCGAGTTGCTATTTAGCGACTTGATTCCTTAGCGACTTGTATCTTAGCAATTCGCCAAAATTTTGCTAGCGACTAAAGGCTTAGGGAGTTGCTATTTAGCGACTTGTCTTTTGTTTAGCGACTTGAGACTTTAGCGACTTGGTGGAATAGCGAATTAGAAGATAGCGACTTGGTGCATAATTTTCTAGCGACTTGGGTGATTTCTTTACGGTTTTCTCTTGATTTAGTAAAATCCCGTGAAAGAATCTATTTCGGTTTAATCATAGAGTTATAAAATCCGTTTAATTTGTCATCATGTCCACCAATGTTTCTACAATCATCTCCATTGTTGCCGAGGATGTTCAAGCGGTGGTTCGGATACTCGTCCACCCATGCTTGATGTAAGCGACTACGACTCTTGGGCTCAACGAATCAGTTGTCTTGTCTTGGAAAGGAAAATGGTGTCAACATTCTCAAATCCATTGATGAAGGACCGATCGGGTTGAGGCGACTAGAGATGTGCCAATCTGCTGAAGATGGAACTCGATTTATGGAATGGACATACCAAAGATGTATGATGAGCTTGATGATAAGGAGAAAAGAGATTCGATCTTGATATCGGGGCTTAACATTGTTCTTCAAGGTCTTCCTAAAGACATCTACAAGTCGATCAATCACAACACCAAGCAAAGGCGGTATGGGATAATGTCAAGATGCTTCTCTCGGGCTCTGAATTAACTATGGAAGGCAGAGAATCACAACTCTATGAGCCAATTTGAATACTTCAAGATGAAACCGGATGAGAGTGTCTATGAGTACTATGTGAGATTTCATAAGGCGGTGAATGATATGAGGAACATCGAATGACTATGCCTAACATTCAACCGAACTCAAAATTTGTGAACAACATGAATCCCGAATGGCACAAGTTTGTCACCTCTGTGAAGCTCACTAAAGGATTGAAGAATACAAACTATGAGAAACTCTATGCCTTCCTCCTTGAGAATGAGAGACATGCTATGTTTGAAAAATGATTCTTAATCGGTTCAAAACCAACCGAGGAGAGACAAGCTCATCTAATGACTCAAGCGCCTTCTACTCAAACATCGGAATCACAACCAAAGCCTCACAAGTCATACCCATGGGTAATGGTAATCACAAACTCATTCACGATCCTATGTTCAAACAAGGCGATCTTTGATGCACACGTGGTAACATCATTAATCAACTAGCTCTTACGATTAGTCAAAACATGAATTCTCTCCCACAAACCAACAACAACCTCGAACAGCATCTAACCCACACAATCAAGCTCTTGTTAAAGATGGGAGGATCGTGGTGCAACCGATTCGGAAAGATAGTATGATCGGGGAAGAGGTGGAGCTGGTAGAGGTTATGTTGGTAATCGAATCGAGGAAGGAATGTTAATCAAGGTCAAGCTAAGCCGATCAAATGTTATAAGCGTGGTGGTGAGGACACATTGCAATGAACTTCACATCTCCAAACGTCCACGAGAATCTTTGATTACTTGAGATAAGATGTTACTTGTACAAGCTCGGGATAATGGTGCTGCTTTGGATGAAGAGGAGTTGTTGTTTCTCGGCGAGGGCAATGCCAAGACCTATGATGCGAGATATGGATGAGCGACCAATTCGGAGATAGGTCACAATCATCGAATGCCTTTCAAGTCGGCGATTGTGATGCATACGACTCGATGTAGATGATGGACCTCTGCACACACAATTTTATGGCTAGCATTTCTCCAATGGTTTCTCCCAAGGTCTCACCTTCACCACAAGCTAGCCCATCCAAAGACAAACTCATCTCGGAGGTATTAAAACTATACAATGATGCGGATGTGCAAAAGATGCATGACAAAGTACAATCAAGCTGAAACTATTGAATCAAATATTGAAAATATGGATAGTATCAATTTTGTCCCATATGATCAATATGTGAAACAAAGTGAAAGTGAAGTTGTACCAAGTGATGCATCTTCTGCGATCAATAATGAGTATGTTTTGATGAATTCACTTGCATGTGCTCACGATGATTACATTGTTTCGAACTTAATGCCTATAAAGAGCGTGTTGCTATTTATGAACAACGTGCAAAATTTGAGTTGACCACTCGTGAGCGGGAAATGGATGACCAAGTGCGTACAATCATTAGAAAAAGTAATTTTAGAGAAGAAGTATTAAAACAAGAGTTAAATTCCTTGCAAGAAAAGCTTTCTAAAGCGCTAAACAAAAACAAGAACTTCAAGAAAATGTGAAAATGCTTAAGCAAGAATTTATTGCAAAGGAATCAAAACTCTTGAAAGATTTTCTAATCGAAAACTTTGAAAAACAAACTTGAAAACAAGTTGTACATACAAGGAACACCATTCGGACTACTCACATGATCACTAAGCATATAGTCTTAGCGATAAGCCTGACATTCCCTTATTGAGGAACCAAATCCAGAGGTCATTAAAAAGCTAGAAATGCTCATAAGGTTCTTTATGATGGCAATGAAATTCTTAAACCTAGGCGAAACCTAGTTGCGTTGAGTGCATCGAGGAAGATAAGAAATCGAGATGAAGTCACTTGGGAAAAGATGAACAAGAAATTAGATGATCCTAAATGTAAAGAGAAGAAAATAAAGATCACACCCTTGATTACAAGAAGGAAAACTGGATTTCCTTGAACAAGTTTAAGCGTCGGACATTGTTGATTCGAACAAGTTTTTGGAAAATGGATTTAGATAAGCGAAAGTGAAAATATAGTTGAAACAAACCCTCCCTTAGGAAAATGCCTGAAGCGATTGTGTATCCTCCTAATACACCAATGCATCTAGTTCCTAGAACTATTGCTACTAAAGAAAGATCTTAATCGGTCAATATGTTAATTTCAACTATTTGTTGATTTTGAGAAAACTTGTAAGAAAAGGATCACACCCACTGGGATAATGAGAAGGGAAAGGGTTTTGAAAAAAAAGAATGCTATTTAAGCGAGGTCATGCCTTTCTTTAAACTTCTAAAGATCACTTTGAGAGTCTTAAAAGGGATAGATCTTGATATTAAGGGAATGGAAAAGGAATTTGATGCAATGATAGTTGAAGTTAGTGACTATGAGCGAGCACTAAAATATAATGAGATTGAGAGGAAGAACTTGCATACACTAAATGAGAACACGATTTGAATGTATTGCTCAATATGTGTTTTTCACCGCTACAAATTGTTCTATTAATGCTTCCCAATTTCATGAATTATCTGTTGCCACGAAAGTCTCCCATGATCGTGTCATTGAGCTTGAAAAACTAATTACGAACTAAACGAGAAAATTGAGGCGGATGATCATAACAATTTTGTTAAACATTTTTCTAAACTAGAAGTTGAGCATTTTAATTTACAACTAAAATATCAACATCTTAAAGAAAATGTCAAAACTTCAAATATCAAGACATCCTCGGATGCTCCGAGTTTGATGCAGTTTTCAAATTAACAAGCGTGATGAGCAGATTCAAGCTCATTGCTACACGATCGAAAGTTGAAAGCCTAAATCTCTCAATTAAAGGGTCAAACGAACAATATGACGGGCTCCCAAATGCCTCCTCCTTTAGATTCTCGAATTCTCAAGCGTTTCATCTTCAAAACCTAGTAAATGCATTAAAAAGGAAAGCGAAAGTTTTCTAGAAGAAAATGAAAAGGTTAAACGTCATTTCAATGAGTTATTTGAATCAATAAAGGTCACTCGTAACAATAATAATGAACAAATAACTTCATTGCAAAAGGAAATTAAGAATCGAAGAGTCGGGTAAAAGGAAAATGCCAATGACCAATGGGGAGAATGGTGTATCAAAGGTTCACTCTTGGAATAAATATGCTTTATACGTGAAATATGTTCCTCCTCATCTCGGGAACAACAAACTTGTTGTTCAAACATACTTCTCATCCCTTAAGGATTGCCTAGAATGTCTGCGTGAGATTGTTGAAGAGGATAAGTTAGAGAAACCTCATGATAATGCAATTGGACATGCATGCTTATATGCCAAACGATCTCAAGAAATCCTAGAATGCTTGATCATAATATGCCCAAAGTCCTTAGGTGAGAGAGTTAATCCTTTGATTCCATGTTCGATGCCTAATGCAAAGTATGATATTCATTCGATGCCTAATGTTTTGAATGTGAACCTTAGTGTGCCTTTAAGTAGTTCGATTCTAGATCCATCAATGCTAAGCAAGTGAACTCAAGTGTGCCTTCTAGGAGTACAAATCCAGCACTTCTAGTTTTAAGAAAGTGAAACTTAGTGTGCTCGCATGTAGTTCGAGATCCAAAGACATCTAAGCAGTGATGCAAAGAGTAGTAAAACCAACTAATGTTCCCATTCCTCTACAGAGTAATCGGTGACATTAAAGGGAGCAGGTCAAAGTCTCAATACAATACAAGGAATGATAGGACCCTCAAGCTAAGAATGCCTTTGGAAAAGTAGAAGAACAATCTAGGAACTTTAAGTTTGAACCGAATAAAGCGAATCGTGTTGATTCTAGTATTAGCCATAGGCGTACTATAATTAATTGATTACGATACTATTTGCAAACCTTGTATTGATGTCTCGCTTGAATTCGCATTTCTAATCATGAATATGGTGTTAATGTTTTGCTAATGATGTTAATTGTCGATTAATATTGTTAATGCTAATATTCATTCTAAGAAAGCAAAAAGCAAAGCGAAGAAAGTTAGAAAACGGTGGAAACCCACGGGAAGAACATTTAGTAAGATAAGCTATTATTGGATACACATTGGTCATAAGACTAATCGACAATGCCCACTAGAAAATGGATGCCTCTTGGTAGAACTATTCCTTTAAGAAGTGAGCACTGCTGTGAGCAGGCAAATCTGAGACACTAGTATGCATCTATTCACAATGATTCCATTGCCTTAATATACGATATGAATGCTTCTATTTACGATGTGGGTGTTCCAACCATTGTTACTAACCAAATGGAACCCATTCTTGCATGGGATCCCAATTATCCGATTATCCATTCTTGTCATGTTCAACTGCGGATCGTTCAAATCGTTTTGTGGTACACGGACTCGAGTTGTTCCAAGCATATGATGGCGACGGTCACGGCTCATGAACCGTGAGCAAATTCATCGGGACAGTTAGATTCGGGAATGATCATTTCGGTGCTATTATGGGTTATGGAGACTATGTTGTTGGCAAAAGTGTTATCTCCGGGGTTTACTATGTAGAAGGTCTTGGTCACAACTTGTTCTCTGTTGGTCAATCTGCGATTCGATCTAGAAGTAGCCTTTAGAAAACATACCGCTTCGTTAGAGAACTTGATGGTAAGGAACTTTTAAGAGGTTCACGTGGTTCAAATCTATACACCATCTCTATCGAAGATATGATGAAGTCTTCTCCAATTTGCTTCTTGTCAAAGGCTTCTAAAACAAAGTCATGGTTATGGCATCGTCGTCTCAATCACCGAACTTGGCACCATCAATGATCTCACCGAAAGGACTTAGTTGTAGGTTTACCTAGACTCAAGTGTGAAAAAGATCATCTTTGTTCGACATGTCAAGCGGGAAAAAGCAAAGTATGCCCATAAACCCAAACCCACCAACTCTGTCACGAAGTTCTTCATACAATTCATATGGATTTATGTGGACCAATGAGAGTGCGAGAATATATTTGGGAAGAAATATGTGTTAGTTGTGGTTGATGATTACTCTAGATTCACGGGTCAAGTTCCTAAGGACAAAGGATGAAACTCACGATATCATCATCAAACTCATCAAGCAATTGAGTTCGACTTAACAAAGCAATGAATAATCCGAGCAGACAATGGAACCGAGTTTGTCAACAAACAACTCGGTGAATTTTATGAAACCGTTGGAATCACCATCAAAGAAGTGTTCCTTGAACTCCTCAGCGAGCGGTGTAGTTGAAAGACGAAATCGAACTCTTGTAAAGCCGCTAGAACAATCTTGATTTACTCAAAGGTTCCAATGTTTCTCTGGGTGATGCTATTGCCACTGCATGCTACACACAAAATCGTTCACGATTCACATTGTTCATGGAAAAACTCCATATGAACTTGTCCACAACAAAACCCTAATCTCTTTCCTTCGTGTGTTTGGTGCATTGTGTTATCCAACTAATGAGGACAAGACTTAGGCAAACTTAGAGCTAAAGCAGACATTGGAGTATTTGTAGGGTATGCACCAAACAAAAGGGATACCGAATCTACAACAAAAGAACCCGAAATATCATGGAAACAATTCATATTCGTTTGATGAGTGACCGGTCAAATGGCTCCCGGACAATTCGATTCGGGACCCGCACTTCAAAAGCAGTCCCATTGGTTCATCCCTTGTTCCAAACTCTTCTCAAGAAACTCCATATGTACCTCCATCGAAGATGATTTAAAGAAGTTGTTTGATACTATGTTTGATGAACTTTATGATCCAAGTACTAATGAGGTGTCGATTCCTACAAGAGAGGTGCTCATATTCACGTGAATGAAGTCAATCCTCGGTCTTAATATCTTTAAGTCAAGAAGCACATCACGATCCTTGATCTCATCAACAAATCATCATTCTTCAAATGTACATCATGGAGCTTTACGCATCAATGATGAAGTTAATCCTTTGCTACTCACGAAGATGCTCCATTTGAAAACATATTTGCTCTTGAATCATCATCGAACCATCTTCTTGGAGACATCGACTGCTACCTCGATCCCTCAACAACCGCCACATGAACACCTTAGAAAATGGACTCACGATCATCCACTAGACAACATCATTGGAAATCCCTCTCGTCTGTATCAACACGGAAACAACTTGTAACCGATGCCTTATGGTGCTTCTTCAACTCCATACTATCTAAGATCGAACCAAAAGATGTTAAAACCGCCATGAATGAAGATAGTGGTTCAATGCCATGCAAGATGAAATTCATGAGTTTGATCGACTTGATGTATGGGAGTTAGTACCGCTCGGCGTGTAATGATTATTACTCTTAAATGGATCTTCAAAGTGAAACCGGATGAGCATGGTGATGTATTGAAGAACAAGGCTCGATTAGTTGGTAAAGGATACCGTCAAGAGGAAGGTATTGACTTTGAAGAATCTTTTGCTCTAGTTGCTCGAATCGAGGCAATCGTAATCTTTTGGCTAATCTTGCTAGTAAGAACATGGTAGTCTATCGGATGGATGTGAAGGCGGCATTTACGAACGGAGACCTTAAAGAAGTCGTCTACATCGCCCAACTGAAGGATTTGTAAATCAAGAGCATCCTACTCACGTTTATCGTTTGAAGAAGGCTCTTTACGGTTTAAAGCAAGCTCCAAGGGCATGGTATGATACATCGTCAAAGTTTCTTCTATCTCTTGGATTTAGCAAAGGAGCATTGATCCAACATTGTTCACCGTGAAGTCGAGCAAACATTTAATTCATGTTCAAATTTATGTTGATGATATTATTTTTGCCTCGATGGACCCAATGGAATGTGATCGTTTTCAAATGAAATGAGTTCAAAATTTCAAATGTCAATGATGGGACAAATATCATTTTTCTTGGGATTACAAATTTTACAAAGTCCGGAGGCATTTTCATAAATCAATCTAAATATGCAATGAGAGATCCTAAAGAAATTTGGATTTGATTCAAGTGACCTGTTGACACCCCATGATTGATCGAACCAAACTAGATGAGGACCACTCGGGGATCATGATTGACCAAGCGAAATATCGTAGTATGATTGGATCCACGATGTACCTCACCGCTAGTAGACCAGACATCTTGTTCATTGTTTGCATGTGTGCTAGATACCGTGCTAAGCCTACTAAAAAGCACCTTGAAGCGGTTAAGCGGGTCTTCGGTACCTCCAAGGAACCATCAATATGGGTCTTTGGTACCGAAGGACACCGGTATGTCACTAACGGCCTATCAGATCTTGATCATGCAGGTTGTCAAGATACTCGTCAAGTACATCCGGAGGTGCTCGGTTTTGGGTGATAAGCTTGTGGTGGTCTTCAAAGAAGCAAATGAGTACTTCTATTTCCTCTGAGTTGAATACATAGCCATGTCATCTTATTGTGCTCAAATCTTATGGATGAGATCTCGATTATCGACTATGGCTTTGAATTCAACAAAATCCGTCTGTCTTTGTGATAATAAAAGTGCTATTGCTCTCTCATGCAACAACGTTCAACACTCAAGAGCAAAGCATATCGACATTCGACATCATTTCATCGGGGAACAAGTGGAAAAAGGTGTGGTGGAACTCTATTTTGTGAGGTCCGAATACGGTTAGCGAGACATCTTCACCAAAGCTCTTCCAAGAGAACGTTTTGAGTTTATTCTTCCACGACTTGGCTTGAAAAGCCTTCAACCGTAAACACTCAAACTTCTTGGGAGGAAGGCGAGGAGTAAAGGTTTCCTTCATCTATCTCTTGTATATACCTATTCGAAAAACAAAATAAAAATATATAAAACCTTCAAAATCCATAAAAATCGAAAAATTCAAAAATCTTCAAAAAATATTGTCAATTTGTTATGCTTTTCTCGGTTCGACAATATCTCGGTCTTTGTCTTGTCATTCAAAGAATGACATGGGACTTTAGATGTTGTTCAATTCTTAAAAAAAATAAAAATAAATAAAAATTATTTGTGGGAGAAAGAGAAACGATGGCTTATTGTCATCTCGAGCAATAACCCGCTTTTTAAAGAAAGAACGAGCCATACTTTATCATGTTTTCAAAATTCCGTGCTCGATTCTATAAACATTTATCTCATTGAAAACTAAATGCTTTGAAAAATAACTGGACTCTATTTTTGATAATCATACGGACTTATTTGTCAAAATATCAATCATCAATCAACAACCTATCTCATTGATTGAGGGGGAGAATGATTTCAATTAAATTAAAAAAAAAAAAAAAGTTATTTGGCATTAAATTGTTTTGAAAAGATATACATGCATGTTTTATCAATGGAGTTTAAAGTCTTAAAATCTGATCCTTATCAGTTAAAACGCTTTCATAATCAAGTCTCAATTCCCCTTAAAAGCTTTCAAAATCAACTTAAATCAATAAGAGATCACAAATCTCAAATGATTTGATAATTGTGATCGGGGGAGAATGTGTGATTTAAATTGGATTTAGACTGATAATTCGGTAAATGGTTTTATAAGGATGTACATGCTATCCTTCCCACACGTGACGAACGATTTCAAATTTTCCATGCACATGTTGAGGGGAGCATCTATCTTAAACCTATGATTTGAAACGTGATCACTTATCTCATGTGCAGATTCCTCTAGTATGTGCAAAACTCTTTTCAAATCTCGAGGCACATATTGAGGGGAGCAAACTTATGAAAACCTCATCCTTCCGAAAATGCTTTATTTACTTGATTTGATCGGGGAAGTGATGTTGATATCTTTTAGAATATGGTAATCAAAGTAAATTCTTCATCTTGCCTCCGTGTGCAAAGCGATTTCAAACATTTGATGCACATGTTGAGGGGAGCACTTGTTCTAAAAATATCAAAACAATTCGGTACAAAATGTTTTGATAATATATCACAAGTATCGGATTGATTTCAAATGGTTTTCAATTGGTTCAAATAGCGATGAACAATACCAAGTAGACCGACTAAATTTACTTTATGTACGGTGATATAAGGATGATAAGGTTAGGTATTGGTTCCCATGATCCACGAACCGGAGGGATCTACCCAAGGACAATCCACTAGTTAGTGTAGAAGTCCTTAGGTATGATGATAAAGGAGAAAATGAGATATGGGAAGAATGCGGATGAGATAGAGCTAATCTTGGAACAAACCCAATAAGGTTCTAGCTATGAAGTCTCGTAAGCATGAAGGGGTTGAAAAATTAAAACAATTGAATGAGAAAGGGTGAAAACAAATAGCCTCCATTTATTCAACCTTAGAGGCGAAACCGGGTTCAATTCATATGCTCCGATGGTAACATCGGTATTGAAGACAAGACGTCATGGACCCGATGGACGACTTCACTTCAACTTCAAACCACTCAAGTTCCTCTTAAAAGGACTTGTTTCATTCTCACGGGAACCGACTTTATCTATCGACTTTCTCTTAGAGATTGTTGATATTGAAGAAGGAGACCCTCTCCCTAGTCTCCACACAGGATCCAAATATGCACAAATTGAGTCTAGAGCCACGAGATCATCAATAAATCTCATTAGGACACTTTCAATGAAGACTCTGTTTCACACAATGTGGAAAGAGATTATATCTTGAGTCCCACGCATTATCCTTGGTATTGCGGAACATCCGAGTGATGTGTTTACATATTCACAATGAAGATGGAAAGCCTTGGAGCCAACATCAAACAAGCTCTGGTAGGTGGCATGTGAGATCTATCATTTAGATCAACCATATGACAACCGAGCAGAAACAATGGGCGATTCAATCTCTTGAATCAATCACGGTTCGAGTTATAGATTGACGGATACCTTTGAAAAATCGGTCTTTGTGCTTAATAACTCTTTTCTTTAGCACATCGATCGTGTACTAATTTTCAAACCAAAAGGTGTTTTATGATTGATAATTGATTTTCAATAAAACCTTCGTTGTATTGCAAAACAATTTCTATTGAGCAATACACGATTGTTTTCAAATCTCTTTTCATCAATCGGTGGACTTAAATTATTTGGTTCACTCACTGTGTTGTCTTCTTTGAGGCGTTCGGATTGAGAACGACTAGAGCATTGCGAAACCTGTCAAGGAAATTCTTGAATTATACATGATCACAGGCGGTACATGTCTCGATCAGCGGGGAACAGTGGGCCGTGTACCTCAATTCAACTAAAGTGGTCAAAGACACTTTTATACGCTTTATTGCTAAGCATTGTATGCTTGAATACGCCCGACGCGTTTGTTGATCGTAATGAAGCGGTCAATCCATAGCCGCATGCTCACTTAACACATTCATCTCAAAAGAAATCATGATTAGTGCATCAATGACTCGATATTTTCACTCCATGCTTCGCTACGATGTCGCCAATATCATGAATCAACGAAAGCTTCCGCTACTCTTATGAGAAGATATCATGATCCGAATGTGAGCATGTCGGTCCGAATGTCACAACATCATATAATACCAACACCACAACGGATGTCTCGAGATTTTTACGTGGTGATGATCTCAAAAGTGGCTCAAATTTATTATCACGTGGATCAAGAAAGACCTCCACTTGGAGTAACCAAGCATGCAATGATAAGAATCAATGACTATGAGCTTCGGAGCAAAGTACTATATCAAGAATGCAAGAACAATTGATAATGTAATATCTATTTGTATTCAATGTAATTTTAGTACATGATTGAGGTGACCTCCCTTAGGGGGAGATTGTTAGGAATTAGAAATTCCAAGTATTAAAGAGTCGGCCACCTCAAGTATATGTAATCGTTAGAAAGCTCGTAGTCGTATTTATTTTATGTTAAGTAGTATTTAGTTAAGTAACACCGTGGAGGACGGACGGGTCTTTACCAGCTGTATGCACGATCCACACCCGTTGTGTGGCGTTTATGTAAGACTATAAATACTCTCTACCTCCCAAGGTGAGAGTTGAGCTCATATTAATATCTTTCACTTTCTCTCACTAAGTTCCCTAAACCTCTAACTTCTCTCTCTAGAATTCCACTTATCGCCCACTTTGTGTTATGGTTTGATGTGTATGTGAAATCCAATATCTTACATATTTGACCAAACTAAAGGATATGCAACAACTATATAAAAATTGTTTTACCAAAAATACTAAACGGAAAAATATTCTGACATTAAAAGTACCAAAACAGTTTTTAAAAAGAATCAAACACCACAACAAACCAACACAACACAATAACCATGGCTCTGATACCAATTGTAGGATCGATAATATTATTGTGTTGATGATTCGGGTGGTCTTAGATGATCAAAATACATGTTTGCCATAGTTTAGAGAGAGAGAGAGAGAGAGAGAGAGAGAGATGGGTGTTCTTGGTAGAGACTTGGTAAACAAAAAGTGGAATATTAAATTATGAAGCACCACCCCATCCATGGATGGAAGGGGTATTATACTACTAGACACAACGACCTCCTATCGGTTCGTGGATCGTATCTGATGGTAAAGACCCGTCCTTCCTCCACGGTGTTACACTACGCTAAACTAAACTAATAACTAACTAATAAAGCGATAAATAACGTAAATACCGACACGTCTACGAGCTAACATATGCTAGACCTTAATTGGGGTGACCGACACTTTATCATGGAATTTCCAATTCCTAACAAAAGAATTAATGGAAGATGTACTTTTCCATTAAATGTTTGACACGTCCCCTCCCCCCCCCCCCCACACACTAAAAACATCCCCGTACCTACTATAAAAGAGAGTGTCGACTGAGATAATCACTACCACTTCACAAATTTATTGTTGTATGAATTGAAGTGCATTTACTCTCATGAGCTTACAATAGGTCTCGGATACCTCACAATTCACTTGAAATTTTATTATGTGTTTAAGTTTGAGTGGTCAAAGAGCATAAAAATTGTCATTCAACAAGTGTATATTTCTTATAACACGTGTAATTCTTTAAATCATTCAATAAGGATTTACACATTTTAAGAGGAAATACTTGTGTTTGCATTTACTTAACTGGCTCATACTTTTCTCTTTGTAATTGGGAAATTTAGATAAAAAAATAAATAAATATATACATTAAAATAAAAGAAAACTGAAGATCAAATGAGACATTTATTACACTAATTTTCTAGTGAGAATAATGAAAAAGATAAAAATAAATAAACAACTTACATCATCATTTTAAAAATTAAGATCTCGTAAACCACTTATCGTTCAGTTAAACTAATTACAACATTATATACAGCGTAAAAACATATTTCATTTACCAAGCATTTCTATATACTTTCGACGAACTTCATTTTCTAGTTTTTTTGTGAGTGTCCATATTTACCCACAAGAAAATCACATGTGACTTGTAATTTTATAAATCACATGTGACTTTGTAAAATCAAATGTGATTTGTAATTTAAACTTTAAAAGTCACATCACACATCACAAATCACATGTGATTTGTAATTTAAACTTTAAAAGTTGCCTCAAAAATCACATGTGATTTCTTATAGTGTATTTTCGGTTGCTTAACGATTTACTATATGCAAGATATTTTATTTTCTGAAGTAATATAGGTCATTTAATATGGATCAAAATATGAGTTCCAGAGATGCTCCATTTAATCACTGAATTTTAGTAGTCTTGGTTACTTACCCTCGAATACCAAACCCTTAATCAAATTGCATCCTATTCTCATATGGTTAGTCGTTCCTTTCTAAGATAAATTAAAATTTAGATATTTATGTGAACCAAAAGATGTTCTAACATATTATTATAGAATTATGATTGCAAAAAGCCGAAAAGGTAAAGTTATATTGCCAAAAATGTATTTGTTAATGTTTTCTTGGCATATTGCCTAAAATGTTTTTGTTAATGTATTTATTTAAAACATAAATTTATTGCGGATATTAAAGATCACATACTTTATTGGCATTATAATATATTTAGATGTTCGCCATACGTACTATTTTTATGAATTAATAGATGTAGTAGTATTTTATAATTTCTGAAAGTTGAATCTATTAAGCTGAAACAACTTTTTTTGATTTTATTTAAATTTTGGTTAACATAGTATAACAAAGTTATATTTCTATGATCATACATTAGATATAAGGGAATGATTTTTCTCTCTGTAAACGCATAACTGTTTGTAATTATTAATTTTTCTTTTTAAAAGTGTAACTGCCTTAATAACTCGTTTATTGTATTTTTTTCGCAATCACATACTTTATTGGCATTATAAGATATTAATTATATTTACATGTTTGCCATACGTACTATTTTAATGAATTTATTAATACTATAGTTTTTTATAATTAATAAAAGTTGAGACTATTACGTTGAAAGGATTCTTTTTACTATTTTACTTAATTAAGTTAAAAAAGTGTCCCAAACTTATTCTTCTATGATAATAACTTAGATATTTGGGGATGATTTTTACTGGACCGAGGAAAGAGATGGTGGGGAAGAAGGACTTTCTTGCTTTCTAACTTCCCAACAGAGCAAGTAGTAGAGGAGTCAAAAGCAGATGATGAAGCGAATGTAGAGGACACAACATATATAGGTCGCTTGAAATCTCTTAAGTGTTCGGCGGGACTTTTTAGGACAGAAAAGAGCAGGATAAAGTTTCTTTTGCCCAAAAGTTATTGCATGTACGAGTAAGTGAAAAGGAAGTGAACAGTTGGCAAAAATTTTCACTATAACATGTTTGGTGGTTTTCCAATAATGAAAGAATTAATGGAATATGTACTTTTCCAGTAAATGTTTGACACGTCCCCCTCCCCCCAACACTAAATACAACCTCGTACCCACTATAAAAGAGAGTGTCGATTGAGATAATCACTACCACTTCACAAATTTATTGTTGTATGAATTGAAGTCCATTTATTCTCATGAACTTACAATGGGTCTCGGATACCTCACAATTCACTTGAAAATTTTATTATATGTTTAAGTTTGAGTGGTCAAAGAGCATAAAAAATTATCATTCAACAAGCGTATATTTCGTATAACACTGTGTCATTCTTTAAATCATTCAATAAGGATTTACACATTTTAAAAGGAAATACTTGTGTTTGCATTTACTTAATTGGCTCATACTTTTCTCTTTGGTATTGGGAAATTTAGATAAAATAAATAAATTAAAATAAAAGAAAACTGAAGATCAAATGAGACATTTATTACACTAATTTTCTAGTGAGATTAATAAAAAAGATAAAAACAAATAAACAACTTACATCATCATTTTAAAAATTAAGATCTCGTAAACCACTTATCGTTCAGTTAAACTAATTACAACATTATATACAGCGTAAAAACATATTTCATTTACCAAGCATTTCTATATACTTTCGACGAACTTCATTTTCTAGTTTTTTTATGAGTGTCCATATTTACCCACAAGAAAATCACATGTGACTTGTAATTTTATAAATCACATGTGACTTTGTTAAATCAAATGTGATTTGTAATTTAAACTTTAAAAGTCACATCACACATCACAAATCACATGTGATTTGTAATTTAAACTTTAAAAGTTGCCTCAAAAATCACATGTGATTTCTTATAGTGTATTTTCGGTTGCTTAACGATTTACTATTTGCAAGATATTTTGTTTTCTAAAGTAATATAAGTCATTTAATATGGATCAAAATATGAGTTCTAGAGATGCTCCATTTAATCACTGAATTTTTAGTAGTCTTGGTTACTTATCCTCGAATACCAAACCCTTAATCAAATTGCATCCTATTCTCATATGGTTAGTCATTCCTTTCTAAGATAAATTAAAATTTAAATATTTATGTGAACCAAAAGATGTTCAAACATATTATTATAGAATTATGAATTCAAAAAGCCGAAAAGGTAAAGTTATATTGCCAAAAATGTATTTGTTAATGTTTTCTTGGCATATTGCTTAAAATGTTTTTGTTAATGTATTTATTTAAAACATAAAGTTATTGTGGATATTAAAGATCACATACTTTATTGGCATTATAATATATTTACATGTTCGCCATACGTACTATTTTTATGAATTAATAGATGCAGTAGTATTATATAATTTATGAAATTTGAATCTATTAAGCTGAAACAACTTTTTTTGATTTTCTTTAAATTTTGGTTAACATAGTATAACAAAGTTATATTTCTATGATCATACATTAGATATTAGGGGATGCTTTTTCTCTCAGTAAACGCATAACTGTTTGTAATTATTAATTTTTCTTTTTAAAAATGTAACTGCCTTCATAACTCGTTTATTGTATTTTTTTCGCAATCACATACTTTATTGGCATTATAAGATATTAATTATATTTACATGTTTGCCATACGTACTATTTTAATGAATTTATAAATGCAATAGTTTTTTATAATTAATAAAAGTTGAGACTATTAAGTTGAAAGGATTCTTTTTACTAATTTACTTGATTTAGTTAACAAAGTGTCCCAAACTTATTCTTCCATGATAATAACTTAGATATTAGGGGATGATTTTTATTGACCGAGGAAAGAGATGGTGGGAAGAAGGACTTTCTCTTTCTAACTTCCCAACAGAGCAAGTAGTAGAGAGTCAAAAGCGGATGATGAAGCGAATGTAAAGATAAAGTTTCTTTTGCCCAAAAGTTATTGCATGTACGAGTAAGTGAAAAGGAAGTGAGCAGTTGGCAAAACTTTTCACTAGAACATGTTTGGTGGTTTTCCAATAATGAAAGAATTAATGGAAGATGTACTTTTCCAGTAAATGTTTGACACGTCCCCCCCCCCAACACTGAATACAACCCCGCACCCACTATAAAAGAGAGTGTCGATTGAGATAATCACTACCACTTCACAAATTTATTGTTGTATGAATTGAAGTCCATTTATTCTCATGAGCTTACAATAGGTCTCGGATACCTCACAATTCACTTGAAAATTTTATTATATATTTAAGTTTGAGTGGTCAAAGAGCATAAAAAATTATCATTCAACAAGTGTATATTTCGTATAACACTGTGTCATTCTTTAAATCATTCAATAAGGATTTACACATTTTAAAAGGAAATACTTGTGTTTGCATTTACTTAACTGGCTCATACTTTTCTCTTTGGTATTGGGAAATTTAGATAAA
This sequence comes from Chrysanthemum lavandulifolium, assembly GCA_022545495.1. Classification (NCBI taxonomy): domain Eukaryota; kingdom Viridiplantae; phylum Streptophyta; class Magnoliopsida; order Asterales; family Asteraceae; genus Chrysanthemum; species Chrysanthemum lavandulifolium. Next base: position 250,917,549 of record CM040239.1, read on the forward strand.
AATAAATAAATAAATAAATTAAAATAAAAGAAAACTGAAGATCAAATGAGACATTTATTACACTAATTTTCTAGTGAGATTAATAAAAAAGATAAAAATAAATAAACAACTTACATCATCATTTTAAAAATTAAGATCTCATAAACCACTTATTGTTCAGTTAAACTAATTACAACATTATATATAGCGTAAAAACATATTTCATTTATCAAGCATTTCTATATACTTTCGACGAACTTCATTTTCTAGTTTTTTTGTGAGTGTCCATATTTACCCACAAGAAAATCACATGTGACTTGTAATTTAATAAATCACATGTGACTTTGTAAAATAAAATGTGATTTGTAATTTAAACTTTAAAAGTCACATCACACATCACAAATCACATGTGATTTGTAATTTAAACTTTAAAAGTGGCCTCAAAAATCACATGTGATTTCTTACAGTGTATTTTCGGTTGCTTAACGATTTACTATTTGCAAGATATTTTGTTTTCTAAAATAATATAAGTCATTTAATATGGATCAAAATATGAGTTCTAGAGATGCTCCATTTAATCACTTGAATTTTTAGTAGTCTTGGTTACTTACCCTCGAATACCAAATCCTTAATCAAATTGCATCCTATTCTCATATGGTTAGTCGTTCCTTTCTAAGATAAATTAAAATTTAAATATTTATGTGAACCAAAGATGTTCTAACATATTATTATAGAATTATATTGCAAAAAGCGAAAAGGTAAAGTTATATTGCCAAAATGTATTTGTTAATGTTTTCTTGGCATATTGCCTAAAATGTTTTTGTTAATGTATTTATTTAAAACATAAAGTTATTATGGATATTAAAGATCACATACTTTATTGGCATTATAATATATTTACATGTTCGCCATACGTACTATTTTATGAATTAATAGATGCAGAGTATTTTATAATTTATGAAAGTTGAATCTATTGTGAAACAACTTTTTGATTTTATTTAAATTTTGGTTAACATAGTATAACAAAGTTATATTTCGATGATCATTCATTAGATATTAGGGGATGATTTTCTCTCGAGAACGATAATAGCTTTTTGTAATTATTAATTTTTCATTTTAAAAGTGTAATCGCCTTCATAACTCGTTTATTGTATTTTTTTTCAATCACATACTTTATTGGCATTATAAGATATTAATTATATTTACATGTTTGCCATACATACTATTTTAATGAATTTATAAATGCAATAGTTTTTATAATTAATAAAAGTTGAGACTATTAAGTTGAAAGGATTCTTTTACTAATTTACTTAATTTAGTTAACAAAGTGTCCCAAACTTATTCTTCCATGATAATAACTTAGATATTGGGGATGATTTTTACCGACCGAGGAAAGAGATGGTGGGAAGAAGGACTTTCTCTTTCTAACTTCCCAATGAGCAAGTAGTAGAGAGTCAAAAGCGGATGATGAAGCGAATGTAGAGGACACGATAACGCACACGCAGCGTCGTTCGGGGTCAAAGGAACTTCCTTTTCTTGAGCAAGTTTTATAACACCCTAGGCGGTGAACCTAATCGTTGTAGTGTAGTAATTAGGGTAAGCCACGGGTATTGATATCGTTCTCTAGGGAATAGGAATGCTAGTAGGGAGTTACTACGCTAAGGTTAAGGTTGAGGAAGATTATTTTTATCTTTTATATTTTATGAAAATGGAAAGGTACGAATCTCGGGTATTGGATTTGGGGGTTGGTATTTCACCGATTACTCTACTATTATCTAATTATCTAAACTAAGGTTGTGGGAGTCTATGTCTAATTAATGTGTGCTCGTATGATAGTTTAAAGATGTGTTTACTTAGTTTGTATTACTCCTTAATTATCTCCTATTGATGGTTGAGTGTCACGTCTTATTCCTAGTTGCGTTGTGTTTCTAAAGTTGTAGGGTATGCATTTCTCCCTAACTCTTTGAACTTACCAAAGGGTCTTGTCTACAAATCCACTTAGAGATTATAGACTCCTACTCTAAGGCGCTCTTCGGATGGTTTAGACTACAATCACTCAGGTAATCTTACTCTAGGGTTCACAAGATGAATCAAGCATTAAGTACACAACGAATGACCTATCGCATTACTAGATCATTAATCGACTAAGATAAGAAACAACCAATCAATATTTAATAATTAAGTTTCATACTTCCTAAGCAAACACACAAATAAATTAGCGGGACATGGAGAACATGCAAGCATACACACAAATAATCAAAGACATAATTGAATTAATGAAGCAAAGACTTATCTTGGTGTAAGATAGGGTTAAAACCCTAAAATCTGTACAAGACACCTTAGGTTCGGTTTAGGTTTTACTCCAAAGACTCTCCACACAAAGACCGAAAAATTCGGATTCTATATATAAGATTACAATTGCGACGGCGCCACCTTATGTTTAGTGACGCCCGTGTCGCCGCCATTAGGGTTTCGTCTTGGCCACGTTAACCTTGCGACGGCGCCACCTTATGTCCGTGACGCCGTCCTCTCTTCCGACGCCGTCTGGATCGCATCTAGGCCGTCGAGTAGCGACGGCCTACTCTTTCACAACTAGACGCCGCTCTTGAAAACACGAGTTTGAGTTCGACCCGTCACAATAATTCTCCGACGGCGCCGCATAAATAGCACCGACGCGTCGCCTTTATACTTCAAAGAATCGTGAGTGTCTCGATTTCGACTTTGGCCATTTTCTTCATATATTCGCGCCTTTCTCATCCAAAATAAGTGCCATTCCAACATTTTGCCTTCACGAGACCTAAAAAGTGAAAAGGAACGATATTAAGCAATAACGGATACAAAAGTGATCAAATAAGGACTTAAACGACCCTCAAAATGGTACCTTTTAAAACCTTATCAAATATCCCTACACTTGTTATTTGCTTGTCCTCAAGCAAATGTGCTTTTAGCCAATTAATTTATAAGTTAGGGGTCATTCAAAGATTAATTCAAAACGGTCCACAACACATATAAGCCCAATAAAAGTCATAACAAGCACGGAATTACATACTAGCACCTCACATGGGGTGTTTGGATACTCACATCTCTCGGTGTATAAATGAAATATAACAATATAGGAAATGGAAGATAAACACTCATTAACCGGTCCTAGTACATAGATTACCATAGGCGAGAATAGATCAAACCTCCATCGCTTTGGCGTAAGCACCTAGGAAAGACTATAAAAGAGGTCTTTAAAGGGTTGTAACGTTAGGCTTACGGTAGGGAAATAAGGGTTTGGTGGGATAGGCTATATAGTGGTGGTAAGTCAAAATCTTTATGTTAATCGTGATATGAAGAATGGCGTTGCTAAGCCAAGACTCGACACTCTAAACTCTAGATAAGCTGAAATAAACAAACATAAATTAAAAGATAGATGTAGGATGGTAGCCTGCTTTTTTTTTTTTTTTTTTTTTTTTTTTTTTATCACTCTATTTTTTCTTTTCTCTTTCTATTTTTTTTTTTTTTTTTTTTTTTTTTTTTTTTTTTAATACACTTTTACTCTACCATCCTCTACGATAACATCAAAATACTAGGGATTTACAGGCACATCCCTACACTTGAGTTTTTATTATTCTAACACTAATTTGACCCGATTTGACAAGATCAAAACACTTGGGGTACATTATTACGTAAACAAAGGGAATTTGAATTTAACGTTCCCTTCCCGTCATTTCATAAACTTTAACTTTTCCCATGAATCCCAATCATCCCAAAAGCGTATACAAAGGATATGACTCGATTTAGCAACTTATGCAAGCAACGGATAATTGAACTAAGGGTTTAGGGTGATAATAAATATTTGCACTAAAAGTGAGTGCATAAGGGTAGGCTAAGGCGATTTGGGTGTATATTTGGGGTGGGGTGTAAACAATGTCTTCATTGATATTCGGAAAACCGAAATATCACGAGAACCGCGAAAAGGATAGGCTCGAGGGGTTAACTAGGGTATCGTGTACTAAAAATGAGTACAACGCAGGGTGTGGGGAATTACTCAACCGATGTGGAAGAAGTAATTATATTACGGTATCAAACAAGGGTTTATCCTAATGCCTCTTATCATTTAGTTATTCCTAACTACACAAGTGTAGCCTCACTTGCGATCTCGAATGCATCACAAAACAAGTTCTAGAATCTAATATACTACCGGTTCACACTCTAAGCATTAAAGATGAATGCTTTAATTCCTACTAATCTAAGGGCGATCCTCACATTTTGGGTGGAATTTGGGTGGTAAGGGTTTTGTGCTAGTCATATAACTTCCTATCCATGAGACGCTTTTGTTAAGACTAATGGCCCACTCCTATATGTCATGAAAAATTTTAAATTTGGTGCCAAAATTACCCTAACCTTTTCTCATGGTTTATTACACAATCACAATTGGACAAAGCAAATAGTCAAGGATAAGCATAGTTTCAAAGTTCCGCGTTTATTTTCCTCCTACACTTAAACCGAACATTGTCCCAATGTTCCCGAAAGTATCAAAGTTATGATAATTGGAAGGTAATTAAAAGCGAAGAAACTAATACTCCCTGATTAGCTCGGTAGGATCCGTGTAAAGTGGTGGTTAAATTCTTTTCAAGAAGAATTATTGCGTGAAAAGCTCCTTCCAATCTTATGTAACTTCTTCTTGACAAACTAAACCTCCACACTTGAAGAAAACAAACGAAACCTTCGCGTAAAATCGGCGGTAATAATATATATAAGACTCGATTTAAACTAGGATATAATGCTTGTGGAATGGATGTTTACTGAATTTCTAAGAAAATTAAGACCGGAAAATTCCAAAAATTTATAAGTAGCTCGTAAAACGAGAAAAGTAATCGATGTTTTACTCCTTCACGGCGCCGTCAGTTGCAATCCGACGCCACGTCAGTTATCCTCGACAAAAAGCGGTCTCGCGATTTTCGGAAAAATTTACGGAAAATTTACATCTTTAGAATCTGGAAAAAAATTCGCAAAACATCCATTATGACTCGATACAAGCATTTGACTCGAACAAACAAACGATATATCTTTTAGTTAATTGTTATTCTCATGTTTACGTTTCTTTTGAAAACGTGTGTAATCCTCCCTACACTTATCCCTTATGTAAAATACCTTTATATGTAATTAAGACGAAGTTAAAACAAAAAAAAAGCATTTTTACAAATTTAAACATGAGGATAAACAATTAATAAAAGATATATGACACTAACAAGCAAACAATTAAGCATGGGTTGCCTCCCACGAATCGCTTTTCTTTATTTAAGAGTCTTGTAGCTAGACTCATAGTCGTGCTCTCGTTCCTCACGCATCCTCAATGAGAATTCTATCATGTTGACAAAATCTTCATCGACTCTATACCTAGGCCCTAAAGTCAAGCAATCCTTATAATAATGCCTCCTTCTTTCCCACATGAATTTATAACCTTTTCAACATCTTCCTTGCTTTTGTCCTCAAAAGCTTTGATGTTGTCTCGATCATAAATGGACAAGTGGCCATACTCGGTTGTTTTCCAAGGCATCCTATAGGTGATCTCATCGGTTCCTTCCTTGAACCTAACCGCTCCATCATGCTTGTTATGGCTCATTCTAGATGTTTCAACAAACGGTTTCCTAGCACTACTTGGGATAAACTATAGTCAATGACGATCCTACATCTTCTAGAACCATAAAATCAACTAGGTAGGTGAAATTTCCTATAAAGACATGCACGTCCTTGACTCTTCCCACAAAGTTGCAAACTCCTCCCGGATACTTAAGGTCTCTCCTAATATTGAGTCGCTCATTCATAATGTCATTGTAGACAGCAGATGACATTATGTTAATGGGGGATTCCGTATCTATGTAAGCGTGGTCGACACTCCTATATCCGATCATACAAGGGAGTTTTAGGTTCCAGGGATTTCCTCTCCTAATCTTTGGGCATATCCTAATGATGGGTGATCGTGGATTATTGATTATGTATTGATGGTACGCAACTTCTTCCTTAGTGGGGTAAAGATTGAAGTAAGCACTATTTTCCACATCCACGTTGTTGTTTATCATGCCCTTTTCCGATTCATCGCTAATCATTGAGCCAACTATAGCAGTGACGACTACTTTCTCAATGACTTCCTAATTGTACTATCAAATATTTTCGCAAATCACGAAGGTCGGTGTTTCTACCACATATCGGCTTTGACGGTTGTGTTGGTTATTAAATTTGGGTTTTGAGTGACATTGAAATTTTTGTGTTGGGTTATTAAGTGGTGGTTGGTTATCATTCTCCATGATGAAGAGTGATGGGGTTACGAACAAAGGTTACGAAGAAGGGGATAGACTAAAAGAAATCTAAAAATGAGAAAAAGTTTACTTGATAGAAATCAAGCAAAGAAACCTAAACGAGGTGGACTACTAACTAGCTATTCTACTCCCGCAAGAGCGCGCCAAAACTTGATAACGCTACACGCGCGTCGGGGTCAAAGGAACTTCCTTTTCTTGAGCAAGTTTTATAACACCGGCGATGAACCTAATCGTTGTAGTGTAGTAATTAGGGTAAGCCACGGTATTGATATCGTTCTCTAGGGAATAGGAATGCTAGTAGGGAGTTACTACGCTAAGGTTAAGGTTGAGGAAGATTATTTTTATCTTTTATATTTTATGAAAATGGAAAGGTACGAATCTCGGGTATTGGATTTGGGGTTGGTATTTCTACCGATTACTCTACTATTATCTAATTATCTAAACTAAGGTTGTGGAGTCTATGTCTAATTAATGTGTGCTCGTATGATAGTTTAAAGATGTGTTTACTTAGTTTGTATTACTCCTTAATTATCTCCTATTGATGGTTGAGTGTCACGCCTTATTCCTAGTTGCGTTGTGTTTCTAAAGTTGTAGGTATGCGTTTCTCCCCAACTCTTTGAACTTACCAAAGGGTCTTGTCTACAAATCCACTTAGAGATTATAGACTCCTACTCTAAGGCGCTCTTGGATGGTTTAGACTACCATCACACGGGTAATCATACTCTAGGGTTCACAAAGATGAATCAAGCATTAGTACACAACGAATGACCTATCGCATTACTAGATCATTAATCGACTAAGATAAGAAACAACCAATCAATATTTAATAATTAAGTTTCATACTTCCTAAGCAAACACACAAATAAATTAGCGGACATGGAGAACATGCAAGCATACACACAAATAATCAAAGACATAATTGAATTAATGAAGCAAAGACTTATCTTGGTGTAAGATAGGGTTAAAACCCTAAAATCTCGTACAAGACACCTTAGGTTCGGTTTAGGTTTTACTCCAAAGACTCTCCACACAAAGACCGAAAAATTCGGATTCTATATATAAGATTACAATTGCGACGGCGTCACCTTATGTTTAGTGACGCCGCCGTGTCGCCGCCATTAGGGTTTCGTCTTGGCCACGTTAACCTTGCGACGGCGTCACCTTATGTCCGTGACACCGTCCTCTTGACTTCGACGTCGTTCGATCGCATCTAGGCCGTTCGAGTAGCGACGACCTACTCTTTCACAACTAGACGCCGCCTCTTGAAAACACGAGTTTTGAGTTCGACCGTCACAATAATTCTCCGACGGCCGCAAATAGCACCGACGTCGCTTTATACTTTCAAAGAATCGTGAGTGTCGATTTCGACTTTGGCCATTTTCTTCATATATTCGCGCCTTTCTCGTCCAAATAAGTGCCATTCCAAAGATTTTGCCTTCACGAGACCTAAAAGTGAAAAGGAACGATATTAAGCAATAACGGATACAAAAGTGATCAAATAAGGACTTAAACAACCCTCAAAATGGTACCTTTAAAACCTTATCGACACAATATATCTAGGTCGGTTGAAATCTCTTAAGTGTTCGGTAAGGACTTTTCGGAAAGAAAAGAGCGGGATAAAGTTTCTTTTGCCCAAAAGTTATTGCATGTACGAGTAAGTGAAAAGGAAGTGAACAGTTAAAAATTTTCACTAGAACATGTTTGGTGGTTTTCCAATAATGAAAGAATTAATGGAAGATGTACTTTTCCAAGAAATGTTTGACACGTCCCCCTCCCCCACCCTAAAAACAACCCCACTCCACTATAAAATAGAGTGTCGATTGAGATAATCACTACCACTTCACAAATTTATTGTTGTATGAATTGAAGTCCATTTACTCTCATGAGCTTACAATAGGTCTTGGATACCTCTCAATTCACTTGAAAATTTTATTATGTGTTTAAGTTTGAGTGGTCAAAGAGCATAAAAAATTGTCATTCAACAAGTGTATATTCCGTATAACACTGTGTAATTCTTTAAATCATTCAATAAGGATTTACACATTTTAAAAGGAAATACTTGTGTTTGCATTTACTTAACTTGCTCATGCTTTTCTCTTTGGTATTGGGAAATTTAGATAAAAAAATAATAATTAAATAAATTAAAATAAAAGAAAACTGAAGATCAAATGAGACATTTATTACACTCATTTTATAGTGAGATTAATAAAAAAGATAAAAATAAATAAACAACTTACATCATCATTTTAAAAATTAATATATCTTAAACCACTTATCGTTCAGTTAAACTAATTACAACATCATATACAACGTAAAAACATTTTTCATTTACCAAGCATTTCTATATATTTTGGACGAACTTTATTTTCTAGTTTTTTTGTGAGTGTCCATATTTACCCACAAGAAAATCACATGTGACTTGTAATTTTATAAATCACATGTGACTTTGTAAAATCAAATGTGATTTGTAATTTAAACTTTCAAAGTCACATCACACATAACAAAGCACATGTGATTTGTAATTTAAAATTTAAATGTTGCCTCAAAAATCACATGTGATTTCTTATAGTGTATTTTCGGTTGCTTAATGATTTACTATTTGCAAGATATTTTTTTCTAAAGTAGTATAAGTCATTTAATATGGATCAAAATATGAGTTCTAGAGATGCTCCATTTAATCACCGAATTTTAGTAGTCTTGGTTACTTACCCTCGAATACCAAACCCTTAATCAAATTGCATCCTATTCTCATATAGTTAGCCGTTCCTTTCTAAGATAAATTAAAATTTAAATATTTATGTGAACCGAAAGATGTTCTAACATATTATTATAGAATTATGACGCAAAAAGTCGAAAAGGTAAAGTTATATTGCCAAAAATATATTTGTTAATGTTTTCTTGGCATATTGCCTAAAATGTTTTTGTTAATGTATTTATTTAAAACATAAAGTTATTGTGGATATTAAAGATCACATACTTTATTGGCATTATAATATATTTACATGTTCGCCATAACGTACTATTTTTATGAATTAATAGATGCAGAGTATTTTATAATTTATGAAAGTTGAATATTTTAAGTCGAATCAACTTTTTTGATTTTATATAAATTTTGGTTAACATAGTATAACAAAGTTATATTTCGATTTTAGGGATGATTTTTCTCTAAGTAAACGCATAAGCTGTTTGTAGTTATTAATTTTTATTTTTAAAAGTGTAATCGCCTTCAGAACTCGTTTATTGTATTTTTTTCGCAATCACATACTTTATTGGCATTATAAGATATTAATTATATTTACATGTTTGCCATATGTACTACTTTAATGAATTTATAAATGAAATAGTTTTTATAATTAATAAAAGTTGAGACTATTACGTTGAAAGGATTCTTTTACTATTTTACTTAATTTAGTTAACAAAGTGTCCCAAACTTATTCTTCTATGATAATAACTTAGATATTGGGGATGATTTTTCTTGAACCGAGGAAAGAGATGGTGGGAAGAAGGACTTTCTCTTTCTAACTTCCCAACAGAGCAAGTAGTAGAGAGTCAAAAGCGTATGATGAAGCGAATGTAGAGGACACAACATATATAGGTCGGTTGAAATCTCTTGAGTGTTAGGCGGGACTTTTCAGAAAGAAAAGAGCAGGATAAAGTTTCTTTTGCCCAAAAGTTATTGCATGTACGAGTAAATTAAAAGGAAGTGAGCAGTTGGCAAAAATTTTCACTAGAACATGTTTGGTGGTTTTCCAATAATGAAAGAATTAATGGAATATGTACTTTTCCATTAAATGTGTAAGATCTTGGTTTGTTACACAACACATATGCGCGGCTAGGTTAAGAGTTTAGAAAGAGAAAGTGGAGAGGATGGGAACCCTAGAGAGACAAAGAAAATATATTATGAAGGTCCAACTCTTTGCCTTGGAGGCAAAGGGTATTTATAGGTACAAGCTAGACGCCTCTAATAGGTCATGGATCGGGCATACAATGGGTAAAGACCCGTCCGTCCTCCACGGTGTTACAAAGTAATCTAAATACTAACACCGAATAACTACGACTACGAGCTTTAACGAGTATACATACTTGAGGTGACCGACACTTTAAGTAATTGGATTTACTAAATCCCAACAATCTCCCCCTTAGGAGGTCACCTCAACTTACAATGATTACAAAATGATATGACATTTCGTTGTTCTTGGTTTCTTTGATTAAGCGCATTTGTTCTTTAGCTCGTAGTCTTTGATTCATCATGATCTGCATGTTTTGAAATATCGAGTGGAGGTCTTAAAACTGATCCACGTAATGTTTGAGTCTTTGAACCAGCTTTGAAATTATCAGTAACCATAAATCTCTGACTCTTCCATTGTGGTGTTGTTAGTATGTGATGTTGTGATTTTTGGACCGACATGCTCACATTCTGGATCATGATATCTTCTTATCATAGTAGCAGAAGCTTTAGCTGATTCATGATATTTGCAGGAGAGTAGCAGAAGCATGGAGTGAAAATATCAGAGACATTGATGCACTTATCATGATTTCTTTAGAGATGAATGTATTGAGTGAGCATGTGGTTATGGATTGACCGCATCATTACGATCACCGCAAACGTCGGGTGTACCGCATACAATAATTAGCAAGAAGGGCATGAAAGTGTCTTTGATCACTTTCGATGAATCGAGGTACACGCCCACGGTTCCCGTTGATCAAGACAAATCTTACTGTGATCGTGTACAATTCCTAAGAATTTCCTTGACAGGTTTCGCAATGCTCTAGTCGTTCTCAAACCGAACGCCTCAAAGAAGACAACACGGAGTGAGTGAACCAAATAATTGAGATTCACGGTTGATGAAAGAGATTTGAAAACAATCGTGCAGATCGCACAATAGAAATTGTTTTTGCAATACAACGAAGGTTTTAATGAAAATCAATTATCAATCATAAACACCTTTTATTTTGAAATAATAGTACACAGTCGATGTGCTAGATAAAAGAGTTTTAAGCACAACAACCGGTTATTCAAAGGCATCCGTCAATCCATTTTCTTGGACCTGGATTGATTCAATTTTGAATCGCTCCACTGATGTGGTCCATATGACACAATCAAGTCTTGGCAATACCACAAGGATAGTGCGTAGGACTCATATGCTATAATCTCACATTCCACATTGTGTGAAATAGTGAGTCTTCAAGAAATAAGTGTCCTAAAGAGATTAATTGATGATCTCGAGGCTCTAGACTCAATTAGTGCTATATTGGTTTCTGTCTGGGAGACTAGGAGAGGTCTCCTTCTTCAATATCAACAATCTCTATGAGAGAGTCGATAGATTATGTAAGTTCCCTGTGAGAATGAAACAAGCCCTTTAAGAGGAACTTGAGTAGCTTGGGAAGTTAGTGCGGTGTGTCACTGGGTCCATGACGTCTTGTCTTCAATACCGATGTTACCTTGGTAACCACCAGAGCAAATGAATTAAACCGGTTTACGCCCTAAGGTTGAATAATTGGAGGCTATTTGTTTTCACCCTTTCTCATTCAATTCTTTTCATTCTTCAACCCCTTGATTGCTTACCGAGACATCATAGCTAGAACCTTGTTGGGTTTATTCCAATACTAGCTCGACTCATCCGCACTCTTCCCATATCTCATTTTTTCCTTTATCATCATACCTAAGGACTTCTATACTAACTAGTGGATTGTCCTCGGTAGATCCCTCCGGTTCGGCGGATCATGGGAACAAATACCTACCCTTCTCATCCTTATATCACCATACATAAAGTAAAGTTGGTCGGCCTATTTGGTATTGTTCATCCGCCATTTGAACCAATTGAAAACCATTTGAAAATCAATCCGGATACTTAAGATACATTATCAAAGCATTTTGTACCGAATTTTTCTTGATATTTTTAGAACAAGAGCTCCCCTCAACATGTGCATCAAGTATTTGAAATCGTTTTGCACACGGAGGCAAGAGACTCGAAAGAACTTCTTTGATTATCATTTTCTAAAGATATCAACATCACTTCCTTAATTAAATCAAGTAGATAAACCATTTTCGGGAAGGATGAGGTTTTCATAAGCTTGCTCCCCCTCAATATGTGCCTTAAGGTATGAAAGAGTTTTGCACATACTAGAGGGAACCTGCACATTGATCACTATTCAAATCATTGTGGTTTAAGATAAATGCTCCCCCTCAACATGTGCATGGAAAAATTGAAATCATTTGGCACATGTGGGAAGAAGAGCTTGTACATCCTTATAAAACCATTTACCGATTTATCAGATTGAATCCAATTTAAATCACAAATTCTCCCGATCACATTTATCAAATCATTTGAGATTTGTGATCTCGAGAATTTAAATTGATTTTGAAAGCTTTTAAGGAGGATTGTGACTTGATTATGAAAGCGTTTAAGCGATAATGATCGATTTTAAGATTTTAAACTCCATTGATTAGACATGCATGATTATCTTTTGAAAAGCAGTTGAAAGACAAATAACTTTTGATTTAATTGAAATCATTCTCCCCTCAATCAATGACAAAGGTTGTTGATTGAGATAGATATTTTGACAAATAAGTCCGATGATTATCAAAAATAGAGTACTAGTCATTTTTCAAAGCGGTTAGTTTTCGGAGATAATTTTTATAGAATCGAGCATGGAATTTTGAAAACATGATAAATGATGGCTCTGTTCTTTCTTTGAAAAGCGGTTCTTATCTGAAATAACAATAAACCAACATTTTTCTTCATCTCGTTTTTTTTTTTTTTTTTTGGGATAAATTCGAAGTTCATCTAGAGACCCATGCCATTCTTTGAGTGGCAACTCAAAGTCCGTAGATGTTATCGAACCGACAAAAAAACATGATAAATAAACAATATTTTTTGAAGATTTTTCAAGATTTTCTGATTTTTATGGATTTTGAAAAGTTTTATATTTTTCTTTTTTCGTTTTGTTGGTTTTATATTTTTGTATTTGGTTTTTGAAAAGATATATACAAAGAATAGATATAGTTGAACACCTTTACTCCTCGATGTCTTTCTCAAGACGTTTGAGCGTTCTGGTTGAAGGCTCTTTAAGCCTAGTCGTGGAAGAATAAACTCAAAGCATTCTCGAGAAAGAGCGTTTGTGAAGATGTCTCGCTAGTTGATATTTAGTCCTTACAGTATAGTTCAACTACACCATTTTCCACTTGTTCTCCCGATGAAGTGATGTCGAATGTCGATGTGCTTTGCTCGAGAGTGTTGAACATTGTTGCAAAGAGAGCAATGGCACTTTTGTTATCACAAAGACATAGGAACTTTGTTGAATACAAAGCCATAGTCGATAGTTGGGATCTCATCCATAAGATTTGAGCACAACACGATGACATGGCTATGTATTCACCTGTGAGAGGATATGGAAGTGCTCATTTGTTTCTTTGAAGACCGACCACAAGTTTATCACCTAAAATTGAGCACCACCGACGATTTCGACGAGTATCTTGACATCCGCATGGTCGAGATCTGCATAGGCCGTTAGAGACATACCGAGTCCTTCGGATACCAAAGTCCCATATTAATGGTTCCTTGGAGATACCGAAAGACCCGCTTAACCGCTTCAAGGTGCTTTTTGGTAGGCTTAGCTCGGTATCTTGCACACATGCATATAGCGAACAAAATGTCCGGGTCTGGGCTGTGTGAGGTACATCAGGATCAATCATACTTGATATTTCGTTTGATCTACTATGATCCACGAGTGGTCCTTATCCAGCTTTGTACGCTCCACCATAGGAGTGTCAATGTGGTCACGGAGGTAAATCCAAATTTCTTTAATATTTCGTTAGCGTATTTTGATTTATTTATAAAAATGCCTCGGGACTTTGTAAATTTGTAATCCCAAGAAAATGACATTTGTCCCATCATTGACATTTGAAATTTGGAGCCCATCTCCATAGAAAAACGGTCACATTCATTTGGGTCGGTCGAGGCAAAAATAATATCATCAACATAAATTTGAATGTGAATTAAATGTTTGCGACTTTACGGTGAACAATGTTGGATCAATCGCTCCTTTCTTTGAATCCGTGGATAGAAGAAATTTTGATAGTGTATCATACCATGCCCTTGGAGCTTGCTTCAAACCGTAACGGCCTTTTCAAGCGATAGACATGAGTAGGATGCTGGATTAACAAAACCTTACGGTGGTGACGAATACCACTTTAAGATCTCCATTAAGAAAGGCGTTTTCACATCCATCGATAAACTACCATGTTTTGCTAGCAAGAAGAAGATTACGATGGCTTCGATCGTGCAGCAGAGCAAAAGATTCTTCAAAGTCGATTCCTTCTTCTTGACGATAACCTTTAGCAACTAATCGTGCCTTATTTTTCGAACATCACCGTGCTCATCAAGCTTTACTTTGAAGATCCACTTGAGAGCAATGATCATTGCATAATCGAGTCGGGTACTAATTCCCATACATCTAGATGATCAAACTCATGTATTTCTTCTTGCATTGCATTAAACCATTGTCTCGAGACATTGCAATTTTAACATCCTTTGGTTCGATCTTAGAAGTACCGAGTTGAAGAAGCACCATAAGGCATCGTAGCTAATTTTTTGAGTTGATACAGACGAGAAGGGTTCCCAATGATGTTATCCAATGGATGGTCATGTGTCCATTTTCTAAGATGTTCGTGTGGTTGTTGTTGAAGGACCGATGTAGCAGAGTTTATATCCCACGATGAAGATGGTTCGGTGTTGTTTGGGGCAAGATGTTTTCAAATGGAGCATCTTCGGGAGTAGCAAGGGATTAACTTCATTATTGATGCGAGTCAATTCCATGATGTACATTCGATGATTGATGATTTGTTGATGAGACAGAGTGATCAGCAGCGCTTCTTGACTTAATGATATTGGCGAAGAGTTGACATCATTACGAGAGATAGGAGCGACCTCATTGTTGGAGTTGATAGATCGGTGGCACTTAGCTCATAATGTTCATCAAACATTGGATCAAACAATTGCTTCAAATCATCTTTAGATGGAGGTACATATGGAGTTCTTTGGAGAGGAGTTTGGTACAAGGATGACCCAATGGGACTATTTTGAGGTGCGGGTCCAGAACTGGATTGTCCTAGAGCCATTTGCGGGACACTCATCGAACGTAACGTGAATAGTTTCCATGATATCTCGAGTTCTTTTGTTGTAGATTCGGTAACCCTTCTTGTTTGGTGCATAACCTACAAAACTCCAATGTCTCGCTTTAGCTCTTAATTTACCTAAATCTTGACCGTCATTTGTTGGATAGCACAAAGCACCGAACACACGAAGATAAGATAAATCGGGTTTTCGTTTATGAACAAGTTCATATGGAGTTTTTCCATGAGAGGTGTGAATAAGAGAATGATTTTTGGTGTAGCGAGGCGTTGGCAATGGCTTGACCCATAGAAACATTGGAACCTTTGAATAAATTAGCATTGTTCTAGCGGCCCACAAGAGTTCGATTTAGTCTTTCAACTACACGTTGCTGTTGAGGAGTTCGTGGAACACTTCTTTGATGGTGATTCCTATACTTTCATAAAATTAACATAAGTCACGGTTAACGAACTCGTGCCATTGTCGGTTCGAACAATTATAACCGTGTTGTTAAGACGAACACGAAGTTGCTTGATAAGTTTGATGATGACGGTGGAGTTTCATCCTTAGTCCTCAAAAACTTTACCCAAGTAAATCTAGAGTAGTCATCAACAACGACTAAAATGTATCTCTTCCCATTAATCGTTTGCACTCTCATTGGTCCGCACAAATCCATATGAAGGTATGAAGAACTTTCATTACGAGTTTGTGGGTTTTGGTTTATGGGCATATTTTGTACTTTTCCCAATTGACAAAATTGAACAAAGATGATCTTTCTCATATTTTAACTGGGTAAGCCTCGACAAGATCCTTTCGGAAAGATTGTTTATGGTGCCGAAGTTCAAGTGATTGAGGCAGCGATGCCATAACCAAGACTTTGTTTTAGAAGCCTTTGTGACAAGCAGTTGGGAAGACTTCATCATGTCATCGATAGAGATGGTGTATAGGTTAGAACCTCGAGTACCTCTTAATAATTCTATACCGTCAAGATCTCTAACGAAGCAAGTATGTTTTCTAAAGGCCACTTCAAGATCGGAATCATAGAATTGACCAACAGAAAACTAGTTATGATCAAGACCGTCCACATAGTATTCCCGGGAAATTACACTATCTCCAACCACATAATCTCCATAACCCATAATAGCTCCAAAATGGTCGTTTCTAAATCTAACAGTCCCGATAAATTTACTCACGAAGTTCATGAGCATGGCGATCTCCGGTCATATGCTTGGAACAACTGAGTCCGGTACCACGTAAGCGATTTGAATGATCTGCGGTTGAACACAGACAAGAATGGATGATCGGATAATTGGGATCCCCATGCAAGAATGGGTTCCATTTGGTTAGTAATGATGATTGGATCACCCACATCGGATATAGAAGCATTCATATCGAAATTAAGGCAATAGAATCATTATGAATAGATGCAATACTAGTGTTCGTGTTTGCCCTATTCAAAGTATGTGCACTTTAAGGGAACAGTTCTACCAAGTGGGCATCCATTTTCTAGTGGGCATTGCACGATTATTCATATGGCCAACCGGTATCCATTGATAACCTATCTTTCTAAATGTTCTTCCTGTGGACTTCCCTTTGTTTCTAACTTTCTTTTGCCTTTGTCATTTTGCCTTCTTAGCATGATATTTTGGTTTAACAATGTTAAGCGGAGATTTGTGAGTTTTAGATAAAACATTCACACCACATTCATGATTAGTAACAATTCAAGCGAGACATCATTACAAGGTTTGCATATAGTAGCGTAATTCGAATTAATTACGATGACGCTTATAGCTAATACTAGAATCAAGGATTCGTTTTATTCAACTTAAACATAGTGTTCCTAGGGTGATCTTCTACTCTTTTCCAATGCACATTCTTAGCTTGCAAGGTCCTATCATTCCTTGTATTGCCTTGAGACTTTGACCTGCTCGCTTTAATGTCACTGATTACTCCTGTAGAGGGAATGGGAACATTAGTTGGTTTTGCTACTTTTTGCATTTCTTGTTTAGATGTGCTGGGTTCTGAACTACTTGAAGGCATACTAGAGTTCACATTCATGGTATTGAGCGTTGAATGAGTTGTATGCTTGGCACTAGGCATTGAACAAGGTATCAAGGGATTGATTTGCTCACCTAAGGTTTTAGGGCATATTGTAATTAAGCATTCTAGAAGTTCTTGAGATCGTTTGGCATATAAGCATGCATGGCCAATTGCATTATCAAGTGGTTTCTCTAACTTATCCTCTTCTACAATCTCACAGAGACATTCTAGGCTGTCTTTAAGGTATGAGAAATATGTTTGAATAGCAAGTTTGTTATTACTAAGATGAGGAGGAACATATTTCACATCAAAGCATATTTATTATAGACATGCACCTTTGAAGCACCATTCTCTCCATTTGTCATTGGCATTTTCCTTTTACGACTCTTGATTCTCAATTTCCTTTTGCAATGAAGCTATTTGTTTGTTGTTTTTGTTACGAGTGACTTTTATTGATTCAAATAACTCATTGAAATGACGTTTAACCTTTTCATTTTCTTCAAAAACTTTCGCTTTCCTTTTGTAATGCATTTACTAAGTTTTGAAGATGAAACGTTTGAGAATTCGAGAATCTAAAGGAGGAGGCATTTGGGAGCCAATCACATTGTTCTTTTGACCCGTTAATTGAGAGATTTGGGCTTTTAACTTTCTCGATCGTGTTACAATGAGCTTGAATCTGTTCATCACGTTTGTTAATTTGAAAACCGCATCAAACTCGGAGCATCTGTGGATGTCTTGATATTTGAAGTTTTGACATTTTCTTTAAGATGTTGATATTTTAGTTGTAAATTAAAATGCTCCACCTCTAGTTTAGAAAAATGTTTAACCAAATTGTCGTGATCATCCAGTTCAATTTTCTCATTTAGTTTATAATTAGTCTTTTCAAGCTCAATGACACGATCATGGGAGACTTTCAGAGCAACAGATAATTCATGAAATTGAGAAGCATTAATGGAACAATTTGTAGCAGTGTAAAACACATCTTAAGCAATACATTCAGAAATAAGATTCTCATTCAAGGTATGCAAGTTCTTCCTCTCAATCTCATTATATTTTAGTTCTTGCTCATAGTCACTAACCTCAACAATCATCGCATCAAATTCCTTTTCCATTTCTTTAATATCAGAATTAATTCCAATTTTAAGACTCTCAAATTGACCTTTTAATTGTTTGAAGAAAGGCATGACCTCAGTTAAATAACATTACTTGGTTTGCTCAAAGCCCCTTTCCCCTCTGTTATCCACGTAGGTGTGATTCTCTTCTTACGTTTTCTCAAAATCAACAAATAGTTGATAAACAACATATAGGTGATTAAGGTCCCGCTATTAGTTGCAATAGATCTAGGAACTAGGTTCATTGGTGTATTAGGAGGAAACACAGTTGCTTTTGGCAATCTCCTAAGGGAGGTTAGAAACAACAAGATTCTCTCGCTTTTGCTTATCTAAATCCATTTTCCAAAACACTTGTTCAGAGTTAGAAGTGTCCGAGTCTTAAACTTGTTTAAGGAGATCCAATTTTCCTTAGTGTAATCATGAGGTTTGAACGTTATGTTATTCTTTTACACTGTGAGATTTTCTAGCTTCTTGTTCAATTTCTCCCTAGTGACTTCATCGATTTCTTATCTACCTCGGTGCACTCAACGTAACTAGGTTTCGCCTAGGCTTAAGGATTTCATTACCATCATAAATTACCTTATGAGCGACTCTAGCCTTTTTAATAGCCTCTGGACTAGGTTCCTCAACAAGGGAACGCTGTGCTTATCGCTTAAGACTCTATGCTTAGTGATCATGTGAGCAATCGAATGGTATTCCTTGTACATACAACTTATTCTCAAGTTTGTTTTCAAAGTTTTAGATTGGAAAATCATTCAAAAGTTTTGATTCCTTAGCATTGAATTCTTGCTAAGCATTTTCACATTTTCTTGAAGTTCTTGTTTTTGCTTAGCAGCTTTAGAAAGCTTTTCTTGTAAGGAGTTTAACTCTTGTTTTAATACTTCTTCTCTAAAATTACTTTTTCTAATAATTGTACGCATTTGGTTATCCATATCCTGCTCACGGTAGTTAACTAAAACTTAGCACTGCTCATAAATAACAACTTGTTCCTTATAGGTATTGAGCTCGGTGGTCAAGGAATCATCGAGCACAAATGCAAAGTGAATTCATCAGCATGCATTCATTGTTAATTGCGGAAGATTCATCACTAGGTACAACAAGATCGTCATCTTGTTTCACATATTGTTCATATGGGATAATATTGTTATTTCCATATTTTCAATATCGACTCAATGACTTTAGTAGATTGTAATTCATGGTGAATCTTTCGCTCATCAACCACATCATATAGTTTGAGTACCTCTTTAATGATGGATTCCTTGGATGGACCGGCTTGTTGTGATGAAGAGGTCATTGGAGAGATATTAGCCATGAAGATAGTTTGTGCACATGGTTCATCATCAACGTCCGAGTCAAATGCATCAACGTCCAAGTCAAATGCACCACATATCCATCATATGTTCTAGCATTCCCATCATCAAGAACAACGACTCCTCTTCATTCAACATTACACCATTATCTTGTGCTTGAACCAACAACATCTTGTCTCGAATTATTCTACGTTTTGAGGCGTTTTGGTTGAGTACTGGTTCCTTGCAATGTGCCCTTCTCCACCACGGTTGTAGCACTTGATTGGTTTTAATTGACCCGACCTATATTCCTTCCATGATTACGATTATCATCATATCCACCACCAACACCAAAGATTCCCATAACCTACATTACCTTGTTCATTGTGTGGAGGATAAGCATTATGTCTTCCTTGCACATTTTCCACCACAATCTTTCCATTTCTAACAGTGGCATGATTTTGACGATTGGATGCAGTTCTAAGATAGTTGTTAGTGTGAGGGGTGAGATTCAGGTTTTGCTTGACCATAAGAGCCACTTGATTGATAAAGTGCTCCATGACTGCATCAGAACTAGGTTGCTTATATCCCGAATCAGGAACAGGCTTGTGATTATCATTTTCAGTGGGTGTGACTTGAGATGCTTTGGTGAAGAATGCAGTTGTATCATTTGATGAGCTTGTTTCTCCTTGTTGAGATTTGAACTGTTCAACAATCCTTCTTTCAAACATAGCATGTTTCTCATTCTGAAGAAGGAAAGCATACAATTGCTCATAGTTGGTGTTCTTTAATCCTTTGGTAAGCTTTACTAAAGTGACAAACTTGTGCCATTCGGGATTCATGTTGTTCACGAACTTTGAGTTCAACTGAATGTTTGGCATAGTCATCTTGATATTCCTCATATCATTCACCAGCTTGTGGAATCTCACATAGTATTCATAAACACTCTCTTCGTGTTTCATCTTAAAGTGTTCAAATTCATCATACTGTTGTGATTCTCTGTCTTGATAGTCAATTCGAACCCAGAGAAGCATCTTGACATTATCCCAAAGCGCCTTAGCTTCGTGTTGTGATTGATCGACTTGTAGATGTCTTTAGGAAGACCTCAAGTATGATGTTAGAAGCCACGATATCGACATCAAATCTCTTTTCTCCTTATCACTCACTCATCATATGTCTTTGGTCCGTCTATTCCAAAGATCATTGTACCATCTGCTGCAGATCAATTATGTCTCTTGTAGTCTCAACCCGATACGGTCCTTCATCAATTGACTTAAGGATGTTAACCCCATTCTCCTTTCCTAAGCGATGCGGCCGATTCTTTGTGACCAAGACTCATAGTCGGTTCTATCAAGCATGGGAGGGCAGTATCGATCCTGTGACTTGTACATCATCATCGAACGGAAGACATGTTTAAATTCTACGGGATTTTACAAATCTTTGACTTAACCGGAAATAGATTCTTTCACGAGATTTTACAAAATCAAGAGACAAACCGTAAAACTTATACACTTATGCGTAGACAAACAAAGTTATGCGAAGGAACTTATGCGTAAATGAGAGCTTCTGGCGTGAACAACAGGTTCGCAGTAATTTACAACTTACAGTAGACACAAGCTTACGCCAGAGCGAGTTTACGCGTAGACTAGAGCTTACGCGTAGAGTTTTAGGGTAAAAGCTTAAGTTTATGGGTAAACCAAAGCTTAGGCGTAAAAACCTTATCGTAAGTTTCCACTTAGGCGTAAGACAAGCTTATGCGAAGAAAAAGCTTATGCGTAAGAATTGTTACGCGTAAGTTTTATGCTCATGCGTTAAATTAGGGTTTTACCACAGCGATCTCTTACACTTCACGATGCGAGATATCCAAAGTCAAAGTGTTTTCGAGATTATCCGTGCAAGAAGAACACTGAGTAACCACCAGAAATGAAGATCAAGTGAAAAATTCCTTACGCGTAGGATTAGGGTTTCGTTATGCGTAGGAAGTACAAATTTTGCCAAACACGTTTTTATGATAAAAAACGTTAAGACAACCAGATAAAGATGATAACACAACCTTAAAAACACCAAAACAACAAGTCTCGAAGATCAAAACCACTGTTCTCTCTTACGCGTAGATCCGTACACCCTTATCCAAACACTCTTAAAAACCAAGAAAAACTTGTAAAGTTTGAAACTTTTGCAAGAAACCGAGTTTAATACACAATAAACCTTAACCCACAAGAATCTTGGATTAAAAAGTGTAAAATTTAAAGCTTTAAAGATTCAAAACTCATATGCGAGACACCCTTTTACAGAAAACAACAACTAAACCTTAACCCGAACAATAACTATCAAACCAAGAACATGATCAAACCATGGCTCTTGATACCAATTGTAAGATCTTGGTTTGTTAAACAACACATATCGTGACTAGGTTAAGAGTTTAGAAAGAGAAAGTGGGAGAGGATGGGAACCTAGAGAGACAAAGAAAAATATATTATGAAGGTCCAACCCTTTTCCTTGGAGGGCAAAGGGTATTTATAAGTACAAGCTTAGAGCGCCTCTAATAGGTCATGGATCGGGCATACAATGGGTAAAGACCCGTCCGTCCTCCACGGTGTTACAAAGTAATCTAAATACTAACACTTGAATAACTACGACTACGAGCTTTCTAGCAGTATACATACTTGACGTGACCGAAACTTTAAGTACTAGATTTACTAAATCCTAACAAAATGTTTGACACGTCACCACCCCCCACACTAAAAACATACCCGTACCTACTATAAAAGAGAGTGTCGATTGAGATAATCACTACCACTTCACAAATTTATTGTTTTATGAATTGAAGTGCATTTACTCTCATGAGCTTACAATAGGTCTCGGATACCTCATAATTCACTTGAAATTTTTATTATGTGTTTAAGTTTGAGTGGTCAAAGAGCATAAAAATTTGTCATTCAACAAGTGTATATTTAGTATAACACTGTGTAATTCTTTAAATCATTCAATAAGGATTTACACATGTTAAAAGGAAATACTTGTGTTTGCATATACTTAAGCGGCTCATATTTTCTCTTTGGTATTGGGAAATTTAGATAAAAAAATAAATAAATAAATAAATTAAAATAAAAGAAAACTGAAGATCAAATGAGACATTTATTACACTCATTTTCTAGTGAGATTAATAAAAAAGATAAAAATAAATAAACAACTTACATCATCATTTAAAAAATTAATATCTCATAAACCACTTATTGCTAAGTTAAACTACATACAACATCATGTACAGCGTAAAAACATTTTTCATTTTCAAGTTTTTTTGTGAGTGTCCATATTTACCCACAAGAAAATCACATGTGACTTGTAATTTTAAAAATCACATGTGACTTTGTAAAATCAAATGTGATTTGTAATTTAAACTTTAAAAGTCACATCACTCATCACAAATCACATGTGATTTGTAATTTAAACTTTAAAGTTGCCTCAAAATCACATGTGATTTCTTATAGTGTATTTTTGGTTGCTTAACGATTTACTATTTGCAATATATTTTGTTTTCTAAAGAAATATAAGTCATTTAATATGGATCAAAATATGAGTTCTAGAGATGCTCCATTTAATCACTGAATTTTTAGTAGTCTTGGTTACTTACTCTCGAATACCAAAACCTTAATCAAATTGCATCCTATTCTCATATGGTTAGTCGTTCCTTTCTAAAATGAATTAAAATTTAAATATTTATGTGAACCAAAAGATGTTCTAACATATTATTATAGAATTATGACTGCAAAAAGCCGAAAAGGTAAAGTTATATTGCCAACAATGTATTTTGTTAGGATTTGGAAAATCCAGTAGTTAAAGTGTCGGTCACCTCAAGTATATGTATTCGTTAGAAAGCTCGTAGTCGTAGTTATTTAATGTTAAGTAGTATTTAGTTAAGTAACACCGTGGAGGACTGGACGGTCTTTACCCATCGTATACCGATCCATAGCCCGTCAGTGGCTTTATTATAAGACTATAAATACTCTCTACCTCCCAAGGTAGAGAGTTTGAGCTCATAATAGATTTTTCTTTCTCTCACTAAAGTTCCCAAACCTCTAACTTTCTCTCTAAAACTCATCTTGTACGCCTTAGATCATCTCTTGTGTTAGTGGTTTGATGTTTATGTGAAATCAATATGTTATAAATGGTATCAAGAGCCATGGTTTGATCATCTCTTACATATCCTTGGATTTCTAGTGGTTTTAGATGGTTTTAGAGTTTGAAAAGTTTAGTGGTTTTGCATCATTTGGTTCATTTCTTGTGTTAAAGTTTGAAATTTGGGTGTACTTTTGTGTTTAGAATCATTGTATGTGCTTGGGTTTTGATTTGGTAAGCTTGAATCAACGTGGTTGAGCTTGTTTTGGATTAAAAGTGTGTTTTAAAGTTCTTCTTGGTAGCGACTTGGCTCTCGGAGTGAATTTCATCCTAGCGACTTGCTTCAAAGTAAAAGGTAGCGAGTTGTAGTGAGTTTTGGTAGCGACTTGGTCCTAGCGACTTGTCTTTTGAGACAAGGCGACAAACGAGACACTTAGTGGATTCTCCACTACGGGTAGCGACTTGGTAAGGTAGCGACTTGCTTTCAATTTTGATAGCGACTTGTTCTTAAGTTTCTTAGCGACTTGGTGTTAGCGATTTGGACCTTAGCGAGTTGCTATTTAGCGACTTGACGTCTTAGCGATTTGGTACTAAGCGACTTCTTGTCAAAATTTGTAGCGACTTGGTGCCTAGCGACTTATTGTCATAATTCTTAGCAACTTGGTGCTTAGCGACTTGGTTCAAGGTTTTTAGCGACTTGGTTGAACTTTTGGTTGTTATACGGTTTCTCTTGATTTAGTAAAATCCGTGAAAGAATCTATTTCCGGTTTAATCATTGAGTTATAAAATCCCATGTAATCTTTAAACATGTCTACCAACGTACCTACAATCATCTCCATTGTGCCGAGGATGTTCAAGCGGTGGTTCGAGACACTCGTCCACCCATGCTTGATGAACCGACTACGACTCTTGGGCTCAAAGAATCGATTGTCTTGTCTTGGAAAGGAAAATGGGGTCAACATTATCAAATTGATTGATGAAGGACCTTATCGATTGAGACTACAAGAGACTTAATTGATCTGTTGCCAAATGGAACAATGATCTATGGAATAGATGGACCAAAGACATATGAAGAGCTCAATGATAAGGAGAAAAGAGATTCGATGTCGATATCGGGGCTTCAAACATCATACTTCAAGGTCTTCCAAAGGATATCTACAAGCTTATCAATCACAAACACGAAGCCAAGGCGGTGTGGGATAATGTCAAGATGCTTCTCTCGGGTTCAATTAACTATGGAAAGAGAGAATCACAACTCTATGATGAATTTGAGCACTTCAAGATGAAACCCGATGAGAGTGTCTATGAGTATTACGTGAGATTTCATAAGCTTGTTAATGATATGAGGAATATCAAAATGACCATGTCAAACATTCGATTGAACTCAAAATTTGTGAATAACATGAATCCCGAATGGCACAAGTTTGTCACCTCTGTGAAGCTAACCAAAGGTTTGAAGAACACCAACTATGAACAACTATATGCCTTCCGCTCGAATGAGAGACATGCCATGTTTGAAAAGTGATTCTTAATCGGTTCAAATCAAAGCAGGGAGAAATAAGTTCATCAAATGATTCAACCGCATTTTACACCAATGTTGGGATTACAACTAAAGCTTCACAAGTCATACCCATCGGTAATGGTAATTACAAGCTCATTCCCGATCCATCATATAAGCCTCCGGACTCTAACACACTCATGGAAAACTTCATCAACCAACTGTCTCTCATGGTTAGTCAAACACGAACACTCTTCCACACACCAACAACAACCTTAGAACGACATCTAATCCACATAATCAAGCCACATCGCCGAGATGGGAAGGTTATGGTACAACCAGTTCAAGAAAGGCGGTATGAACAAGGAAGAGGTGGAGTTGGTAGAGGATATGTGGCAAATCGAGAATAGGGAAGGAATGAAAATCAAGGACAAGCAAAGCCGATCAAGTGTTACAACTGTGGTGGTGAGGGACATATTGCAAGGAATTGCACATCGCCAAAATGTCCTCGAATGCGAGTACTTGAGGATAAGATGTTGCTTGTGCAAGCTCGGGATAATGGTGCGACTTTGGATGAAGAGGAGTTGTTGTTTCTTGTCGAGGAAATGCCAAGACATATGATGCGAGATGTGGATGAGCACCAATTCGGAGATAGGCCACAATCATCGAATGCCTTTCAAGTCGGCGATTGTGATGCATACGACTGGCGTTGATGATGAACCTCTCGCACAAACAATTTTCATGGCTAGCATTTCTCCAATGGTCCTTCTAAAGTCTCTTCATCACCACAAGCTGGTCCATCTAAAGACAAAATAATTTCGAGGTATTAAAACTATACGATGATCTTGATGTGCAAAGAGGCATGACAAAGTATAATCAATCGAAACTATTGAGTCGAGATATTGAAAATATGGGTAATATCAATGTTGTCCCATATGATCAATATGTGAAACAAAGTGAAAGTGAGATTGCACCAAGTGATGCATCTTCTACGATCAATGATGACTATGTTTTGATGAATACAATGCATGTGCCCTCGATGATTCTTATCTCCGAACTTAATGCCTATAAAGAACGAGTTGACATTTATGAACAACGTGCTAAGTTTGAGTTAACCACCGTGAGCAGCAAATGGATGACCAAATGCGTACCACTATTAGAAAAAGTAAGTTTAGAGAAGAGGTATTAAAACAAGAGTTAAACTCCTTACAAGAAAAGCTTTCTAAAGCGCTAAGCAAAAACAAGAACTTCAAGAAAATGTTAAAATGCTTAAGCAAGAATTGGTGCTAAGGAATCAAAACTTTTGAATGATTATTCTAATCTTTAAACCTTGAAAAACAAGCTCGAAAATAAGTTGTACGTACAAGGAATACAATTGATTGCTCACATGATCACGAAGCATAGAGTTCTCGCGATAAGCATAGTATCCCCATTATAAAGGAATCCAACCACGAGTATGGTAAGATAACAAAAGGCGCTCAAAATGTAATCTATGATAGCAAGGAGATTCTTAAACCTAGAGCAGACACCTAGTTGCATTGATTGCCGAGGAAGATAGAAAATTAGATGATGAATCTAGGAGAAAATGGATAAGAAGCTTAACGATCCCAAGTGCAAAGAGAATAAGATTATTGTCAAACCCATGATTACAAAAGGAAAATTGGATTTCCTTAAACAAGTTTAAGCCTCAAACTTTGTTAACACCGAACAAGTGTTCGGAAAAAGGACTTAGATAAGCAAAACTAAAAATCTTGTTGAAACAAACCCTCCCTTAGTAAAATGCCGCAGCTGACTATGTATCCTCCAAATACACCAACGCATTTAGTTCCTAGAACTATTGCCACTAAGAGCAAGACCTTAATCGGTCAATATGTTATATTTTAATTATTTGTTGACTTTGAGAAAACTTGTAAGAAAAGGATCACACCCATGGGATAGCGAAGGGAAAGGGTTTTGAGCAAACAAAATAATGTTATTTAACCGAGGTCATGCCTTTCTTTAAACAACTAAAAGATCAATTTGAGAGTCTTAAAAGGGGATAGATCTGAGATATTAAAGGAATGGAAAAGGAATTTGATGCAATGATAGTTGAAGTTAGTGACTATGAGCGAGCGTTAAAATATAATGAAATTGAGAGGAAGAACTTGCATACCTTAAATGAGAATCGATTTGAATGTATCTCTCAAGATGTGTTCTATATTGCCACAAATTGTTCTATTATCGCTTCTCAATTTCATGAATTATCTGTTGCTTTGAAAGTCTCCCATGATCGTGTCATTGAGCTTGAAATCAAAAACACTAAACTAAGTGAGAAAATTGAACAGGATGATCACGATAATTTGGTAAAACATTTTTCTAAACTAGAAGTTGAACATTTTGAAATAAACAAACGTGATGAACATCTCAAAGAAAATGATAAAACCTCAAACATCAAGATATCCTCGGATGTTCCAGAGTTTGATGTAGTTTTGAAATAAACAAAGCGTGATGAGCGATTCAAGCTCACTATAACAAGATCGGAGAGTTGAAAGCCCAAATTTCTAAATTAAAGGGTGAAATGAACAATATGACTGGCTCCCAAATGCCTCCTCCTTTAGATTCTCGGAATTCTCAAGACTTTCATCTTCAAAACTTGGTTAATGCTTTACAAAAGGAAATGAGAGTTTTCTAGAAGAAAATGAAAAGGTTAACGTCATTTCAATGCGTTATTTGAGTCAATAAAAGTCACTCGTAACAAAATGATGATCAAATAACTTCATTGCAAAGGAAATTGAGAATCAAGAGTCGGTAAAAGGAAAATGCCAATGACCAATGGGGAGAATGGTGCATCAAAGGTGCATGGTTGTAATAAATATGCTTTGTCTCGTGAAATATGTTCCTCCTCATCTTAGGAATAACAAACTTGCTATTCAAACATATTTCTCATACCTTAAGGACAGCCTAGAATGTCTCCGTGATATTGTTGAAAAGGATAAGTTAGAGAAACCACTTGATAATGCAATTGGCCATGCATGCTTATATGCCAAATGATCTCAAGAACTTCTAGAATGCTTAATTACAATATGCCCTAAAACCTTAGGTGAGCAAGTCAATCCCTTGATACCTTGTTCTATGCCTAGTGCCAAGTATGCAAGTCATTCAATGCCCAATGTTATGAATGTGAACTTTAGTGTGGAAAACTAGAAAGGGGGGGTTGAATAGTTTTACCAATTAAAACTTCATTTTAAACTATTTAGATTGACTTATATCAATCTATTTGGTTGTGTATGTTGGATGTTGATAAACAAGCATATAGAAGATATGTAATGAAAGAAAGGAGTAAGAAGCACAAAACCACAACGCAAGTATTTATAGTGGTTCAGCTACAAGGTCACCTTCCTTGCCCTACTCCACTCCCCGAGTCACCTACTCGAGAGTTCGTAATCACTACACCAAGCTCCTTATGGCAGAGAAGCCTTCACAACGTCGCTTAACCTTTTTCCGGTACAAAGCTAAATACCGAGTTCTTTCACACCAAGGCGAACCATACCTAACACAACGTCGCCTACCCTTTATACGGTGCTAGGCTAACCACCGAGTTCTTTCACACATTAGGAGAACTAATCCTTCACAACATCGCCTACCCTTTATACGGTGCTAGGCTAACCACCGAAGTTCTTTCACACCTTAGGAGAACTAATCCTTCACAGCGTCGCCTACCCTTTATTAGGTACTAGGCTAAGCACCTAGATCCATTGCAATGGAGGACCTACTACCACACTACACCAACGACTAATCCCAAAGGAGATCTACTCCTTTACAACATCATCAAGGACATCAATATCCTTGGATCTAATGCTAGTCTATCTAGTACATCGAGACACACCATATCGAATGTACATCTAAGGCACCTTTCACTAATGCCTTGATTAGATCTACAAGACACCTTTCACTAATGTCTTGTGTCTTCACTTCTAAGCACCTTTCACTAATGCTTCTTGTCTTGACTTCTAAGCACCTACCACAAGTACTTATCCTATAGACGATGGATACCTTTCACTAATATCTTCGCCTTGACACTTGAGACATCTTTCACTTATGTCTTCAACACTACACTTCTTTGAAGAAAGAAAGAGATCATCAACAAGAGGACTTCAATAGCCTTGATGATGAAGAACCATGGTGTTGGAATTATGTGAAGTTTGGATTATGTTGAAATTACTCGCAGAAGAGATTCTCTTGAAGTAGTGGATTTTAGAAGACATAATCTGTGAAGTTTAATAGTTATTAGTTTGTTTCTGCGGTAGTGATTATTCCGTGTTTAGTATATTTAGTTTGGATATACATGAGCTTTATTAGGAAGTGATTGTGTATATCTTATTTAGTTTTATGATTATCGTTTCTTGGGAAACGGTTTAGGGTTTTGTTTAGGGTTCCTTGTCTATAAAAGGAACACAATAGTATGAGTTATGCACCGATTGGAAAACACGCTTTAGTTAATATAACGATCCATAGAGGATCACGAGTTCTTAGTTATTTGTGTCACTTGTGTTTATATTCCACCGATAAATATAAGTAGTAGAGATTGTCTTTTATTGTGCTTGTGATTACATAGGCATAAATAACGATCCACGAGCTCAAGATCTATCAAGGTCTATCTATTTCAACAAGTGGTATCGAGCCTCGTGAGAGTCTCTACGATACTAAGGACATGTTTTCGATCACCCATACAACCATAACAAAATTATCATGCCCGATCGGATGTTGATCTTGAATTCACCAACAACCAAAACTCCACCCATCTCGCAACAACTAAGTCTCTCTAATAGCAATGCTAAGTTTCCTTACCTAAAAGGGAGGAGTATGATCGTTGGGCGATGAAGATGCGAAATGGATCTCCAACATTGATTGGAATTTATGGGAGATAGTCTTGAAGGAAACAGTTTGAAGAGAACTACCACGAATCTTTGGAATGATGACTAATGTTCCTCCCAAAGCTGGCGAAGAATTATTGGCGGTTCGTAGAGAAACCAAGGTTAGAACCATTCTTCTTCAAGCTATTCACGAGGATCACTGAGTGATTTTCACTTCATGCAAGATGCTAAGGAGATATGGTTAGCAATTAAGGCAAAGTTCGTGGGAATGAGGAGTCTAGGAGACCGAAAAGTCCATCTTGAGACAACAGCCAGACTTTCAAATCTCGAAGAGGAAGGAATTCACAAGGGCTATGACAAGTTTCGAAGATTTTAAGTTAGTTAAATCACCGCAGCAAAGCCGATAATGATGATTGTAATTCTAAGTTTCGAGGTCTTTACCTCCATCCACAGCTACACGTAAGCATTGCTTTAAAAGCTAAAGGTGGTTTGGACATGATTACCTTTGATGAGCTGTACCACAAACTTAAAGCTCTTGAACATGATGTAAGAAGTCCTTTTAGATCATCTTCTTCTGCTAGTCACACTGCATTCGTTGGAGCTTCTACCCCAAAGATGAGTTATGGTCCAAGCGCAACATATTCATCATCATCTTATGCTACTCCTTCATCAAGCTCTCATTCTAAATCGAGTGGTATTATGGAAGATGTTCTTGGATCCTTCTTTGTTGATTATGATCCTCGGCAGGATCCGCCTATGAGGATTTTGATCGGTGGACCCGCTTGAGATGGAAGAGATGAAGTCGAGGGTGGCGGTGGCCATGCTTTCCATGGATATCAAGAATTTTGAGCGAAAAGTGGCGTAAGGTTTGGATTCAAAGGATCGAGATCCAAACAAGGTTTGACAAGAGGAAGGTTAAATGCTTCACATGTCAACGGATGGGTCACTTCTCAGAGAATGCAAAGACAGAAATCGGTGATGAGACAAAATACTCTTCTTATCGCCAGACGTAAGGAGGCGGTGAACTTCAAAGGGATCACCGCTTTGGTCACTTTAGATAGCAATGTAGACTAGAAGCAACATGAGCAGGAAGATAATGATGGTCCCGGTAATGATAATGTTGGTTTGATTGCAAGTCGTACTTCAGAGGATAGGCATGATCGATTGCCTTGATGGGCATCTCTCGTACAAAACTGTTTGTTTGGTTGTAGTGAGCGTTATAATGAACTCAAAAAAGCTTATGATATTTTGAAACCTAAATATAATGAATACCATGTGGAAGTTGAAGCTATAAAGCAGGGCTTTAAAAACACTAGAAAGACAAAGGTTTGGTTTCGGAAGAATCAAATAGCTTATGATGAGAAGATAGGTGTATTAGAAAGGGATATCGAATGTGCTAATAATGAGTTAAAGTGGTCCGAGAAATTAAGAGCGTATGTAGTGTCGAAAATTTAGAGCTTAAAGAGAAACTTAATGAGGAAATTGCTAGGCATAAAAATGGTTGTTAAATGGAAACAAGTTAGCTAGTCACATCTATGTTAGTCAAACTCCAAATACTTCTATAGGTTTAGGCTTTAAGAAGTATGTAGGATTAGAAGCTAGAGATGACACTCGCAAATCTACACCAGCAGCCTAGCTAATTTTGTGAAAGAAGGTGACCTACATCTTTGCCCGAGGACCTATTAGAGGTGAGCACATGCTTATTGACCTTTCCATTACTGTTGACTTTGATGGATCACACCATCTCTATGGCAAAAGTCAAATGACTTGCTGGACACGATACTTCTTCTAGTGACTTTGTCTCTTGTGTTATGATGACAAGTCCTCCAAACAAGGGTCTCTGAGTGTGATTCAAATGACAAGTCTAACCTTCCCAAGTCTTCACCCCCGCACCCAAGACTACCAATAAGCATGTCGAGTTCGCCAAGGAATTCACTTCAAGACATTTGCCTCGAAGACTTGCTTTTTAATTCTTTGCATAATAGTCTTGTTAAAAACAATTCTTTTCATGGTTTTGGTTTGAATATCGCTTGTAATAACACATCTTTTGGTTTGAATAAATCTTCTAAGCAGAAGACATGTTTTTGTGTGGAAGTAAATTTCATTTAATTAAGGATTGTGATTATCATGAGCAAAGGATGAATAGGTGTGGTGATTCTAGGAAATCTAGACGAATGTGGATAAATGTTAATGATATACCACCTTATGTTCCACAAGCAACTAATACTAATACTCCTTTTACTTGGAGAAAACCAGTTGTAAAACCATATGTTCAACCAACAAGTGAATATTTTAAAAATGGTTTTTGGCCTGGATATGTTAACCCTATGGTGATGGGAAAAGGTACTGGGATGTCTTGTCAAGACCTCGGCGAGTTGTTCTTGGAATAAACAGGACCTAAGTTTCAATGGAAACCCAAGAACAATAGTGGATCTTATACTTGGCATAACTCATATGATCCACAAGGTGTTCAAGTCGCAATGACTTGAGCCTCCATAGTGTACTAATTCTCGTAGATATTTTGTTGTTGTTGTAGGATCATCCCTTTAAGCATAAAGATGTTGGCATTGTTGATAGTGGTTGTTCTAGAAGTATGTCGGGAGCAGGGGATATGATGCATAACTTTGTACCCATTGAAGGAGGAGGCAATGTAACCTTTGGAGGAAGTGATGGCGAATGCGGAAAGGGACCATCAAAACACCTCATTTGGACTTTGAGAATGTATATTATGTCAAGGAACTTCACAGAGGATGACACCAAGAACAAGAACAAAGT
The DNA here is from genome assembly GCA_022545495.1 of Chrysanthemum lavandulifolium. Classification (NCBI taxonomy): domain Eukaryota; kingdom Viridiplantae; phylum Streptophyta; class Magnoliopsida; order Asterales; family Asteraceae; genus Chrysanthemum; species Chrysanthemum lavandulifolium. The sequence goes on from CM040239.1 coordinate 250,950,632, forward strand.
ACTCTTCACGAGAGGATGAATGTCTTGTGCTATCTAAAGACTTCAAAATCCCGGAAGAAACTTCAATTACCGAAAGTTCCTCATGATCACAATCTTTATACATTCAACTTAAGCGATGTCAAACCAAAGGTGACTTAACGTGTTTGGTGGCTAAAGCATCCGTGGATGAGTCCACAAATGGCACGAAGGATGGCCCATGTCAACTTCAAGACAATAAACCGACTCTAAAGCTGGGCCTTGTTCAAGGTCTTCCTTCCAAAGTTTTCACCAATGATCATAACTGTGTTGCATGCAACAAAGGAAAGCAACACGAGCCTCTACAAAGGTGTTCTGTTACGGCAGTGAGCATTATTCTCGAACCTCTTCACCGCTTCATATGGATCTGTTTGGTCCAACTCACGTGAGAAGCATTGATCATAAATATTTTGTCTCGGTGATCACCGATGGTTATAGCAAATTTTGTTGGGTATTCTTTCTATGGACCAAAGATGAAACATCTCAGAGTGTTGAAAGACTTTGTTACCCTTATTGAAAATCAGTTGAACAAAAAGGTGAAAGGAATTAGGTGTGATAATGGGACGAGTTCAAGAATGCTATACTTATAGAACTACAGAGGTCAAAAGGAATCAAAAGGGACTATAGCACTCCAAGAACCCCTCAACAAAATGGGGTGGCGAGAGGAAAAATAGGACCTTAATAGAGGTCGCAAGATCAATGTGTGAGACTCTAAACTTCCAACCATGTTTTGACCTCAAGTCATGGCACATCTTGCTATGTCTTGAATAGTATCCATTACTAGACCACATCTCAAAACACCATATGAACTTCTATTTGGGAAAGTTCCCGTTATTCATTACCTTAAACCATTTGGTCATCAAGTGACAATTCTTAATACCTGATCCATTGGGAAAATTTGATGAGAAAGTCGATGATGGTTACATTGTGGGTATTCGCTCATAGTAAGGCATCAGGGGTTTACAATGTATCTCGCTAAGAAGATTGAGGAAACATTGAATCGAGGTTTCTAGAAGACAAGCCTAATGTTCAAGGGCGGTCATGTTTGGTCATTTGACCTTGATTACTTAAGCGATTACTTGGGTTATTCTAGACATATGGCTAACCAACATGCGATTCTCAAGCATCTCCATCTACCGGTGTAGGGACTATGAATGCTCATTCGACGGTGGGTGCGAAGATGATGAACAACCCATTGTAGTGCCTTCTTCTCCCTAACAATTTTGTAGGTGACACTTCTAAAGATTATACCGATGCGAGTGAAGATGAATTCCATTATCCGAGGACCTTGAGACCGAAGAAACAAGAGTATGTAGCCAATTTAGACGCTGAGAAGAATGTTGAGGAAAGTGGCGGTGAAGCAATCTGGAAACATCAATTCTGCGAAAGTGATTGCTTTCTCCTTACCTCTCCCATTCGGCCGAAAGGCATGTGACTTACTCCTATCTCTACTAGAGTGTCAATGCACCTTGGAGAACCTTATACACGGTTTCCAAAACCTTCGATCTTGGTCATCATCAACCAAAAGCAGAATCTTCAACACCCTTCCTATGACACCGACTTTGAACCCATCATGACTAATCTTGATTCCTCCATTGATGTCAACACCACTACTACTACAAGGATCAACAATGCTCATCCACGTACTAATATTATTGGTGATCCTAATGCACCTGTTAGAACAAGGGCAATCGTAGTGCGCTCTAAATATGGTCGTGGCTTTTATCTCTTATGTCTCAAATCGAAAGAGACAATCACACGTACTATGAACATTGTTTGTTTGCTTGTTTTCTCTCAAGTGGAACCAACCGGTGTTACTCGGTGCTCTTGAAGACTCAAGTTGGCTTGAGGCAATGCAAGAAGAGATGCAATAGCTTCAAAATCGTAGGTTTGGATATTGGTACCACTACCGATGGTAAGTATGCTATTGGGACTAAATGGATTCTCAAGAATAAGAGAGACGACGAGGTGTTGTCATTAAAAACAAAGCGATTAGTTGCAGGGGTATAGACAAGAGGAGGATAGATTATGATGAAGTGTTTGCACCATGGCAAGAGTTGAGGCCATACGGATTTTCTTAGCTTATACATCCTATATGGGTTTTATGGTCTATCGATGGATGTTAAAGGAGCCTTCTTGTATGGTGAAATTGAAGAGGAGGTTTATGTCACTCAACCTAAAGGATTTGAAGATCCGATCATCCTAATCATGTTAACAAGGTAGTCAAAGCTCTCTATGGACTACATCAGCACCCGAGCACGGTATGCTAGTCGCTCACGCTTCTTCCAAGCATGGTTGATCTACGCAAAACCGTCAAGTTTTCCCACGCAAGCAAGAAACTTAAAACAGCTTAAGCACAGATGCAATGAAGATCTGAGGAGTATAGTGTCTCCCCGGGTCGTTATGTCCCAGCGAGCTATGCAATGGATTATCAAACGAATAGTGATCGGGAGATTTGAACGGGAAAGGGATTGTGAATTATGATTATAACTACAGAAATAGCCAACAAATTACAACGGCTTAAATGCAAATTAAAGGAAATTAAAAAGATAAAATCTATTAAATAAACGCTATCACTATTTTTAAAATCGATGAACGTTTAAAACTTAAAACCTACGTTAAAAATAAAAATTACGTAAACGTACAAAATAAAAAGTGAAACTTATTCAATATTAACCCTAAAAATATGAAAAATACATTTTTACAAACCTAATGATATGAGAAAATTTATAGAAAAGGAAAATTATTATTATGACTATTTAATTAATTATTAATTAAAAACTAATTTTAACTATTTAATAATTACCTAAAATACAAGAAATTAGGAAATAAAGCTAGAAAAATAAAATTAAGACTTGAAAAATCTAAAATATCAAAATAGACTTTTCAAAACTATTTTGTATTTTTATGATTATTTTTCTATTTTTATGAATTTTAAACCATTAAATACTAATTAAATTACTAAAATTACCAAATAAACTATGAAAAATATGGAAAATTACTTTTTTACTTTTTATATTTATCTAAACCTAAGAAAATTGAAAACTTATTTTTTGAAGCTTTTCTTAAAATTTGTATTAAATGCTATTTAAAATGCTTAAAACTAATTAAAATGCGTAAAATACCAAATAAGCTAGGAAAAATCTGAAAAATTCAGAAATGCTTAAAATAATATTAGGAAGCTATGAAAAATGGAAAACAGAGCTTGTTTGGAGGATCATGCATCAGAAGCACAAGTGCTTAGAAATAAGACTGAATAAGCTAATGAGCACCAAGGACTACCCATCGATCACGTAAGCTTGGATAAGCTAAAATGACCAAAATGCAATAAGTCTAAGTTACTTTAAACCACTGGAATGGCAATTACCAAGATTTGATGTTTTAGAGCTTTTGGCTAAAACAGATTTGGGCGCTAAGTTCGAGCTCAAGCATAAGTCGCTAGATAAGCTAAAAAGGAAAACCGTAAATGGGAACCTCAAGGAGACACGGGTAGGTGTTTATGAACCAAAAACTGCACCATGGGAAGCTCAATGGAGCTCGTGCAATGGCTGCACTTTCGAGAAAAATCTCAAGATGATCCGAGATTGTGAGCGAGGAGAAAGGCCCAAAAGAGGACCTTATTTGAAGCTTTTAGAAAATTGACAAAAATCCACAAAAATGTAGATAAGTAAGGGTACCGTTGAGCTTTTAAGAATGCCAATTCTCACTTGTTAAGACCCAAAGATGAGATCATTAAAAATCCTGCTAACTGTGCCCAAAACAAGTTTTTTTACTATTTTAACTTTTGAAGAAATGTGAAGAAGTTGACTTTATCCAACTTTGGATCCAATTTTAAGACTGAGATTAATGTTATATGATGTTATAAACCTAATGCAGCAATATTTTTAAATTCTAAACACAAAAAAAGTGGATTCCAAGTCCTTGATCACAACATTGAGCGGTGAGATTGATTAAGGTGCAAGTTTGACTATTGATGCTTTGCAGCCCAAAATTTTGACTCAAATGAACTCAAACACACTAATTAAACATGATCCTACATAACTTAACCATCGAAAGCACTAATAAGACAGATGGATCAAGAAATCAAACACCCTTGTATGTAATTGTTTGGACTCAAAACTCACCCGCATAATCGAACAACTTAGTATTAATGATCAAACTAATTATATAACTCCTAAATACAACTAATTAGACAAGACTTATCAGATTTAAACTACAATTATTTAGTATGCATAAAGACTTGAAAAACACTTACAACTTGTCCAAGCCACAATGGCATGCAAAATGAGAACCATGAACCACTAATCTACTTAATATTACCCCAAATGAATCTAAAACAACCCAATTCCAACTGCATCAACCCAGTTCTGTCACTGCATCACCAATTTTTGCACCTGTTGACTTTTGTTGACCATAGTACAAAAAGCTTGGAACTTAACTTTTAAGCTTGTAGAAAGTTATAAAAAACTTATATAAGCTTATTAAAACTGATAAACAAGCTTATTGAAGCTTGGGTTTATGAAATGGAAATTGGAATTTTCAACAGTAAGTACATAAGCAGGAAACTAAATCAAACTTTGAATTAATGATTAAAACTTGAATATTCTGAAAATGTAACTTGAGATTGATACTTAAGCACAGAAGATTACAACTTTAGAGTTTAACTAAGACATAATTAAAAAAAACGACATAAGAGTAAATTAAAACTAAAACATCTACTGCCTCCTTCTTCTCTTTGCTTTCTTTTTTATACCCAATCTCAATCTCTCTCCTCTCTGATGAAATCCCACCAATCCTAGCCCTTGGATAGCTTCAAAATGATCTCAACCATTTAAACTTGATTTTGGCGCCAATTTTCTTGTCCGCCCATTGGAGGTTGAGTGAGAGGGGGTAAATTAATGAGCCTTGAGGTAGTTGTGGAGTGGGGAACACGGGAGAGCTGGAATGGAGGAGGGGATGGGTATTCGAATCGCAGAGAAAGCAATGAGGATGAAGAAGACTTTGGCCTGCTTTGTTTTTTGACCAGATTTGACCGATATAATAATCCAAGGGGTTCACAATGTGTCTTGACAGGGCCAAAGGTTATAAGGGTCAAAATTGGTTTAAGGCTTTATAAAACACAAGGACCATTTGTGTAATTCAAAAATTGAGGGACCATAGTTGCCAACTTATCAAAGATATTCCAAGGACTAATATCGACAAGCTTCAAAAGTACAGGACCAATTTCGCCATTTTGCAATTTTCCAGGGCCATTTCGCCAATTTTGAAACTCAAGGACTATTTTGTAATTTTCAAACTTTTGATATTTTTCACCAAAGGACTAAATTTGAAAACTTTTGATTTTAAAAGGACCTTTGGTGACTTTACTTTTGAAATTATGCGCTGTGGACGCTTTTGACAACTTTTGATACTGGGATCGAAACGCAATTTTGCAAATTTGATATGTTTTTCATCCGATTTTGATATTTTTGTATTTAAAACACATAAAACACGATTTGTGATATTTTGATCATTTTGATGTGTTTCGAGTGTTTTCGGATGATTTTGAAGTTTATTTTGTACAAAATGATGAGTATTTAGACACTCATCAATCTCCCACACTAAGATATTGCTAGTCCCTAGCAATGATTTGAGAAAACATAATGGATTTTAATCTCTTTACCAAAAGCCATTACTTCGGAGTAGCCAAATGTTTCAGTTCAAGTAAGAACCATGGTACATCGATAACCATGTGATTTTGAGCAAACCACCGCCTTTCAACGGATTTGATTTTGTCTTTACCGAGCCGCACCTTCCGGACTAGCCAACTCTTAGATAAATTATCGTGATTATCTTTGGTGAGTGATTACCAATTATGGTTTTTCCAACGCTTTACCACAAGCCATAATCTTGCGGGCTAGCCAACTCTTCACTTTTTAGGATATGGTGAGTCGAGAACCATACAATTTTGGGCAAATTGCAAGCCATATAAACGGATTTGAGAAATCTTTACCAAGAGCCGTTTGCTCTCGGATTAGCCAATCCTTTTGTCTAATAGACATGGCGACCGATAACCAAATGAGAAAATTCGTGAGAATTCCCCACTTAGAAATGAATATTGCCCTCAATATTCAAAGTACCGTGGTTATGCGAAACAAAGAACGTAAAAGGGAAATATTACGCCATTATTTAGAAAGAAGGATTTTTTTTTTTTTTTTTTTTTTTTTTTTTTGAAACATTCTTATATACACAACATGGGCAACCCCCACACTAGGGTGGTAGAAAGAGGTGAGAAGACGTAAATACGGGTGAAAACCCATATGGCATGCTCTGTTTTTGATTACCGAGTCGCTAGCTTGACTCGATCCCCGCATTCATTGGTTCATGGGGAAAGTTTGTAGATCCCGGACAACCATGGGGAATGTCCTCTCCAAAATAGTGCTTCAACCTATGTCCATTCACTTTGAAGTTTGGCCCGTCTGCTTGAGATAATTCGACGGTGCCATATGAAAAACTTTGGCAATGGTGAATGGACCATCCAACTGGTCTTAAGTTTCCGAGAAGATCTTCAATCTAGAATTGAAAAGAAGGACTCGGGTCACCAATGTTGAAAACGCGGTTCTTAATCTTCGAGTCATGGATCTTCTTTGTCTTTTCCTTGTAGATCAAAGAGTTCTCGAGGCTTCATTACTGAGTTCATTTAATTCGCTGAGTTGAACTTTCCGATGATCACCCGAGGACTTGAGGTCGAAATTTGCTCGCCTAAGGCCCAATAGGCTTTGTGCTCAAGCTCGATCGGGAGATGACATGCCTTTCCATACACGAGCTTATAATGAGTACACCGATGGGTGTTTTGTAAGCTGCACGGAAGGCCCAAAGTGCATCTTCAAATTTGTCCCACCAAGAGGCACGATTTTCACCCACGGTCTCTCCAAGATTCTTTTCAAACCACGGTTCGAAACTTCCACTTGCCCACTAGTTTGTGGGTGATACGCTAGAGAGACGGTGGGTGACACCGTGATTAAGCATCACTTTATGAATTGGTCATTGCAAAGTGTGTGCCGCGATCACTAATGATAGCACGAGGAGTTCCAAACGGGCAAGAGAGACTTTAAAACTTCACAACTACTCGGGCGTCGTTGGTGGAGTGGTGCTTTCTACCCATTTAGACAAGTAATCGACCGCCACGAGTATATACTTGTTCCTCGAGAAGATGGGAATGGCCCATAAAGTCAATGCCCCATACGCCAAAGATCTCGCACACTGAATGGCATTTTGAGGCATTTCATCTCGCTTAGAGATGTTACCATGACGCTGGCAAGAGTCGCAAGATTTGGACGAGGTCATGGGCATCTTTGTAAATGGTGGGCCAATAGAAACCGAATCAAACACCTTCTTGGCGGTGCGTCGGTCCATGATGTCCCCCGTGGTCCATGGTGACAAGCCTTGAGAATATCGGCTTCTTGGCCGTGAACACACCGTCGGATGACTTGATCCGCACATATTTTAAACAAGTAGGGTCGTCCCGAGTAATGCTTAACATCTTTGAAAAATTTGTTCTTTTGTTGGGACGACATCCCTTTCACAACAAAGTTACTCGCATGATAGTTTGCAAAGTCGGCAAACCATGGGGTACTAGAATCTCCATGATGAGATACCACATTAAGTGTCTCGAGAGGAAACGCTTCGTTTATCTCCTTTTCTCGAGCACACCCCGATGAGGATTTTCAAGACGGAAAGATGGTCACCGCTAGGTTCTCCGCTCCTTTTTATCACGGATGGTGATATCAAATTCTTGTAGGAGGAGAACCCATCGGATCAATCTCGCTTTGCATCTTGCTTAGCAAAAGATATTTGATGGTCGAGTGATCCGTATACACTATGCTTTTGGACATGATCAAGTATGGCCGAAACTTCGAAAGCATACACCACGGCTTGTAATTCTTTCTCCGTAGTGGTGTAATGTGCTTGAGCTTCGCTCAAAGTTTTGCTAGCATAGTGTATAGGTGGAAATGTTTCGATTGCTGCCCCAAACCGCACCTATGGCGAAATCACTTGCATCGCACATAAGCTCAAATGGTAGGTCCCAATCGGGGCAACTAGAATTGGTGCTTCCGTGAGCTTTTCTTAAGAGTTTGAAAAGCTTCAACGCACTCACTAGAAGATGAACGGAGTGTCTTTTTCAAGAAGTCGGGTCATAGGTCGATATATTTTGAAAAGTCGTGAATGAAACGACGATAAAATCCGGCATGACCAAGGAAACTCTAACTCCTTTAACGGTTGTGGGAGGAGGTTTCAAATAACATCGACTTTAGCTTTATCAACCTCAATCCCACTCTTAGAAATTTTATGGCCAAGGACAATTCCTTCTTTAACCATAAAGTGACATTTCTCCCAATTTAGACTAAGATTCGTGTTTTTACAACGCTCAAGCATCTTTCTAAATGGGATAGACATGTTTGGAAAGAACCCAAAGACCGAAAAATCATCCATAAAGACTTCCATAGTCTTTTCGATCATGTCATGGAAAATGGCCATCATACACCTTTGAATGTACCTGGGGAGCATTGCATAAGCCAAAAGGCATGCGTCGGTAAGCAAATGTTCCATAAGGACATGTGAATGTGGTCTTTTCTTGATCTTGTGGATCAATGGAATTTGAAGTAACCCGAGAAACCATCGAGAAAGCAATAGTATTCGTTTCCGCTAATCTCTCAAGCATCCGTCCATGAAGGGTAAGGAAAGTGGTCTTTACGGGTGGCTTCATTTAACTTTCGATAGTCAATGCAAACACGCCATCCGTAACCAATCGAGTAGGAATCAACTCGTTTCATCATTTTCAACAACGGTTATACCACCCTTTTGGGTACACAATGAACGGGCTCACCCAAGGACTATCCGAGATAGGTAAATCAATCCCGCATCAAGAAGTTTGAGAACCTCTTGTTTGATAACATCATGGATTTTAGGATTCACTGCCTCTCGATGTTGAACTGCTGGTTTAAAGTCATCCTCCATTAAGATTTTGTAGTACAAAACTCGTGGTTGATACCCTTAATGTCGGAGAGTTTCCAAGCAATTGCTTGCTTGTGTGACTTCAAGACCTTTATGAGAGCATCTTTTCATCCTTACTCAAATCTCGAGCAATAATGACGGTAATTTATCCTCACCCTCAAGAAATGCATACTCGAGATGAGGTGGTAAGTCCTTAAGTTCAACCTCAGAAATTCTTCGCTTTTCTCAACCGACTTGATTTCCTTGTTATGAAGCTCGATGGGAGGAGTGATAATGGATCATTATTAAGCAACTTCTCAATGAGAAGAATATCTCCTCGATGTCAATTGGAGCGTGATCAATTTCCCATGGAACCGAATCACTAGACAAGTATGCTTCAATCTCTTCCAAGATGAAGTCACTTTCCTCAAACGGAGTAAGAGAAGGGTGGAAGAGTTAGAATTAAAATGACTAGAGATGATGGATCATTTTGAGAAATTCTTCAATGGGAAGAATGTCTCCCATTGGATCACAATCATCATCATCCAATCGGATGAAACCAAGAGAGTTTGGTTTCATCCACGAGTTAACAAACTCGATGCGACAAACTAATTCGGAGGTGGGACAAGTGGTGTGCTTTTAGCTAGCGGTCTCCACCACTTCCGATGAAGTCTCCGATTCTAGATCATCATCATCATCATCAAGAACACTCTTGACTTCCTGGTACAACTTTCAAACCACTTGTTTGAACCAGGGTAATTTTCAAAGCTTTGAGCTCAAAGACGCTTTTGTTGAACACTCTTAACGTGAAATTTGAGAGTGTTGCATTGTTTCTTCGGATCTTTGATCAATTGTGGCAACACTGTTTGTATAGAGGTTTGGAGTTCGGTTGATATTCAATGTGAGCTCTTCGTTGTCAACCCGTATGGTCAACTCTTCAAGAAACACATCAATCGAGCACCACTGCTCTTAAGAAAGCTCTCCTAAGATAAGGGAACTCTAGGATCCGTGATCGAAGTCTACTACAACAAAGTCAAGATGAAAGTGAAATTTTCCCACTTTCATCACGACATCCTCGGCTATCCCAAGTGGACGAGTTACAGCACGATCCGCTAGCTCGAGTGTCATACAAGTGGATGAAAGTTCAGAAGGGACGTTTCTTCCATAACGAGAGTGGCATGAGGTTAATGCTAGCGCCAAGATCGCCAAGGCGAGCATTGAAACATCCCCAAGAAATCACACGGATTAAGAACCGGCCAGGTCTTCAAGCTTTCGGAAGCTTATTAAGAATGGTCACGAGCATTGCTCATTGAGAGGAGTTTTAGCCATCTCGATAGCTTGTCTTTGTTGGTGAGTAAGCCTTTAAGCGTGGATGCAAATTTAGGCATTAGAACGAGAACATCAACGAAGCTTATATCAAAGTGAAGCTCATTGAAGATTTGGAAAAATTTTTCCATTTGCTCTTTGTTTTGTCTTTGAGCTTCTCATCATTCATTCTTGATGGTAAGAAGCTGACTAGACTTTTGAGCCGGAATGGAAGTGTTTTCGGCTCAGATTTTTCTTCGAACATCGGGTTCCGGACTTAAAGCTTGACTACCGAAGGTGGAACGTGTGCGGTACTTCGTGGGCTTGAATAATGCACCTTGTCCGTTGTCTCCTTGGTAACTTGACTAAATGCCACGGGAGGAGGGGCATTGGAGTCTTAGGTCCATTGTGCGCCTTACCACTACGAGTGGTGACGGCTTTCAACTCGGCGTTTGATTGGGAATAGTATTGTGGGAGTCCTCCGTAAGATGATGAAGCTTTGTTCATATTCATGTTCATAAACCGCTCATCATATTCTTTAACTCATTTGTCTGCCGAGATAATGTGGTATCAATTTCCTTTTAGCTCACCTCTCATGTTATTGATCCGAGTTTGCATTGAACTCATGTTTGACCTACCATTTTCATGAAGTCATTGGGTGGAGCTTGAGGAGGTTGTTGATAACTTTGATGATTCGAGTCGGATAAGGTTGGTTGAAATTGTTCCGCTTTGATTGAAATTTGGAGAGCTATTGAAATTTTGTCCTTGATTCGAACAAAGCGATTCTGATTGCCATGGTTTTGCACGGAGGAAAACCGGTGGTGTCATACCGCTAGGTGCACGGTAGTGAGGATCACTGTGGTCGGTATTGATTGTGGTTTACGAAGCTACGGAGCTTGGTAAAAGGAAGCATCGGTTGCTTGACAATCATAATACGCATGTGGACCACTACAAGTTTCACACACCTTGTTTACGGCTTTGACCGGTTCGAGCTTATGAATTTCGCTTTTGATTTCCTTTACCTCTTTATCATACAATGGATGATGTCCGTTAGAGCAGACTATCGGAGTGCTAACTCTAAGAGTTACCGGATGAAGAAGCGGAGTGTTCGGAACATTGACTTTGTTTAGAAATAGGAACTTTTGATTTTGCTCGCAAATCTCAATCACATCTTTAGGTTTACGATTCAAGATATTGCTACCGCGCTGCATTCAAGGAATCTTGATCATTACCGCTCAACCCATTGTAAAAGATATTGGCTTGTTGAAGCTCCGTGAATTCATGATGGGGCATTTCACGAGGAGATCTTTGAATCTCTCCCATGCCTCTCCAAAATTTTCATTGAAATTTTGACGAAATCCGAAATTTCATTTTTAAGATTAGTCGTCTTTGATGGAGGAAAGAAATAGTTGACAAACTTTTGAACAAGATCCTCCCAAGTTTCGATGGATCGAGGGGTTCTTTTTCCACCAATCCGGCTGCCCCTCAAGTGAGAATGGAAATAGCATCAACTTGATCACTTTTTGTGGCACATCCTTGAAATTGATAGTTGAAGTCAACTTGTTAAACCAACGGATGTGTGCATACGGGTCATCTCGACTGCACCTGCTGAATTGATTTGTAGACACAAGTTGGATCAAATGTGTCTTCAATTCAAGTGATCGAATTGATAAGCGGTAAAACGATGGCATCTCCATAACCTCGGTGGGTGCTCGAGCATTTCCGCCATAGTACGTTAAATGCGCCATGGTGTTGTTAGAAATAGTACGAATCTCGGGTTCTACTATTTGGGTAGCACGCCCACGAGAACGTCTTCTAGGAATTTCGCTAGATCACGCAAGGACTCAATGATCTAGAAGAACAAAGATGCACTAGAGTTAACTCTAAGGACTCTCAGAGTTAAGGAGAGAAATGGAATTATGAAGATATTTCAGATGAGAATGAGAATTATGAAGACGTTTTATAAAAATTGGGGTGAGGAGAATCTTTATGGGTTTTCTGGTTCTGAAACGTCGATATCACAACAAAATCAATTAACACAAGATCGAGGCAAAACAACAGTGAACTTAACCAATAATCCAAAATGAATGGCTTCTTTGAAAAAGGTACGCCAATCATGTAAGATATAACTTTTCACATACACATCAAACCATAACACAAGGTGGCGAATAAGATGGAATTCTAGAGAGAGAAAGTTAGAGGTTTAGGGAACTTAGTGAGAGAAAGTGAAAGATATTATTATGAGCTCCAACTCTCTACCTTGGAAGGTAGAGAGTATTTATAGTCTTACATAACTCGCCACACTTTGGGTCATGGATCAGGCATCAGATGGGTAAAGACCCGTCTGTCCTCCACGGTGTTACTTAACTAAATTACTACTTAACTTAAAAGAACTACGACTACGAGCTTTAACGATTACATATACTTGAGGTGACCGACTCTTTAATACCGGAATTTCTAATTCCTAACAATCTCCCCTAAGGAGGTCACCTCAATCATGTACCAAAATTACATAGAATACAAATAGATATTACATCTAACACTTGATCTTGCATTCTTGATGTAGTCCTTTGCTCCTAAGCTCGTAGTCATTGATTCTTCACATTGCATGTTTGGTTATTCCAAGTGGAGGTCTTTACCGATCCACGTGATGATAATTTTGAGCCATCATTTGAGATCATCACTATCAACAATCTCGAGACATCCATTGTGGTGTTGTGACTTTGGGACCGACATGCTCACATTCGGATCATGATATCTTCTCATCGAGTAGCGGAAGCATTTGTTGAATCACGATATTGGCGTGCGTGAGCGAAGCATGGAGTGAAAATATCGAGTCATTGATGCACTAATCATGATTTCTTTTGAGATGAATGTGTTAAGTGAGCATGCGGCTATGGATTGACCGCTTCATTCGATCACCGCAAACGTCGGGCGCACCACATACAACGGTTAGCAACAAATCGCATCGAAAGTGTCTTTGATCACTTTCGTTGAATTGAGGTACACGCCCACGGTTCCTCGTTGATCAAGACAAGTCTTGCATGTGATCGGTAGGATTCCTAAGAATCTCCTTGACAAGGTTTCGCGTTGTTCTAGCTGTTCTCAAACCTGAATGTCTCAAAGAAGACAACACGGAGTGAGTGAACCGTGAATGTTAAGTTCATCGATTGATGAAAAGAGATTTGAAAACAATCGTGTATTGCTCAATAGAAATTGTTTTGCAATACACGAAGGTTTTATTGAAAATCCATTATCAATCATAAAATACCTTTTGGTTTGAAAATGAGTACAGTCGATGTGCTAAAGAAAAGAGTTTTAAGCACAAAGACCGGTTTTTCAAAGGTATCCGTCAATCCCTAACTCGAACCGGGATTGATTCAAGAATTTGAATCGCCCCATTGTTTCTGTTCGGTTGTCACATGGTTGATCTATATGATAGATCTCACATGCCACCTACCAGGAGCTTGTTTGATGTTGGCTCCGAAGGCTTTCCATCTTCATTGTGAATGTGTAAACACATCACTCGGATGTTCCAGCAATACCACAAGGATAATCGTAGGACTCAAGATATAATCTCTCTTTCCACATTGTGTGAAAGCAGAGTCTCCATTGAAAGTGTCCTAGTGAGATTAATTGATGATCTCGTGGCTCTAGACTCAATTTGTGCATATTTGGATCCTATAACGGAGACTAGGAGAGGGTCTCCTTCTTCAATATCAACCATCTCTAAAGAAAGTCGATAGATAATGTCGGTTCCCGTGAGAATGAAACAAGCCCTTTTAAGAGGAACTTGAGTGGTTTGGAAAGTTGAAGTGCGGTCGTCCTTTGGGTCCATGACGTCTTGTCTTCAATACCGATGTTACCATCGGTAGCATATGAAGTGAACCCGGTTTACGCCTAAGGTTGAATTAATGGAGGGCTATTTGTTTTCACCCTATTTTCATTCAATTCTTTTTAATTCTTCAACCCTTGATTGCTTACCGAGACTTCATAGCTAGAACCTTGTTGGGTTTATTCCAAGATTAGCTGGTCTTAGTCCGCACTCTTCCCTTATCTCATTTTTCTCCTTTTATCATCATACCTAAGGACTTCTACATTAACTAGTGGATTGTCCTCGGTAGATCCCTCCGGATTTCGGCGGATCATGGAACCAATACCTAACCTTATCATCCTTATATCACCGTACATAAAGTAAAGTTGGTCGGTCAATTTGGTATTGTTCATCCGCCATTGGATCCAATTGAAACCATTTGAAAATCAATTCGGATACATGTGATCTATTATCAAAGCATTTTGCACTGAATTGTTTTTGATATTTTAGAACGAGAACTCCCCTCAACATGTGCATCAAGTATTTGAAAATGTTTTGCACACGGAGGCAAGAGAAAGAATTAACTTCTTTTGATTACCATTTTCTAAAGATATCAACATCACTTCCTCAACATATCAAGTGGGTATAGCATTTCGGGAAGGATGAGGTTTCCATGAATTTTGCTCCCCTCAATATGTGCCTCGAGGTTTGAAAAGAGTTTTGCACATACTAGAGGAACACGCACATTGGGATAAATGATCACGTTTCAAATCAAAGGTTTAAGATAGATGCTCCCCGTCAACATGTGCATGAAAATTTGAAATCGTTTGTCACATGCAAGGTGATAGCATGTACATCCGTTTATAACCATTTACCTAATTATCGCTTTAAATCTAATTTAAATCACACATTCTCCCGATCGCAATTATCAAATCATTTGAGAGTTGTGATCTCGTATAGATTTAAATTGATTTTGAAAGCTTTTAAGGAGAATTGTGACTTGATTGTGAAAGTGTTTTAAGCGACACGGATCGGATTTTGAGACTTTAAACTCCATTTATAAAACATGCATGTATATCTTTTGAAAACAATTTAATGCCAAATAACTTTTTAATTTAATTGAAATCATTCTCCCCTCAATCAATGACGAGGTTGTTGATTGAGAGATAGAGATTTTGACAAATAAGTCCCGATGATTATCAAAATAGAGATTGAGTTATTTTTCAAAGCATTTAGTTTTTCGTGCAGATAGGAGTTTATAGAATCGAGCATAAGATTTGAAAACTTGGTAAAACATGGCTCTGTTCTTTCTTTAAAACCGGTTATTGCCGAAGATGACAATAAACCATTTCTCTTTCTCCCAAAATTTTTTTTTTTTTTTTTTGATTTTTTTTTTTTTTTTTTTTTTAAAGAATTGAACAACATCTAAAGTCCCGTGTCATTCTTTGAATGACAAGACAAAGACCGTAGATATTATCGAACCGAGAAAAACATGACAAAATGACAATATTTTTGAAGATTTTTGAATTTTTCAAATTTTATGGATTTTGAAAGTTTTATATTTTTCTATTTGATTTTGAAGGTTTTATAATTTTGTATTTTGTTTTCCAATAAATATTTACAAGAGATAGATGAAGATAGACCTTTACTCCTCGTCTTCCTCCCGAAAACGTTTGAGAGTTTCGGTTGAAGGCTTTTCAAACCAAGACGTGGAAGAATAAACTCAAAACGTTCTCTTGGAAGAGCTTTGGTGAAGATGTCCGCTAACCGATATTCGAGACCTCACAAAATATAGTTCCACCACACCTTTTTCCACTTGTTCCTCGATGAAATGATGTCGAATGTCGATATGCTTTGCTCTTGAGTGTTGAACGTTGTTGCATGAGAGCACTAGCACTTTTATTATCACAAGACAGAGGGATTTTGTTGAATTCAAAGCCATAGTCGATAATTGAGATCTCATCCATAAGATTTGAGCACAATAAGATGACATGGCTATGTATTCAACCTCTAGAGAAATAGAAGTACTCATTTGCTTCTTTGAAGACCGACACAAGCTTATCACCCAAAACCGAGCACCTCCGATGTACTTGACGAGTATCTTGACAACCTGCATGATCGGATCTCGTGATAGGCCGTTAGTGACATACCGGTGTCCTTCGGCACCATAGTCCCATATTGATGGTTCCTTGGAGATACCGAAGACCCGCTTAATCGCTTCAAGGTGCTTTTTAGTAGGCTTAGCACGGTATCTAGCACACATGCACACAATGAACAAGATGTCGGTCTACTAGCGTTGAGATACATCAGGATCCAATCATACTACGATATTTCGTTTGGTCAATCATGATCCTTGAGTGGTCCTCATCTAGTTTGGTTCGATCAATCATGGGGGTGTCAACAGGTCACTTGAATCAAATCCAAATTTCTTTAAAATCTCATTGCATATTTAGATTGATTTATGAAAATGCCTCCGGGACTTTGTGAAATTTGTAATCCCAAGAAAATGACATTTGTCCCATCATTGACATTTGAAACTTTGAACTCATTTCGTTAGAAAAACAATCACATTCCATTGGGTCGGTCGAGGCAAAATAATATCATCAACATAAATTTGAACATGAGTTAAATGTTTGCTCGACTTCACGGTGAACAATGTAGGATCAATCGCTCCTTTCTTGAATCCGGTTGATAGAAGAAACTTTGTGATGTATCATACCATGCCCTTGGAGCCGCTTAAACCGTAAAGAGCCTTCTTCAAACGATAAGCGTGAGTAGGATGCTCTTGATTCACAAATCCTTCAGGTTGGTGGCGAGACGACTTTTAAGATCTCCCTTTAGAAATGCCGTCTTTACATCCATCGATAGACTACCATGTTCTTACTAGCAACATTAGCCAAAAGATTCGATTTCCTCGATTCGAGCAGCAGAGCAAAAGATTCTTCAAAGTCAATACCCTCCTCTTGACGGTATCCTTTAGCAATTAATCGAGCCTTGTTCTTCAACACATCACCATGCTCATCAAGTTTCACTTTGAAGATCCATTTTAGAGCAATAATCATTGCACAACTGAGTGTAATAACTCCCATACATCAAGTCGATCAAACTCATGAATTTATTCTTGCATGGCATTGAACCGCCTATCTTCATTCATGGCGGTTTTGACATCTTTGGTTCGATCTTAGAGAGTACGGAGTTGAAGAAGCACCATAAGGCATCGGTTGCAAGTTGTTTCCGTGTGGATACTTTGGACGAGAGGGATTTCGGATGATGTTGTCTAATGGATGATCGTGAGTCCATTTTCGAGGTGTTCATATGGTAGTTGTTGAGGGATCAAGTAGCAGAGTCGATGTCTCCTAAAGAAGATGGTTCGATGAAGATTCAAGAGCAAATATGTTTTCAAATGGAACATCTTGAAGTAGCAAAGGGATTAACTTCATCAT
This sequence comes from Chrysanthemum lavandulifolium, assembly GCA_022545495.1. Taxonomy (NCBI): domain Eukaryota; kingdom Viridiplantae; phylum Streptophyta; class Magnoliopsida; order Asterales; family Asteraceae; genus Chrysanthemum; species Chrysanthemum lavandulifolium. The sequence goes on from CM040239.1 coordinate 250,968,182, forward strand.
TGATGCGAGACCTTTGTTCCATGATGTACAATCAAGATTGATGATTTAATGATGAGATCGAGTGATCAGCAGCAGCGCTTCTTGACTTAATGAGATTGAGACCGACGGGTTGACTTCATTCACGTGGATAGGAGTAGCCTCGTTGATGGATTTGACATTTCATCAAGATTTGTTTCATAGTGTTCATCAAACATTGGATCGAACAATTTCCTTAAATCATCTTGATGGAGGTACATATGGAGTCTGTTGGAGAGGATTTGGTACAAGGATGAACCAATGGGACTTTTTTGAAGTGAGGTCCAGAATCGGATTGTCTAGGAGCCATAGGACCACCGCGATAGAAACTCTCTCGACTATCTTTATCAACCCATATTTGGACAATTTGGAGTGACCACCGATGAAGAAAACCCGATATACCAAACTTGAAACCGAAGAAGAATTCCTCGATTTGCATCTTAAGCTTGCACTAATGTTGGAAGAACGATTGTCGAGAATTTATGCTTCAAGCAAATCTCTAAGTACTCAATACTCAACCAAAGTATGAGACTTTAACACCTCTTGCGATTATCCACAACGTCATATTCGTGTGTCACTGAGTAAAGCTACGTAACTCCTTAAAGTGATAGTTAACCAGATCTCCCCACAGCTGGTAACTAGATAAACCAAGTCTTCAACTTAAAATTCTTAGTCCCGAGCAAGTTATCAAATAAGAACACGCCTTTGAAATTTAACTTCAATCTCAAATAAGTGATAATTGATTAACTCCGAAGTAATCAACTTTTGTCAAATGTCCAACACGTGAATAAACATACAATCGGATGTACATTGACCCACCGATCGAACCGGAGCAAATGATTCCTCAACATCAATGCATTCTTCCTTACGGTATACATGTAGAAACCGATCCGAAGATTTACCAATAATGTTTTTAAGCGGATGAGGAAGTCATTTTCCTTAATGTTCATGTGGTTGATTTCTGAGTGCACATTTGGAGAAGAAAATGAAACAATGATCCGTGAAGATTTGGCAAAGGAGTACCAAAGAGCGGATCACTATTCATGAGTGCAACCGCAATGATAGTCATTAACAACGCCTTGTGAAGTGGCGGAGATAAGGTTTCTTGAGAATTCCAAGAAGTACTTCTTAGATGGTGAACCAGTTGAGTCAATAGAAACCGAGCATGAGCTTGGAAGTCGGATGATCAACATTCGTTAGAGGTTGGAAGTACTCATCAAACATATCTTTGAAAACAATGAATCCCAAACAAGTGAATCCCAATTATCCTTAGTAATTGAAGCATTAGGCGTTGGAGGAGTCATCAAAATCAAAACAATGAATCCAGTTATCCTTAGTATATTCACTCTTCATCAAAAGAATATACACTCATCATCATCAAAATTAAGTCGATAACCATTATTCAAACATCCATCATCATGTAGTATATTCACTCTTCTCCCTCAAAATTGCATCCAAGTTGCCATTTTGATTTAACAAGTGAATAAGAGTAGACACCAATGAACATAGATCCACTTGATGATTGAATGAGCGTGGAAAGACATGAAGCTTGTTGATGAAGAATGTAGATGAGTATGGCCATTCATGAGAGAATTTCTCTTAAGTCGAAGATAAAGCGCACGTAAGAGCGTACACTTTTCTTTTCTTTGAAGAACGGGCTTGAAGTGTTATCTGCAGACACCATTATGATGAAGTACGAGGCTCGAATGAAGTGAGCAGACGTCATTGTTAAGAGCCTGTCATATGTTTAGAGCCGCCCGAATCCAAATACCAAGGGACGATTTATACGACCTGCTTTGGACAATGTATCAAGACAGAGAATTGGAAACATTGGATCCCCACGTCTTGATGGGTTCCTTTTGGTTAGCACAAGCAGTCTTTGAATCGCCAGAAACCCTAGATGCAATGGCATTATCCCTAGGAGTCGAACTAGTAGAAGCATCGACTTAGTCAAATGACATTTTGTGCTTAATGGGATTATTCTACTAGTTGGCTTCAAACCTTAACAGCACTATTCTAGGCATAGTGGATCTAGCTAAGGGTAAGGTTTGCCATTCGTTAATATTCGACTGTGGCTTCCATTGAAATCCTACGTTTGTAAACACATTCTCGTAGGTTTCAAGATTGCTTAACTGCTTCGCTCTCCAAACTTTCTTAAGCGGGTTATGAATCTTAGATCTCGAAATAACACATCACATTTATCATGATTACCGGAAAATAAACATTTTTACATGTTTTGCGATGACATGAGGCCTCAAATTAATTTCGATAAGCTTAGAGCTAATACTAGAACTAACACGATTCTTTTGTTCAAATCAAACTTCTTGTCCCTATGGTGTTCTTTCACTTCCTTATCATGAACACTTTTAGTTTATGTAATCCTATCCTTCTTTGCATTGCTTCTAGGTTTTGACCGCTAACTTTAGTGTCAATCTTAACATCTGTAGAAGTAACGATGGGAACATTACATGGCTTCACTACTTTACGCATTTCGGTCTAGAAGTGCTGGGATCAAGTTCTAGGAGGCACATCAAAGGTTGCTTGCTTGAATTTTGACATGGAACAAGGCATATCAAGGGTCACATGCTTGGCTTTAGGCATAGAACAAGTCACAACTATTCTATCTCGCCTATTGCTAGATTTGGACTTGTGACAATTACATACTCTAAGAGTTCCGAGATCGTTTGGCATCCATGCAGGCATAGGCTATAGTACTATCAAAAGGTTTTCTAATCTTTCATCTTCAACAATCTCACGGAGACCCTTCAAACTTTCCTTAAGGTATGAGAGATATGCTTTATGTGCAAGTTCATTATTCCTAATGGCGGGGAATATATAACATATCGATAGCATATTTATCTGTTGAAACCTTAGGAACAGTATTTGCAATTTGGGATTGGCAACTTTCCTTTCACCTCACGCTTGATTCTCAATATCGTTAAGTAAAGAAGTTATTTTTCAATTTGTTTATCATGATTAACTTTAAATGAATCACATAACTCTTTGTTTTGATCATTAACCTTTGAAATTTCGACTTTAAAACAATCATTTTCCTTTTGCAAGTTATCAATTATGTTTTGAAGTTGGAAATTCGAGAATCTAAAGGTGGAGGCATATGGGAAACAAATACATCCTTCTTTTCACCTTTCAATTGTGAAATTTGGGCTTTCAATCTTTTGATCGTGTTATAATGAGCTCGAATTTGTTCATCACGTTTGCTAATTTCAAAAGCGCATAACTCAGAGCATCGAGAGGATGTCTTGATATTTGAGGTTTTAACATTTTCTTTGAGATGTTGATGTTTTAATTGCAAAGCAAGATGTTCAACTTCTAATTTAGAATAATGTTTGACCAAGTTATCATGATCATCCTGTTCTATTTTCTCATGCAATTTTGAATTTGTTGTTTCAAGCTCAATGACACGATCATGGGAGACTTTCGAGCAAAGATAATTCATGAAATTGAGAAGCATTAATGGAACAATTTGTAGCGATGAAAACACATCTTGAGCAATACATTCGAAATCGATTCTCATTCGATTGTATGCAAGTTCTTCCTCTCAATCTCATTATATTTTAATTCTCTCATAATCACTAACCTCAACAATCATTGCATCAAATACCTTTTCCATTTCTTTAATATCGAATCGTCCCTTTTTAAGACTCTCAAATTGATCTTTTAGTTGTTTAAAGAAAGGCATGACCTCGGTTAAATAGCATTCTTTAGTTTGCTCAAAACCCTTTCCCCTCAGATTATAACGGTGGGTGTGATCCTTTTCTTACAAGTTTTTCAAAATCAACAAATAGTTGAAAGATAACATATTCATCGATTAAGGTCTTGCTTTTAGTGGCAAGAGATCTAGGAACTAAGTGCATTGGTGTATTAAGAGGATACAGTTGATTTAGGCGATTTCCTACAAGGGATTCTTTTCAACAAGATTTTCGACTTTTGCATTTCCATATCCTTTTCCGAACACTTGTTCGGGGGTTAATAGAGTCCGAGGCTTAAACTTGTTCAAGGAGATCCAATTTTCTTTAGTGTAATTATGGGGTTTGATCGTTATGTTATTCTTTTTACACTGGATCTTCTAACTTCTTATTCATTTTCTCCCTAGTGACTTCATGATTTCTTATCTTCCTCGGTGCACTCAACGCAACTAGGTTTCTCGCCTAGGCTTAAGGATTTCATTACCATCATAAAGCACCTTATGAGCATTTCTAGCCTTTTAATTACCTCGGATTTGGTTCCTCAACAAGGGAATGCTATGCTTATCGCTTAAGACTCTATGCTTAGTGATCATGTGAGCGGTTTGAATGGTATTCCTTGTACGTACAACTTATTTTCAAGCTTGTTTTTCAAAGTTTTAGATTGGAAAAATCATTCAAAAGTTTTGATTCCTTAGCCTTGAATTCTTGCTTAAGCATTTTAACATTTTCTTGAAGTTCGTGTTTTGCTTAGCGTTTTGGAAAGCTTTTCTTGTAAGGAGTTTAACTCTTGTTTTAATACTTCTTCTCTAAAATTACTTTTTCTAATAATTGTACGCATTTGGATATCCATCTCACCGCTCACGAGTGGTAAGTTCAAACTTAGCACGTTGTTCGTATATGGCAACTTGATCCTTATAGGTATTGAGTTCAGTGGTCAAGGAATCATCGAGCACAAATGCGGTGTACTCATGCAATCCATAATCATCATTTGAGAAGAAGATGCATACCTAGGTGCTGCAGAAACTTTCATGCAAGTTTCCTCTCGCATTAACGTGCACAGGTTGTGGCTGGTACACCTCTCTCTTGTGGACATGAGCATGAAGATTCTATTTTAGCATTGTCGACTCATCATTATTTGTTTTCTAACATTCGCATTCGGCACCACCGATTCTTCACCGGATACATTACCCAACTTATCACAACAATCTTTCAACCGCACCGACACTCATTCACGTCTTCATTCTTTTGTGCGATTCTTCAATGAACTTTTTCATATTATCCATGAGTTGGATAAATGTCTCAATGAATTCTGAATTTCCATTCCAAGATGTTTTTGAAGGAAATTCAGGTCAAGTGTTGATTGTAATCTGCGAATATTCCCCACGATGAATGGTGAAATTGTTTGTAGATTACTTGAAGAGTCTGACCGAACCATCCTTTTGAACTTCTTCATTGGTAAGTTGCAGCTTTAAATGCTCTAAGTTCAACAAAGAAGCTTTTGTCAATGTAGGTAAGTCTGGCGGAAAGAGCACTACATGTTCGATCCTGACTATGGATGACAACCGAATGAGGTGCGGATGAAGTAGTGATAGGGCTCAATGTTGCATTTCATTTGCATGGCATTTTGTAGCTTGGATGGTGCAATTCTCTCATTAGATTCTAAACACGGAGATCTCACATCCTCATTGCTTAATTCAATCATCTTTAATCGCTCGATGTAGCATATATTATCATTGTTGTCCACAACATCATATAGTTTAAGCACTTCAAATCACCGGGTCGAGAGAGTAAGACATGATGTGGAAGGATGCACGGATTTTACACGTCTATGATTTAAACCGAGAAATAGAATCTTCGCTGGATTTTACTAAAATCAAGACGAAACCGTTAAGCAATGTCCAGAGAGGGTGTTAAGATGACCGATGGAATGATACAATGAGAGACGATTGTGTGATAGGACTTTAGATTGTTCGTAGGAAAGGTGAAATGTTGATTGGTTGAGATTTGGATTGGTTGATGCACGTTTTTACGGAGAATTTTAGGTCTAAAAACTTAAAAGCTCAATAACTTCCTTTCGAGTGGATTTGGGCCTCGAAAATTCGTTTCACGACATCGTGGTGAAACTTCACAATATTCAGCCGTTCGGTCGTTTTGATGTGTATTTCATTTGAAAACGGAGTTACTGGGTCAAAAGTTATGGCCGCTTGAAGTTTTGACGAAAAGTCAACTTTGGTCAAACCTCTTCTTCGTAAAAATCAACCAAGTCGCTATAACCCTTGAACCAAGTCGCTAAGTCACCAAGTCGCTAAGTGCTAAGTCGCTAACACTTAATTCGCTAGACAACTAAGTCGCTAGAGTCCCAAGTCGCTAGACACAAAACAAGTCGCTAAATAGTAACTCGCTAACCTCAAGTCGCTAGCAAAATTTTGGCGAGAATTGCCTACTCACTGTCGCTAGAGATACAAGTCGCTAAAGAGCAACTCGCTCTGGACTAAGTCGCTACCACTAAGTCGCTACTGTAGTGGAGAGTCCACTACTTGTACTTTAACTCGCTAGATCTAACTCGCTAGGTTTAAACCTGAACTCGCTACAATTTTGTGGAGCAAGTCGCTATGAAGAAAAGTAAACCGTGAGCTAAGTCGCTAGCAAGAAAAACCTTATAAACATCACTTTTCAATCCAAAACAACCCAACCAAGATGATTCAAGCTTACCAAATGAAAACCTAAACACTTGTGATGATTCTAAACATAAAAGTACCAACAAAATTGAAACTTTAACACAAGAAATCACCCAATGATGCAAAACCACTAAACTTTTTCAAACTCAAAACCACCTAAAACCACTATAAATCCAAAGATGTGTAAGATATGATCCAACTCGGCTCGATACCAATTGTAAGATATAACTTTTCACATACACATCAAACCATAACACAAGGTGGCGAATAAGATGGAATTCTAGAGAGAAAGTTAGAGGTTTAGGGAACTTAGTGAGAGAAAGTGAAAGATATTATTATGAGCTCCAACTCTCTACCTTGGAAGGTAGAGTATTTGTAGTCTTACATAACTCGCCACACTTTGGGCATGGATCGTGCATACAGCTGGGTAAAGACCCGTCCGCCCTCCACGGTGTTACTTAACTAAATTACTACTTAACTTAAAAGAACTACGACTACGAGCTTTTAACGATTACATATACTTGAGGTGACCGACTCTTTAATCCGGAATTTCTAATTCCTAACAAATCACAAGGACACAAAGGCAAGTTTTAAATCTTTAGTTCGGGAACTTATTATGGTCGCACCCCGTTAGGTAGTGCACCGCCTTGGTTTTCGTGGTAATCTTTTAAGTTGTTTATTATTAAGAAAACAGCTTAATCTTTTGTGTTTTAATTATTTGATACATATATATAAACAAAAGGAAAAATATTTTTGTTTTTATACGTTTTGCTTGTTTTGGGTTTTGGATTTTTAAATAAAAATTATGGATATATATAGATAGATGGATGATATGAACAAATGAGTGAGTATTCAAACAACTAATCTGCTAGACGAAAGATAATCACCACACTCCCCGTGGCCTAAAATTTGATCTCACGAAAACCGTCAAGTTTTCCCACGCAAGCAAGAAACTTAAAGCGACTTAAGCACGGATGCAATGAAGATCCGAGGAGTATAGTGTCTCCCCGGTCGTTATGTCCCAAATGAGCTATGCAATGGATTATCAAACGAATAGTGATCGGAGATTTGAGCAGGAAAGGGATTGTGAATTATGATTATAACTACGTAAATAGCCAACAAATTACAACGGCTTAAATGCAAATTAAAGGAAATTAAAAGATAAAATCTATTAAATAAACGCTATCACTATTTTAAAATCGATGAACGTTAAAACTTAAAACCCACGTTAAAATAAAATTACGTAAGCGTACAAAATAAAAGTGAAACTTATTCAATATTAACCCTAAAAATATGAAAATACATTTTACAAACCTAATGATATGAGAAAATTTATAGAAAAGGAAAATTATTTTATGACTATTTAATTAATTATTATTAATTAAAACTAATTTTAACTATTTAATAATTACCTAAAATACAAGAAATTAGGAAATAAAGCTAGAAAAATAAAATTAAGACTTGGAAAATCTAAAATATCAAAATAGACTTTTCAAAACTATTTTTGTATTTTTATGATTATTTTTCTATTTTTATGAATTTTAAACCATTAAATACTAATTAAATTACTAAAAGTTACCAAATAAACTATGAAAAATATGGAAAATTACTTTTTTTACTTTTTATATTTATCTAAACCTAAGAAAATTGAAAACTTATTTTTTTGAAGCTTTTCTTAATTATTTGTATTAAATGCTATTTAAAATGCTTAAAACTAATTAAAATGCGTAAAATACCAAATAAGCTAGGAAAAATCTGAAAAATTCAGGAAATGCTTAAAATAATATTAGGAAGCTATGAAAATGGAAAACAGGAGCTTGTTTGGAGGATCATACAATCAGCAAGCACAAGTGCTTAGAAATAAGCACTTGGAATAAGCTAATGAGCACCAAGGACTACCCACTGATCACAGAAGCTTGGATAAGCTAAAATGACCAAAATGCAATAAGTCTAAGTTACTTTAAACCACTGGAATGGCAATTACCAAGATTTGATGTTTTAGAGCTTTTGGCTAAAAACAGATTTGGGGTGCCAAGTTTGAGCTCAAGCATAAGCTGCTAGATAAGCTAAAAAGGAAAACCAGAAATGGGAACCTCAAGGAGACCTGGGTAGGTGTTTATGAACCAAAAACCAGACCATGGGAAGCTCAATGGAGCTCTGTGCAATGGCTGCACTTTCTGAGAAAAATCTCAGTATGATCTGAGATTGTGAGCGAGGAGAAAGGCCCAAAAGAGGACCTTATTTGAAGCTTTTAGAAAATTGACAAAATCCACAAAATGTAGATAAGTAAGGGTACCAGTTGAGCTTTTAAGAATGCCAATTCTCACTTGTTAAGACCCAAAGATGAGATCATTAAAAATCACGCTAATCGCTTCAAAACAAGTTTTTTTACTATTTTGACTTTTGAAGAAATGTGAAGAAGTTGACTTTATCCAACTTTGGATCCAATTTTAAGACTGAGATTAATGTTATATGATGTTATAAACCTAATGCAGGCAATATTTTTAAATTCTAAACACAAAACAGTGGATTCCAAGTCCTTGATCACAACAGTTGAGCAGTGAGATTGATTAAGGTGCAAGTTTGACTATTGATGCTTTGCAGGCCCAAAATTTTGACTCAAATGAACTCAAACACACTAATTAAACATGATCCTACATAACTTAACCACTGAGCAGACCAATAAGACAGATGGATCAAGAATCCAAACACCCTCAGTATGTAATTGTTTGGACTCAAAACTCACCTTGAGAATCGAACAACTTAGTATTAATGATCAAACTAATTATATAACTCCTAAATACAACTAATTAGACAAGACTTATCGATTTAAACTACAATTATTTAGTATGCATAAAGACTTGAAAAACACTTACAACTTGTCCAAGCCACAATGGCATGCAAATGAGAACCATGAACCACTAATCTACTTAATATTACCCCAAATGAATCTAAAACAACCCAATTCAACGCATCAACCCAGCTCATCCATCGCATCACCAATTTTGCACACTGTTGACTTTTGTTGACCGAGTACAAAAAGCTTGGAACTTAACTTTTAAGCTTGTAGAAAGTTATAAAAAACTTATATAAGCTTATTAAAACTGATAAACAAGCTTATTGAAGCTTGGGTTTATGAAATGGAAATTGGAATTTTCAACAGTAAGTACATAAGCAGGAAACTAAATCAAACTTTGAATTAATGATTAAAACTTGAATATTCTGAAAATGTAACTTGAGATTGATACTTAAGCACAGAAGATTACAACTTTAGAGTTTAACTAAGACATAATTAAAAAAACGACATAAGAGTAAATTAAAACTAAAACTCTACTGCCTCCTTCTTCTCTTTGCTTTTTATACCCAATCTCAATCTCTCTCTCGATGAAATCCCACCAATCCTAGCCTTGGATAGCTTCAAAATGATCTCAACCATTTAAACTTGATTTTGGCGCCAATTTTCTTGTCTGCCCATTGGAGGTTGAGTGAGAGGGGGGGTGCAATTAATGAGCCTTGGAGGGTAGTTGTGGAGTGGGGAACATGGGAGAGTGGGAATGGAGGAGGGGGGATGGGTATTCTGAATTGCAGAGAAAGCAGTTGAGGATGAAGAAGACTTTGGCGCCCTGTTTTGCTTTTGACCAGATTTGACCAGATATAATAATCCAAGGGGGTTCACAATGTGTTTTGACAGTGGGCCAAAGGTTATGAAGGGGTCAAAATTGGTTTAAGGCTTTATAAAACACAAGGACCATTTGTGTAATTCTGAAAAATTGAGGGACCATAGTTGCCAACTTATCAAAGATATTCCAAGGACTAATACTGACAAGCTTCAAAAGTACAGGACCAATTACGCCATTTTGCAATTTTCCAGGGCCATTTCGCCAATTTTGAAACTTGAAGGACTATTTTGTAATTTTCTCAAACTTTTGATATTTTTCACCAAAGGACTAAATTTGACAACTTTTGATTTTAAAAGGACCTTTGGTGACTTTACTTTTGAAATTATGTGCTCTGGGGACCTGTTTTTGACAACTTTTGATACTTGGGGATGAAAGCGCAATTTTGCAAATTTGATATGTTTTTCATCGATTTTGATATTTTGTATTTAAAACACATAAAACACGATTTGTGATATTTTGATCATTTTGATGTGTTTACAGTGTTTTCGATGATTTTGCAGTTTATTTTGTACAAAATGATGAGTATTTAGACACTCATCAATGGTTATAGAAGAGGTGCAATTGATAAGACACTTTTCCTTAAGAAGAATTCCACAGACATTATTCTTGTGCAAATGTATGTGGATGACATTATTTTGGATCCACAAAGGAAGCTTAGTGCGGGGAGTTTGAGGAGCTTATGAAGGAGAGTTTCGGATGAGTGCCATGGGAGAGATGACTTTCTTTTGGGTCTCCAAGTTCAGCAGAACCCGATGGTATCTTTATCGGTCGGGACAAATATGTGAGGAAATCTTAAAAAGTTTGGTATGGAGGGTGTAAGGATCGCCACTACACCTTATGAAGCTCAAAGACAAAGACCAACAATGAAGCGGATCCACCGTGAATGTTCATTTATCTGAGTCTATGATTGGCTCTTTGATGTATTTAATGACTTCAAGGCACGATATTACTTTTGTTGTGAGTGTTTGTTCACGACATCAAGTTACTCCACCGACTTCCCATCTCAATGTGTTAAGAAGATCTTTAAGTACCTCAAAGGCCAACCTCATCTAGGTCTTTGGTACCCAAAGAGTCTCCTTTTAAGTTGGAAGCTTATAGTGATAGTGACTATCTTGGTGCAAATCTGGATATGAGGTCCACCTTTGGAGGTTGCCAATTCCTTGGAAAGAGATTGATTTCTTGGCAATGCAAGAAACAAAAATTGTGGCTACCTCATCTCTTCAAGCGTAGTACGTTGTCACGCTAATTGTCGTGGACGAGTTCTTTAGATTCAAAATCAATTGTTGGATTATGGGTACAATTTCATGAACACAACAATTTTATTGATAATCAAAGTACCATATGCATTGTTAAAAATCCAGTTTTCACAAGAGAACAAAACATATTGAAATCGTGCACCACTTTATACGAGATGCATATGATAAACATTTGATAAAAGTGGTCAAAATTCATACCGATAATAATGTGGCGATTTGTTAACAAGGCTTTTGATGGACCAAGGTTTCAACACCTTGTGGTCCATATCGGTATGCTTAACCCTTAGCGCAAAGTTTAAGGGAGGTATAGGCCTCGGGGAGGCATATGCCTCGGGGAGGATTTGTGTACACTTTGCATTTTCTATGTAATTTTGTATATTTGTTTGCTTTTATCTAACTCTAACCGCCTAATGTTATCTTAGTGTGTTTTCTTTGTTGGTTTGGGTATTTCTCTGTATTTGTTCAATTTCTGGCGATTGGTATTCTTATTGAGAATGGTCATGTTTCTACCGAAGTTGAAAGTGAAATTGAGGAAAAGTAGAAGTCCACGTCAGCATTTGTCAACTTTGACCAAAATTGGGAAATTCCTACTTATTCTCTACGTGCATATTTTCGTCTCATAATAAGTGATTCTCTTTTTACTCTCATTCAAAACACTTCCATTTGTGTAAATCGTAACCCTAACTTTCAAAATCACTCATGGCGCTTCAATTCAAACATGATCATAATAAGGTCGCTTTTACGGGAACCGCTAGGGGTGACGAGTTGTATAGACCGATGATTGAATTCTTACGAGATCAAAGATTCAAGATGCTCTAACACATTCTCGAATGCTATATATGAATCATTGATTACTCAATTTTGGGCATCGGCTACGAAAAGGAGTGATCTGTAGATTGTAGCAAGGGTTGATGGAGCAGTATGTGGTGACAGAGGAAGGCGATAAGAAGACAACTTCGTTTGAATGATGAGAATGGGTTTATCATTCTAATCTGCGGTGGTACTTGATGGGCTTAGAGCAATTGGATATCAAGGTACGAGGACCGACATGTGGTTAAAGAATCGCTTTGTCCTATGTGAGGTTTTGGTACATACATTGCTTGATGTTTAAGCAATAAACGGAGGATGGGATCGATTTCGACTCAATTGGGATGTGGTATTATTTGTCTATCTCGTGGTTTGACTTATAATTTTCTAAGTTTATTTTTGATAATATGGTTGAGAATATAACTAGGAAAAGGGCAAGTTTTTATGTACCCTAGGTTTTTATAGATGATATTGGATGTTTCTTCCCAAACCCAAGCTTTTCATCCCATAGGAGTTTTATCTTCTAAGTTATTTGCTTCAATGAGAACTAAATTTGAGGGGACACATTTTTCTTTATTAGCAGCCATGTTGCCTCAGGGGAATGAGACTGCTGATGAGGTTAATGTTGTTATTTTACCTTCTACCAATACTACTGATGGTAATCCTTCAGTTGCTATTGATGAGGGCCCTTCACTCTTCGCCGAGGCATCCATACCTTCATCTAGACCATGTCTTAGTCCATCACCTACACAAGTTTCTCTTGATGAGGTTCGTGATGATCTCGATAGATTGCCTACACCTAGTCCTATTAGGAATCAATTCGGTGACGGGTTTTCTAATGATGAGCATGTTCATATTCCTCCTGAAAGGTCAAATGAAACTCCTATTACCACTGAGCAACCAGTTGGTGAAGCTGAGGACTCTATTACACTTACCTCAATATATGCTCTAGTGAACAAGTATGCAGGTGAGGTGGCTGATCTCAAGAAGGAGCTTGCAGAGACCAAGTCTACTCTTGGTGGTAAGATTGTGGAGTTGCAGAATAAAGTTGTGAACTTGGAGGAATTACTTGGTAAAAGGGCAAAAGAGAGTTTGGTTTCTTCGAGAGAGAGCAAGAAGAGACTCAAGATGCATCACTAGGAATCTTGGTGATGCGACTCTTACATCCGATGTTTCGTCTCCTATTGCTGAATCTTCAAGGAAAAAGGTGCCTATTATATTTGCTCAAAAAAGAAGAAGACAATATCTGAATCAGGTATCTACTGAAAATTCAAAGGAGCCAAATGTTGTTGATACAACTGCTGATGTTCTATTTGAGGAGGTTGTTTCTGATCATGGTCAAGTCTCATTGGTACAAGAACAACCAAATTCTTCACCTTCAGCAGATGATGATGAAGTTTTTATGGTGGAAGAATTCATAAGTTGAATTCTTCTTCTGAAGGTTTTTCTACACCTGTTGAGAAATTGTCTCAACATGTTTCTTCTGATGATGGTTTGGGTGTTCCTTCTGAAGCTCAAATTGGTTCTGCTGTGGAATCTTCTGACAAAGGAAAGGAAGCTGTGATTGATGATATGATTGGTTCAGGTCTGGTAACTGAAGAAGAAAATCAAGCTCAAGCTAGGATGTTTGCTGATTATGAAAATATGCAGAAGAGTCGTGTAGTTGCTGAATTTCTTCAAGCTCAGTCTGATTCTAATTTGTCTACAGAAAGAAAATTAGAGCTTGATGCATTATTTCCTAAGATCACTGATGATCAATGGGATGCCTATACTAATCAAGGTGCATCTGATCCAGATCTTGAAAAACTTATATTAGGAGCATCTTTTGATAATGAGAATTTTGTGGATTGATCCGTCCCGAACCGTCAAGTTTTCTCACTCAGTGACCACTTGTGAATGGTCGGCCGTAAGGAACTTAAAACAGTCCGGAAATGAATGCAATGAAGATCTGGGAGTATAGTGTTTCCCGGGTCGTTATGTCCCAAATGAGCTATGCGATGAATCACCAAACGATATAGTGATCGAGAGATTTGAACGGAAAATAGGATTTGATTTATTATAACTACAGAAATAGCCTATAATTACAAAGGCTTAAATGCAAATTAAAGGAACTTAAAAGATAAGAAATATTAAATAAACGCTATCACTATTTGCAAAATTATGTTTTGATTTTTCATTTTATAAAACTTAAATAAAAATCTACGCAAGACAAAAGAAAATGCGAAACTAAAGCGATATTAATCCTAAAAATATGAAAATGATATTTTACAAACCTAATGATATGAGAAAATTTTTAGAAAAAGAAAATTATTTTTAAAACTATTTATCTAATTATTATTAATTAAAACTATTTTTAACTATTAAATAATAACCTAAAATACAAGAAAATAGGAAATAAAGCTAGAAAAATAAAATTATGACTTGGAAAATCTAAAATAACAAAATAGAATTTTCAAAACTATTTTGTATTTTTCGATTATTTTGTATTTTCTATGAATTAAAAACTATTAAAAACTAATTAAATTGCTTAAAAATACAAATTTAACTAAGAAAAATCTGGAAAAATATTTTTTTGGCTTTTTATATTAATCTTAACTTAAGAAAAATGAAAACTTATTTTTTTAAAGCTTTTCTTAATTAATTGTATTAAATGCTATTTAAAAAGTGCTAAAAATTGATTCAAATAAAGAAAAATAGCAAGCTGACTTGGAAAAATCTGAAAAATTCAAGATAGGCCTAAAATAATGTTATGAATCTAGGAAAAATATAAAAACAGTGTCTTGTGTGAAAGAATATGAAGCTGCTATTGTAAGTGCTTATAAATAAGCACTTTGAATAAGCCAAATGAACACAACAAGTTACCAAACCGAAGCGTAGCAATAATATGTTATAACTACTCAAAATCAACTAATAACAACTATCCTAAAACTCGAGATCCAAACTGTTGAGATTTGATGATTTGGCTACAAGTCTAAAATCGGTCTTAAGGCACTACTTTGAGCTTAAGCACAAGCTAACCTACTAGTGAAAATGAAAAAGCGAACTTGGAATCTAAACTAGACACGGGTACCTACTTATAAACCAAAGATCGGACCAAAGTGAGCTAAGGTGAGCTCGTGCAAGCCTTGCAAAACACATGCACACTCGGTTAATCTTGAAAGACAATACAGGCACTTAAGCCCATATTGACAAGCCATTTTGAGCTTATAAAAAATTACAAAAATCGCTAAAATGGTGATAACAAAATAGACCATTGAAGTTTATGAACCCACAATTTCACTTATTTTGACCCAAGAATGAATCAATGAAAAATCACTCTATTTGGACTCAACAGGTTTTGCACTTTTGACTTTTTATGATTATGAAGAAATTGACTTTTGTGAGATTTGCAATCAATTTTGGACCGATATTGATATTAAATGATGAAATGATACCACCGTAATATGTCTCTATGTAATTTAAGCAGAAACAAGATTTTGATTCTCAAAACTCCAATTAAGCAGCTTTAAGACGGATGAGATGAGATTTGACTTTTAGCCTTTGCGAGCAAAATTAAAACAGATATGAATGTAAATGGCTAAACCAACCTAAATCAACAAATGTCAACAACTGAACAAGCCTTAAATATAGGTCTGCTGCACAAAACCAAACACCACTTTACCAACTGACTTGCAATTAACACTAACCCAACTGCTAAACCAGCTGATGCAATTGATCAAACTGAGCTTAACTAACCCTAATACAACCTAATTAACAGATAAAAACTATTAATGACTACAAACAAAGATTATGCAAGAACTTGAGAATAACTTACAAATGGTCCTTAGCCACAATGGCTTGATATCAATCAAACACAGAACACAAGTATCACTATCCTATTCTAACCCATAAAAGCGACTCATTATCAACCAAAATTCATTTCGCATCATCCAATTCCATTTCCATACCCATTTTTGCTCGAGTTTGACTTATGTTGACCAAAATCCAAAGTAGCTTAAAACTTGAATACAAGCTTACAAAAGCTATGAGGAGCTTGCATAAACTTATTTGAGCTTATAAATAAGCTATTTGAAACTTTAATATCGATTTTGAAATTGAAAATTGCAAGATTAACATAAAATATGAAATGTGAACTAAAACTTGAATTGATACTTGATAAGAGTTTTAATACACTGAAACTACTAAGTTTGATACAAGTTAACTTGAAAATACAATTGAGAAACTATTTAAGACATGATAAGCTTAAAACGACATACATTTAAAAAAATAAACTAAGTGCTACCCAGTCTTCTCTTTCTTCCTCCTCTTTATATACACCAACATGTTTCTCTCACTACTCTGATCACGT
This sequence comes from Chrysanthemum lavandulifolium, assembly GCA_022545495.1. NCBI lineage: Eukaryota > Viridiplantae > Streptophyta > Magnoliopsida > Asterales > Asteraceae > Chrysanthemum > Chrysanthemum lavandulifolium. The sequence continues at coordinate 250,984,673 of CM040239.1, forward strand.
CCCACTTTAATTTGAGGCCATTGGATGCCTAGATATCATCTTGGCCGTTTGATTGGTTTTGGCGGGAAAAGGAGTTTATACCAGCTGGGGTTGAGTGTTAGGTTGAAGGTGCATTGAATGCATCTTGGCTTGGGGTGAGGTGGAGGGTAGGAGTGATGATGATGGAGGGGGGCAGTGGGTTGGAGTATTACAGGTGGAGTGCAGGGGATGATGATGATGGTGGTATCTCGTGACTTGGAGGGAAAAGGAGAGTCAAAAGGGTTTGACTGGGTTTTAATATTAAAGGGGGGCCCAAAATGTATTTGACAGGGGGTCACAATGGAAAAGGCATGGTCCAAATGGTTGCAAAGGTTTAATACTCAAGGACTATTTGTGTAATTTCTGGAATTCAAGGGACCAAAACTGCCAAATCTATAAAGTTGTTCCAAGGGCTGAAAATGACAAGTTTCAATAGTACAAGGACCAAAGCTGACATTTTCAAAATTCCAAGGACTATTTTTGCCAATTTTTAAACTTGAAGGACCAAACTTGTAATTTCTCAAAACTTTTGACATTTTTCACCAAAGGACTAATTTTGACAACTTATGATTTTAAAAGGACCTTTGGTGATTTTTCTTTTAAAATTATGTGCTCGTGGACTATTTCGACAACTTTTGAAATTTGGGGATTGAAACCGGAAATTATGCAAACTTAGCTCATTTTTCATCGATTTTGAACATTTTGCATCCGAAACATATAAAATGCAATTTTGGAATATTTTCGAGATTTTGATGCATTTGAGCATTTTAAACGTTTTGAGTTCAGTTGACCAAAAATGATGAGTATTTACACACTCATCATGGATCAAATGGTGGCTCTTGGCAATCAAAAGAAGCAAGAAGCGTACCGCAAAGAGGCGAACTCTTATTGCTCAACGACATAAAGCAAAAAGGGAAAAACCAATGATTGTTGCCCGAAGAGGGCTCATATGAGGAGAGTTGTGAAGAATCATAGTTCTACTATTTATAATTACGGCATGTCAATGAAGCAAATCGCTTTGTGTCGATGATGCTTTGATCGACACGAGTATAATATGATAATGAAGTTTTCTTCATCCGGTTCTACTTCTTCTTCTAAATTGGAAAGGATTGCTCTTGTGTCGGATGTTCCTAAAGCAAAGAGACCTAAAGCAGTTGATATAGTGGATAATTTTGATCTTGTCGTTTGCCTCGGTGATCTCTTGGTTGTTACTTCAAACAACTTCAAGCTAATCCTTCTCTCGCTATGGTTGTTTCTGCTGAGTCTTACATTGTTTCTTCAAGCATTGCCTAGTGTGGTTGGGTGATCCATTGAGTAAGGAAGATGATATCTGATTGATACTGAGATAAAATAGTGGTACAAGGCGAAAAGTATGGTTAAAGGAAACTTAATTCCTTGAGGAGTTACATCGGACCGGCTAGGAAACATTTTTCAAAGAATATTTCTTTAGATCTCAGGTCGATGAGTCAACTTTTATTAAAGTTGGACCTGTTGAAGTTTTTCCTGAAGGTACACATGCGGTATTGATCAATTGGAAAGCTGGGAAGCTTAACACTGTTTATCGACTGGATAATACTGCTATTCAGTTCAACTTCTTGAAGGACATCTTTCATTTGTTGAATAGACATGATTTGAAGATGCTGTATGAACATGTCACTCAGTATTATACTATTCATTCACCAATAGGTTACGGTTTATATTTATTGGGTGATCTTTAAGTTTTGTTTGATTCTAATTCTCCGTAAGGTAAAGGGTTTTCTATTTGGAAGAATTCACATAGTGGGAGATTGAGAGTTGGAGGTTCTATCCTCTACCATGTATTCATGTGGTTCGAGACACAATGTGGTATGATTTTGTGTATGTTCTCGGATAAGATTTATCCTTTGTCTGTTGAATTCATGGAAAGAATGCTAAGATGCGAAGTTGGAAGTTTCTCTAATCCAGGTTGGCAATGATGAACTTCATGCGTCTCAATGTGTTGGTTTGATTAAAATCAACACGCAACATCAAGGTTCATCTTGTTTGTAATATTTTGTTTATTTTGTAATTTTTGTTCTCTTTCTTTATTTAATATAATCTGCTGAAGTTTAATAGTTATTAGTTTGTTTCTGCGGAAGTGATTATTCCGTGTTTAGTATATTTAGTTTGGATATACATGAGCTTTATTAGGAAGTGATTGTGTATATCTTATTTAGTTTTATGATTATACCTTTCTTGGGAAACGGTTTAGGGTTTTGTTTAGGGTTCCTTGTCTAGAAAAGGAACACAATAGTATGAGTTATGCACCGATTGGAAAAACACAGCTTTAGTTAATATAACATTCCATAGAGGATCACAGAGTTCTTAGTTATTTGTGTTACTTGCGTTTATGTTCCGCTGATAAATATAAGTAGTAGAGATTGTCTTTTATTGTGCTTGTGATTACATAGGCATAAATAACGATCCACGAGCTCAATATCTATCAAGGTCTATCTGTTTCAACACATGGCAACTCATGGACTTGAGTTTGCTCGACTTCAAAGGTGGTGATCTTGCCTTTAAGAGGAACCTAAAAGATCACACAAAAACAAGACTACAAACATAGATCTCTTGGATCTAAGGTTAGAGATTTAACTCGAGAGGAGAAAGTATGTTGGAGAGGGTGAGATAGAATGAAGAAATGGCTCACTATTTATAGAGGAAAAATCCCATCGTTTCCCGGATCCCACGGATCCCTACCACAAGGGATTCGCTAGCACAAAGCCAGGGATCCGTGGTCCGCTCTCTTTGCCCATGGGTATTTTTGGTTATGGGTCATGGGTCATGGGTTATGGGTTGATCCATGGTTTTCTTTCTAGATACAATGTACCTTAAGGATACTTTGAACTTGGTTAAGTGGTATATATAAAACCATGGGTTATGGGTCAAAACCATTTGCTAGTTTTTATCTATTTAGTATATACTTGTTTTACCCATTTTAGTATATACTTGTTTTACCCATTTTAGTATACTTAATATAAATATGTATTAACCCAATATGTAAACACTAGTTGTTGTACATATGCATCTAAATCATAGAATCACTTATACTTGTTAAGCCAATATGTAAACACTAGTTGTTGTACATATATATATATATATATATATATATATATATATCTAGATCATAAAATCACTTATTCTTGTTTTAGTGTTTTATGTGAAAGCGTAAGTGTGTTAGAAAACTATTAGTTCAAACCATTTACGTATTTTATTTGTTTCGTTAATATGATTTTACTTTTGTTGTCGACAAAACATTAGAAGATCGTAAAATATAAATAAACGTTTTACGACTTATTTGTATTAACAATCTCCCCTTTTGTTGATGACAAAACATAAAATTATTTTAAGGAAAAGCTAAAATTAAATAACGTTTGAATTTAGAAGTTTTACTTTCTTCTCCCCTTTTGTCGAAACAAAAAGTGTTTGAAGAAAAGCAACACATTGTTTTTAAAGAAAAACATATGAAAGAAAAAATAAAGAGCAAGTAACGGAATAGATCTCGTCTTACTCCCCTTGACGAGTCCATCCCTATGTAAGGCGTCAAGAAAGTAATTCTAATCTAGATCATTTGCAACTAAGTTTGATCCCCTAGATGATTGCAACTTTGCAATGGGAAGTTATGGAAAGTAAATCTAGTATTGCAAGTAATTTGCAATGTATTGCTTTGACATAAAGCTCCCCTAGCTTTAGGATGTCAAAGTCTTCATGTGTGAATTGAAATACTACAAAACAAAGGTTAGAAAGCAAGTATAATTCACAATTTCTGCAAATGTGATGCAAGTTAGTAAAAAAATTTCTTGTCTTCACGGATCCCGCGGTTCCCTCCTAGTAGGGATCCGTCTAGACTATTCGAGGATCCGTGTCGGTGATCAAATTCAAGAAAGGTGAAATAACAAATAATGTTATCACATAAATGAGATATGAAAGCAAAGTAATCATATGCTCAACAAAATAACAAGTAGCATGTAATTCCATTTAATAAAACAAGAGTTATGATATACATGACTCAAAAATAAGAAAATAGACAATAAATAACTAGGAATTTCTTAGACCAACTAACGCTTGAAGCTTAGACACCACTATAATCTTCTAGCTCAAGTTATGTTTAGGTTTAATCTCGTCAAAACGTTCAAGGAGATGATAGAACATGAAACGCTGGTCTTCTCGTACTTCATGTATCAAACTTTCAACATGTTGATGATGATAGCAATCTTTGTCATGGCTAGGTAGTGGTGGTGGATGAAATGAAGTGGCTTGATTCAAAGGATCAATTGAAGTGGTTTGAGGAGCCTCGAATGATGGAGGATTGGTGGAGGTCCATTTAGGAATGGTTCGATCAAGAATGATGATGGTGGTAAAGATGTGTCAACTTCCATAAGGTCGGGTGGTTGACTTTGATGATTTCTTATAATCCAAATGGGATTATATGATGGAAACGCGAAAAGGAAGCGAGCAAGTGTTGACTCAACACCTTGATTTTTGAATCATTGTTCCTCCTAATGAGGAGAATTTTGTCGTGAGCGGATGAGGCGGCCTAGGTGGCAAGTCCTCTAAATTGTAGAGGTGAGGTGATGATTTTGGGGATGTAAAGAGATAGCTCTAGGAATCAAAGGTGATGGTTTAGTGGAAATGATATTGTTTGGCCTAGAAGGTATTGTTGTGTTTGGTATAGGTAATTTTGTGGGTACTAACCTTCTAGGAATTGGTTTGATTGGATGATGAAGGTTTGTTGGTTTGACCGGAGATGATTCGGTTGAAGAGATTTTGTGTACAACACGAGAACTTTTGATGGGTGGTTCTTTGGTGGATAGGTTGTTACTTTGGGTTTTTCTCATGATGAGATGATTTGAAGAGATTGCAAAAGCTGAAAGTTAGGATGAGAGTGATGACTATGGAGATCCTAACAAGGTGGTTTATAAACCAAGAGATTTGGAAAGTGCATTTAAGCCTTAAGCCACTAAGATTCATTGGAATGTGATGATTAGCATGCACAAGAGTCAACTCTGAGAGGTTGTGTTGTTCTAGGAACTCATTTAAGATGAGATGGAGTGTTTGAGTTAGGAAGATGAGTTGAAATGATTGTTTTACCAAGATTTATCATAGATCATCATCCGGATCCCACGGTTCCCTTCTCGAGGGATCCGTCTAGGCTAGTTCTAGGGATCCGCGTTCGCAGATTTATGAAAGAGTGGAAATGATGTTTCTAAGATCCTAGACCTACATCACTTTGAGTGTTTCAGTTCTCCCAAGTGTTTTAAATGAAGGGGTGCTTAAGTGTTTGAAGGAAATGAGTAGTGTAGCTAATGATTGTTATTTATGGAAGGATTTGGAACTTTCAAAAAAATACCAATGGATGAGCAAGGATGACGTTAAAAATGTCAATTGAAGTTAAATGAAACTAAATGATCCTAGAGATCAGGTTGTGTCTTAGGATTGTGTTTTGGAAAATATCCTAATGGTTTTGAGATGGGAAAAACTAGGATTTGATCAACTTTGATCAATTTTGAGGTGAGGTTGATTAATGATCAATATTGTCATAATCGAAGGATTTCTAACCTAGTTGTGAGGATCAAGTAAAAAATGAAGTGTGAGTTTTGAGGCGGAAGAGTGATGGATTGAAATGGTAGATCAAACAAAGTCTTAGAATGTGATCTATGTGAGTTGGAAAGTGTAGGAAAGGTCAACCTATCATGATAGAGTCTTAATCAATCTTAAGACACTATGTTTAGCTTAGTGTGAGGTGTTCTAAAGGATATGTTTGACATATAATGCTTGCAATTGCATTTTCATTTCTTGGATCCCACGGTTCCCTAGATGTGGGGATCCGTTTAGTACAACATTTGGGATCCGTCTATCGCTAGACAGAACCTTTACTAAAGGTATGCAATGATCTTTGACAATGCATTATATTCCTAGTTTTGTTTAAAGGAGTTCTAAAACTAAGATATCAAGTGTAAGATGTTTTATTTCATGAAAGATATAGGATTACATTGATAAATAATGAGTAGAGTAGAATTGATCCTATTTGAATATTCTAGGTTCCTTGAGTGTCTTCGCTAGGAGGATCATTGTGTGATTGATGGGTATTTGTGGAATCAGGAATGAAGAAAGTCTTCATGAGAGATATGTTTAGCGGTTCCATCATCTTGTTCACAAATACGTACAACGGACTTTGAAATTAAGGATGGAAGTGCATAACATTGTGATAGAGGCGTGTCAAGAACATTCCATAAGGGATGAGTTTATTCTTGGAGCCTTGAAGATTAGCAATTCGCCTTTGAAGAAGTAGGCGAGTGTGTATGGTTGTTGTGTTAGCAAGCGATTACAACATGTGAGCACAACAAGCGGGAAGAATATCTCGATTTCCCTAAGACTCCAAACATTTTCACGTAGAATGAGAGCAACAGGCTTGTACTCTTCTCGGATATCCGTGTATGGATAATGTTTGGATTGGAGTAATATGGTCGAGGTTTGCATATCATGCACGTTAAATCTTCAGGAGGGTATGTGTGAACAATATGGACTATTTTCTTCACGAAAGTTGAAGAGAGAATCAAGAGACCAATCTTGGTGAAGGCACATTGTCCATGGTTTGGAATTCGGAGGATGTGAGCAAGATGCCCAAGGCTTAAAGTGAATTTTGGTTTTGATATAAAACCAAAGAGATAGAGAGCGATCCTCGTTACGAACGAGTTCGACTTGACGGAAGAATTCCATTATGAACCTTGGACATATCTTCTCGTTGATTTCAAGAAGACATTCTAGTCCTATGGCTCGGAAAGAGGTATTGATACCTTCTTGAATTGTAGAGGTGTCTGTCGTCCTTCATGGAAGTGACGGTTTTCGAGATTATTGAACCCACGGACATGATTGCCAGGTGTGTTGGGCTCAAGGGAAATGTTCGGGGTGTAGACGCTAGTGAGTGAAAAATCAAACTCGTATTCATGCGTCATAGTTGAACCTATAGAAGTGATGGGTTAATAAGGGAAGGCGTTTATGGTCAACCTATAATAATCTAACGTTTTTACTAGATATTTTATTAACAATGGTTTTTAGTATTTAGCTAACTCATGGTTTTGAAACTCTAGTGGATTATTACTTTTAGAAAGATAGTGGTTTTAATCTTGCATGAAAAGCTGTTTTCGATGAGGGCGGATCCACGGTTCCTTTTCAAAGGGATTCGGCTAGTGTAACTTCCAGGATCCGTGGATCGTAGTAAATGAACCAGTTTTAATAAAAACATAGGTTTTACGGTTATTGTACCACGAAGTATGTTTTATCCTACATTTTCTTTTAGCATGCATACATGACATCTAATGTATCACGAAAGAATATAACACATATAGATCAAAAGAAATGAAACACACATAATAACACAAACATCCTAGATAAAATAGATTATCAATAATATTGCATTTCAATGCTAAGGATGATACAAAGGATTGGGTATATGACCCCAATATAGATTAACAACACAAAGTAAATGTCTCCGTATGTGAACTTCATCATAGGGAACACAAGTGCGATGAGTGTTAGGGCGATGAGCAGTGCGATGTAAACCATGTTAATGATGGATCTTCTTGGTTTAGGAAGAGATGGAATGAGGAGGAAGATGAAGTTTTTGAATGAGAGGAATTTTTGAAATTGGAAAATTTGAAAAGCGAGGATTGAAAAAGTGGGCGTCGAGTGGGTTTATTAATAGGGAAGGAGGAATCTTTGAAATTGTGTTTTGTTTTATTAGAAGAAATAAAACATAAGCTCTATATACTATGACTATAGGCGAAAAAAATAACACGTATGTGAGAAAGCAAAGCTTCTAACGAGCTACATGTAAATCATGTGTAAACACAAAATCTACTCAAATAAAAGCCTAGCAAATAACACTTATATACTAAACAAATATCATTTAGATATAAGTAGAAATTCATACCTTGAATGTACTTAGGAATGTCTTTACAAATGACAAATGTCACTTAGACGATTCCGCTCCTTTGCGTCTAAGATACCTTCTTAAGGAAGGTATTCTTGTTACCAAGCGACTCCTAAAGCTTGGTGGGTATGAGCATTGACTAATCAACATCACAAAGAAGATTAGTGCAATTTAAGTGAAAAAAAAAAAAAGAAAAAATGTTGTTATCAAATCAACATCCAAACATATCGTTTTGAAAAACATGGTGTTTGTTTTATGAAAAACCTTCTTTGTAGTTTTCAATTAACTATGGATCGTATCAAGTTTTTAAAGTACAATATACTTCAAGAAACTTGGTAGCGAAGCTCTTATGCCAATTGTGGAAAACTAGAAGGGGTTGAATAGTTTACCAATTAAAACTTCCTTTTAAACTATTTAGATTGACTTATATCAATCTATTTGGTTGTGTGTGTTGGATGTTGATAAACAAGCATATAGAATATATGTAATGAAAGAAAAGAGTAAGAAGCACAAAACCACAACGCAAGTATTTATAGTGGTTCGGCTACAAGGTGACCTTCCTTGCCTACTCCACTCCCCGAGTCACCTACTCGAGAGTTCGTAATCACTACACCAAGCTCCTTATGGCGGAGAAGCCACAACGCCGCTTAACCTTTTTCGGTACAAAGCTAAATACCGAGTTCTTCACACCAAGGCGAACCACACCTAACACAACGTCGCCTACCCTTTATACGATGCTAGGCTAACCACCGAGTTCTTTCACACCTTAGGAGAACTAATCCTTTCCAACATCGCCTACCCTTTATACGGTGCTAGGCTAACCACCGAGTTCTTTCACACCTTAGGAGAACTAATCCTTCACAACGTCGCCTACCCTTTATTAGGTACTAGGCTAAGCACCTAGATCCATTGCAATGGAGGAGCTACTACCACACTACACCAACGACTAATCCCAAAGGAGATCTACTCCTTTACAACATCATCAAGGACATCAATATCCTTGGATCTAATGCTAGTCTATCTAGTACATCGAGACACACCATATCAAATGTACATCTAAGGCACCTTTCACTAATGCCTTCGATTAGATCTACAAGACACCTTTCACTAATGTCTTGTGTCTTCACTTCTAAGCACCTTTCACTAATGCTTCTTGTCTTGACTTCTAAGCACCTACTACAAGTGCTTATCCTATAGACGATGGATACCTTTTACTAATATCTTCGTCTTGACATTTGAGACATCTTTCACTTATGTCTTCAACACTACACTTCTTTGAAGAAAGAAAGAGATCATCAACAAGAGGACTTCAATAGCCTTGATGATGAAGAAGCATGGCAACTCATGGACTTGAGCTTGCTCGACTTCAAAGGTGGTGATCTTGCCTTTAAGAGGAACCTAAAGATCACACAAAAACAAGACTACAAACATAGATCTCTTGGATCTAAGGTTAGTGAGATTTAACTCGAGAGGAGAAATTATGTTGGAGAGGGTGAGATACAATGAAGAAATGGCTCACTATTTATAGAGGAAAAATCATTACATTTCCCGGATCCCACGGATCCTACCACAAGGGATCCGGCTAGCACAAAGCGAGGATCCGTGTTCCGCTCCTCTTTGCCCATGGGTATTTTGGTTATGGGTCATGGGTCATGGGTTATGTGTTGATTGATGGTTTCTTTCTAGATACAATGTACCTTAAGGATACTTTGAACTTGGTTAAGTGGTATATATAAAACCATGGGTTATGGGTCAAAACCATTTGCTAGTTTCTATCTATTTAGTATATACTTGTTTTACCCATTTTAGTATATACTTGTTTTTACCCATTTTAGTATACTTAATATAAGTATGTATTAACCCAATATGTAAACACTAGTTGTTGTACATATGTATCTAAATCACGAATCACTTATACTTGTTAAGCCAATATGTAAACACTAGTTGTTGTACATATATATATATATATATATATCTTGATCATAAAATCACTTATACTTGTTTTAGTGTTTTATGTGAAAGCGTAAGTGTGTTAGAAAACTATTAGTTCAAACCATTTACGTATTTTATTTGTTTCGTTAATATGATTTTACTTTTGTTATCGACAAAACATTAGAAGATCGTAAAATATAAATAAACGTTTTTATAGCTTATTTGTATTAACATTTAGTATGCCTTCAAGTATTTCAGATCCCAGCACCTCTAGTGTTAAGAAAGTGAACTTTAGTGCGCCTTCAAATAGTTCACATCCCAGCACATCTAAACAGGAAATGCAAAAAGTAGGCTGTTGGGAATTATGTGAAAGTCTGGATTATCTTGATATTAATGCAGAAGTGTTTCTCTTGTAGTGAAGTGGATTCTAGAAGACATAATCTGTGAAGTATAATAGTTATTAGTTTGTTTACTGCGGAAGTGTTTATTCCATGTTTAGTTTATTTAGTGTTGATATACATGAGCTTTATTAGGAAGTGATTGTGTATATCTTATTTAGTTTTATGATTATCGTTTCTTGGAAAGCGGTTTAGCGATATTGTTTAGGGTTCCTTATCTATAAAAGGAACACATTAGAAAGAGTTATGTACCGATTGGAAAATTGGTGTTAGTTAATATAAAGATCCATAGAGGATCAAGAAGTTCTTAGTTATTTGTTACTTGTGTTTATATTCACCGATAAACATTAGTAGTAGAGATTGTCTTTTATTGTGCTTGTGATTACATAGGCATACATAACGATCCACGAGCTCAAGATCTATCAAGGTCTTTGTTTGTTACAACAAGTGGTATCGAGCCTCGTGAGTCTGCGATACTAAGGACAAGCTTTTCTAAACACCCATACAACCATAACAAAATCATCATGCACGGTTCGGATGTTGATCTTGAACTCACCAACAATCAAAACTCCACCCATCTGCAGCAACTAAGTCTCTAATAGCAATGCTAAGTTTCCTTACCTTAAAGGGAGGAATATGATCTTTGGGCTATGAAGATGCAAAACTGGATCTCCAACATTGATTGGAATCTATGGCGGTAATTTTGAAGAGGAGCAGTTTGAAGAGAACTACCACGGATCTGCTTTGGTAATATGATGAATGTTCCTCCCAAAGCTACTTTGAAGAGTTCTTGGCGATTGAGAGAGAAACAAAGGTCGAACTATTCTTACGCAAGCTATTCCCGAGGATCACTTGAGTGATTTTCACTTCATGCAAGATGCCAAGGATATATGGTTAGCTATTAAGGCGAGTTCGGTGGGAATGAGGAGTCTAGAAGGCGAAGAAGTCCATGCTAAGACAACAGTTTCGGGACTTTCGGATCTCTCAAGAGGAAGGAATTCACAAGGGCTATGATAAGTTTCACAAGATCTTAAGTCGGTTGAATCATTCTGCAAAGCCGGATAATGATATTTGTAACTCTAAGTTTCGAGGTCATTACCTCCATCACGGCTACATGTAAGCATAGCTTTAAAAGCTAAAGGTGGTTTGGACATGATGACCTTTGATGAGTCAGTATAACAAACTTAAAGCTCTTGAACATGATGTTAGAAGCCCTTTTCGATCATCTTCTTCGCTAGTCATCTTGCATTTGTTGGAGCCTCTACTCCAAAGTCTAGCTATGGTCCAAGCCCATATCCATCATCATCTTATGTTGCTCCTTCATCAAGCTCTCTTCCTAGATCCGGTGGAATTATGGAAGATGTTCTTGGTTCTTTCTTTCTTGATTATGATCCTCGGCAGGATCTCGCTTATGAGGATTTTGATCGGTGGATCCGATGAATTTGAAGAGATGAAGTCGAGGTGGCGGTTGGCTATGCTTTTCATGGACATCAAGAGTTTTGAGCGAAGAGTGGAAGAAGTTTTGGATTCAAAGGCGTGATCCGACAAGGTTTGACAAGAGGAAGGTTAAATGCTTCACATGCCAAGCGGATGGGTCACTTTTCTAGAGAATGAAAAGAGCAGAAAGGCGGTGATGAGACAAGATACACTTCTTATCGGCAGATGTCGAATGAGGCGAGGGGGCGTCAAGGGATCAAAGCGCTTTGGTCACTCGGATAGCAATAATTTGGAAGCAACATGAGAGTCCGATAATGATGGTCCTGATAATGTTGGGTTGATTGCAAGTCGTACTTCAGAGGATAGGCATGATCGATTGCCTTAATGGGCATCTCTCAAGTACAAAGCTGTGTGTTTGGTTGTAGTGAGCGTTATAATGAACTCAAACAAGCTTATGATATTATGGAACCAAAATATAATGAATGCTATGTGGAAGTAGAAGCTTATAAGCAGGCTTTAAAAACACTAGAAAGACAAAAGGTTTGGTTCTGGAAGAATGAAATAGCTTATGGTAGAAAGAGATCTCGAATGTGCTACAAATGAATTAAAATGGTGCGAGAAGTTAAGGCGGATGTAGAGTCGAAAATCTAGGGCTTAAGTAGAAACTTAAGGAGGAAATTGCTAGGAATAATGAATGGATGATGAATGGTAATAAGTTGGCTAGTCTCATTTATAGTAGTCAAGCTCCCAATTCTCTGATGGCTTTAGGCTTTAAGAAATATGTAGGCTTAGAAGCTAGGGATGACACACGTAAATCTACACGGTGAGCCTAGCTAATTTTGTGAAAGAAGGTGACTTACATGTTTGACGTGGACCAATTAGAGGTGAGCACATGCCCATTGACCTTTCCACTATTAATGACTTTGATGGATCACACCATGTATGGCAAAATGTCAAGAGACTTGCGGACCTAATACTTCTACTAATGACTTTGTCTCTTGTGTTATGATGACAAGTCCTCCAAGCAAGGGTCTACAGAGTGTGATTCAAATGACAAGTCGACCTTCCCAAGTCCGCCCTTCCCAAGTCTTCACCCACTGCACCCAAGACTACCAATAAGCATGTGAGTTGCTTCCAAGGAATGCACTTCCAAGCAGTTGCCTCTCGAAGACTTGCTTTTAATTCTTTGCATAATAATCTTGTTAAAACAATTCTTTTCATGGTTTTGGTTTGAATACTTACGCTTGTAAGAATACTTCTTTTGGTTTGAATAAATCTTCTCTTGGAAGAAATGTTTTGTGTGTGGAAGTAAATCCCATTTAATTAAGGATTGTGATTATCATGAGCAAAGAATGAGTAGGTGTGGTGATTCTAGGCATACTAGACCTATGTGGACCAATGTTAATGATATACCTCCTTATGTTCCACAAGCTACTAATTATAATAAGTCTTTTCCTTGGAGAAGATCATTTGGAAAACCATATGTTCAACCAACCGGTGAATATTTTAAAAATGGTTTTGGCCTAGATATGTTAACCCTATGGTGATGGGAGAGAGTCTTGGGATCTTCTTGTCAAGACCTCGTGAGTTGTTCTTGGAATAAACAGAGACCTAAGTTTCATTGGAAACCCAAGAACAATAGTGGATCTTATACTTCTACTTGGCACAACTCATATGATCCATAAGGCGAGGTTCAAGTCAAGAATGACTTGAGCCTCCATAGTGTACTAATTCTCTGTATATTTTTGTTGTTGTAGGATCATCCCTTAAGCATAAAGATGTTGGAATTGTTGACGATGGTTGTTCTAGAAGTATGTCGGGAAGCAGGGACATGATGCATAACTTTATACCCATTGAAGGAGGAGGCAATGTAACCTTTGGAGGAAGTGATGGGCGAATTCTTGGAAAAGGGACCATCAAAACACCTCATTTGGACTTTGAGAATGTTTATTATGTCAAGGAACTTCAACACTTCAATTTGTTTCGATCTCACAAATCTATGACACTAAGAACAAAGTACTCTTCACAGAGGATGAATGTCTTGTCTTTGTCTAAAGACTTCAAACTCCCGAAGATACTTCAATTCTCTGAAGGTTCCTCATGATCATAATCTTTATACATTCAACAACTAATATCCAACCAAAGCGGTGACTTAACATGTTTGGTGGCTAAAGCATCTGTGGATGAGTCCACCAAATGGCACGAAGGATGGCCCATGTCAATTTCAAGACCATCAACCGACTCTCTAAACTGGGCCTTGTTCAAGGACTTCTGCCAAAATATTCACCAATGATCATAATTGTGTTGCTTGCAACAAAGGAAAGCGACATAGAGCCTCATACAAAGGTGTTCTCATTACATGATAACCATAATATCTGAACCTCTTCACCGCTTCATATGGATCTGTTTGGTCCAACTAAAGTGCGAAGCATTGATCATAAATATTTTTGTCGGTGATCACCGATGGTTTTAGCAAATTTTGTTGGGTATTCTTTCTAAGGACCAAAGATGAAACATCCGAGTATTGAAAGACTTCATTACCCTTATTGAGAATCAGTTGAACAAGAAGGTGAAAGGTATTAGGTGTGATAATGGTACGAGTTCAAAATGCCATTCTAATAGAACTCTGCGGGTTAAAGGAATCAAAAGGGACTATAGCACTCCAAGAACCCCTCAACAAAATGGGGTGGCGAAAGAAAAAATAGAACCTTAATAGAGGTCGCAAGATCAATGCTAGCGGACTCTAAACTTCCTACCATGTTTTGACCTGAGGCGGTTAGTGCGACTTGTTATGTACTCAATAGAGTGTCCATTACGGACCACATCTTAAAACACCATATGAACTTCTTTTTGGAAAAGTTCACATTATTCATTACCTTAAACCGTTTGGTACGCCAAGTGACAATTTTGAATACCGGTGATCCTTTGGGCAAATTTGATGAGAAAGGCGATGATGGTTACATTGTGGGGTATTCGCTCATAGTAAGGCATCTGAGTTTACAATGTATCCGCAAAGAAGATTGAGGAGACATTGAATCTGGGTATCTTGAAGATAAGCCAAATGTTCAAGGCCGTGGTCATGTTTGGTCATTTGATCTTGACTACTTGATTACTTGGGTTATGCTAGACATAAGGCTAATCAAAATGAGACTCGAAGGATCTCCAACTACTAATGAGACACTTTGGATGCTCATTACGACAATGGGTCGATGATGAACAACCCATTGTAGTGCCTTCCTTCTCTCCTAACAATTTTGTAGGTGACACTTCTAAAGATTATCCGATGTGGGTGAAGATGAATTCTATTATCTTTGAGGACCTTGTCGGTGAAGAAACAAGAGTATGCAGCCAATTTAGATCTTTGAGAGGAATGTTGAAGAAAGTTCGAATGAAGCACTCTGTGAAACTCCATTCTCTTTGAAGGAATCTGTTTCTCCTCACCTCTCCAATTAAATTGAAAGACATGTTGACTCTACTCCTATGTCTACTAAAGTGTCAACAGATCTTGGTGAACCTTATACAAGGTTTCCAAAACCTTCGATCTTGGTCATCATCAACCTAAAGCGGGCATCTTCAACACACCTTCCTATGATCTTGACTTTGAACCTCTCGTGACTAATCTTGATTCCTCAATTGATGTCAACACCACCACTACTACAAGGATCAACAATGTTCATCCACGGTCTAATATAATTGGTGATCCTAATGCACTGTTAGAACAAGAGTGCTGTGGCGCGTTCTAAATATGGACGGTGGCTTTTGTCTCTTATGTCTCAAATCGTGAGAGACAATCACACGAGACTATCAACATTGTCTTTTGCTTGTTTTCTCACAAGTGGAACCAACCCGGTGTTACTCGGGCTCTTGAAGACTCAAGTTGGCTTGAAGCAATGCGAGGATGAGATGCAACAATTTCAAAATCGGCGAGTTTGGATATTGGTACCACTACGATGGTAAGTATGCTATTGGGACTAAATGGATTACGAAGAATAAGAGATGCTCGGGGTGTTGTCATTAAGAACAAAGCAGATTAGTTGCAGGGGTTATGGACAAGAGGGCAGGATCGATTATGATGAAGTGTTTGCACGGTGGCAAGAGTTGAGGCTATCACAGTTTTCTTAGCTTATCATCCTATATGGGCTTTATGGTCTATCAAATGGATGTTAAAGGAGCATTTTGTATGGTGAAATTGAAGAGGAGTGTATGTCACTCAACCTAAAGGATTTGAAGATCCGGATCATCCGAATCATGTTTATAAGGTGGTCAAAGCTATCTATGGACTACATCAGGCACCCGAGCACTGTTATGCTAGGCTCTACATTTCTTTGAAGCATGGTTCTGAGAAGAGGTGCAATTGATAAGACTCTTTTCCTAAAGAAGAATTCCACCGACATTATTCTTGTGCAAGTCTATGTGGATGACATTATCTTTGGATCCACAAAGGAAGCTTAGTGCGGGGAGTTTGAGGAGCTTATGAAGGAGAGTTTCGGATGAGTGCAATGGGATAGATGACTTTCTTTTGGGTCTTCAAGTTCAGTGAAACACGATGGTATCTTTATCGATCGGGACAAATATGTGAGGACATCTTGAAGAAGTTTGGTATGGAGGTGTAAGGGCTGCTACTACACCTTATGAAGCTCAAAGACAAAGACCAACAATGAAGGTGATCCACTGTGAATGTTCATTTATGCAGTCTATGATTGGGTCTTTGATGTATTTCTGACTTCGGGCCGATATTACTTTTGTTGTGAGTGTTTGTTCGCGACATCAAGTTACTCCATGACTTCCCATCTCAATCTTGTTAAGAAGATCTTTAAGTACCTTAAAGGCCAACCTTTCTAGGTCTTTGGTACCCAAAGAGTCTCCTTTTAAGTTGGAAGCTTATAGTGATAGTGACTATCTTGGTGCTAATCTGGATAGGAGGTCCACCACTTGGAGGTTGCCAATTCCTTGGAAGAGATTGATTTCTTGGCAATGCAAGAAACAAACTATTGTGGCTACCTCATCTCTTTGAGCTTGAGTATGTAGGTTCTTTGCTAATTCTTTGTAGACGAGTTCTTTGGATTCAAAATCGGTTGTTGGATTATGGGTATAATTTCATGAACACAACAATTTTTATTGATAATCAAAGTACCATATGCATTATTAAAATCCGGTTTTCACGGTCGAACAAAACATATTGAAATCGAGCACCACTTTATAAGAGATGCATATGATAAAAATTTGATAAATGTGGTCAAAATTCATCTTGATGATAATGTGGCGGATCATTAACAAAGGCTTTGAAGGACCAAGGTTTCAACACCTTGTGGTCCATATTGGCATGTAACCCATAGCGCAAAGTTTAAGGAGGCAGAGCCTCGGGGAGGCATATGCCTCGGGGAGGATTGTGTATAACTTTGCATTTGCTATGTAATTTTGTATATTTGGTTGATTTTTGATGAGTGTGTAAATACTCATCATTTTATCTAAATTAAACGCAAAACATCCGAAAACACTCGAAATGCATCAAAATGATAAAAATATCACAAACAAGTGTTTTATGTGTTTTAAATGCAAAATATCAAAACGGTGAAAACGTATCAAGTTTGCATAATTGGCGCTTTAGTCCCCAAGTTTCAAAAGTTGTCAAAAATAGTCCCCTGTAAATCCAAATAAAGAAAAATATCATTTTAAGTCCCTAGGATTCCTAAGTTGTCAAAATTGATCCTTGAGATTCAAATTTACAAAATTACAACTTTAGTCCCTAAACTTTGAAATTTGGCAAGTTTAGTCCTTTGAAAATCAAAATGGCAAGTTTGGTCCTTGCACTATTGAAGGTTGTCAATTTTGGTCCTTGTGACAAAGTTTGGAAAATTACAGGATTGGTCCTTTAGAAATCGTAAAGTGCAAATCTAGTCCTTGTCATAATAACCTAAGCTTGACTTGTCAAACCCATTTTGGACCCCGCCATTATCCCTTTTGACCCTGTTTTAGCCTATTTTGACCCCTTGGTCAAACAAAGTCAAAAAGGATAACGCGCCCCACTATTTATCTTCCACACCTCCCTCTGCACCACTTGCTTGCTCGCCCCCCTCTCCACCACCTCAACCCTTTCCACCTTTCATCATCACCCTCATCTACTTTTACCACCACATTAAATGCCACCCCCCTACCTACAAATACAGAGCCCACAAGTCAAATTGAGTTTTCCCGCCAAAATGAGCATACACTCAAGACTCAACCATTGGTCATGATAAGAGGTGGGAATCGCTCATAAGGCCACGTGGATGATTTTGAAGCATAAAAGAGGAGGAAGAGTCAACGAGAGAAGCAAGTAGTTAATTTTAGTTTTCATGTAATTCGTTTTAATACCAATGTTTTAACTTAGCTTAAAAGTTGTAATTTCCAGTTTGAACACATCAATCTTAAGTTGAAAAATCATTGTACTAAGTTTTTAAGTGTGAATTCAAGTTTATGTTAAGTTTTAAATTTCATGGTTCACTGTTTCAAACTTAAATATCAAACTGCATTAACCAAGCTTCAATAAGCTTATTTCTTAGTTTAAACCAGCTTATTCAAGCTTAATATAGCTTCTGTAAGCCTGGAGTTCAGTTTCAAATACAATGGGTTGAAAGTCAACAAAAGTCAACAAAGAAGCAAAATGGTTACAAGTTTGATGCAGGGTGTTGCAGAGATGAAATGGGTTGGATTTGGATTAGTATAAGTGTAGTAATGGTGTTAGATTAAGCTGCATAAACAGCTTGGACTCTTGTAAGTTGGTACTATCAAAGTCAGTTTCTCTTCAAATTTGCAGTTTGTATGTGTATTTGTAGTTGTGATCATTAATCTTTTAAACCTGTTAAAATAGTAGTAACTAGGATAAATAAGGTCATATTAATCAATAGTTTGTGCTAGTTAAGAAGTTGAGTCATTTAAAATTACATAGCAGTTAATAAAGTGGTGTTTGGTTTTATTGTCAAAACTGTTCCAAAGGCTTAATCAGTGTTTGTCTTTTGTTGTTTCATGTTTGCTGAGCCATTATAAACTCATTCCTGTCTTTGAATTGCATCAGCAAGCCATAATAGTCAAAATCACATGTTAATTGTCCTAGCCAATTCACTGTTGAGATTTCAAATGGCAATCTTCATCAAAGTAGCATAAAACTTGATACAATAGCTTAATTTCACTTTAACATAGCTTATAATAACATAATTAGTCAAGAAATCACCCAAAGTTCAATAAAGTCAAACTTGTAGTTTTCTTAAAAGTCAAATTTTCCAAATACCCATTTTGAATAAAACTTAGAATTTTATTGTGTGTTTACTATTAAGTTTTAGCTTATGCCCTTTGGGATTTCAATATTTAAGCGCTCAACAAAAATATAAAATATTAGCTTTCAATAAAGTAGCTTATTAATAGCTTATTTCATAGTTCTGTTTAGACCTTTGTCTGAGTAAGTGCCCTGTGCACAGTGGTGATACACATTTTCATAAGCTCTTCAAGAGCTTACCAGTCAACTTAAGCTTGCAAATTTTAGCTTTTTGAGAAGCTTAACTAGCCATCTCAAGGTCTCAATTTTTAATTTTGAGTTTGCAACTTATTTAGTTAGGCTGCAATAGCTTTTTAGATTTGTCCATTTTGTTTAAATGTATCAATAAGTTAGAGTTGATCGGTTTTCAAGAGCTTTAAAAGCTCATTAGTATAAGCTAATCTTTGGACTTTAGCTTTTGGAGAGCCTAATCGGTGATCTTGTCAATTCCAAAGTTGGTTTCAATTTGTAGCTTATTACATTGCTTAAAAATAAGCCTAAATGTGCCTAGTGATTTAAAAGTGTCCTGCAAAATCGTCTAGTCTAGTGCTTATTTTTAGCTTGTTAAGTCTTATCATTAATACTCGTGCTTATTCGGTTTTCAAATTAGCTTTTCATCAGTCTTTTAGCTTATATTCAGCTTATCTTGTGTTCATTCATTAGTTTATTAGCAATTTAGATTACAACTTGTGCTTATTTCCATAAAAAGGCCAATTGCTGTAATTCTTGTGCTTATTCTGTGCTTATCAGTGGTTTTTAGAAAAAGTCATAGTTGTAAAAAATGATTATCTCAGTGTGTTTGGTTAGTTTGTAAAATAAAATTTCAAAAAAAAAATATAGTTGGCAAAAAGGGTGGAGGCAGGCTCGAACCTGAGACCTCCAGCCTTGTGAGAGTGACAATAGGGGTACCTGGAACCATTGCGCCCTTGGGACTTTGACTGTCATCCTTTGCACAAAATAATCTCTTATATACATATTGTGCAGTTTAGCTTATTAGGTGTATTTAGCTTATTTGTAGCTTATTCGTACTAGCTTTTTCCTCTTTTGTATTTTTCTTTAATCTGTAATAGTATAAAGTATTTTTACAAAAAGTTTCAGATTTTTCTAATTAGTTTTAGTATTTTTAATCATTTAATTAGTGTTTTATAGTAATTAAATCATAATAAAAAATATAAAAGTCAAAAAAATATAAATCTTTTTTCTAAAATTTTCTTTTGTCATATAGTATGTAATAAAATTAGTTTTACATTCGTAGGCCTTTTATTTCATAAATTTTACGTTTTGTCTTGCGCTCCAGCGTAATTTTTGCAAATAACGTACGTTTCCATTTTAAGTAACGTTTTTAGATAATTTGAGTTTACGTTTTAGTTAATATAGTTTATTTAAGTCATTTTATTTTATAAAATCACAAAAACATCAGTTTAAAAATAGTGATAGCGTTTATTTAATAGATTTTAATTTAACTTTTAATTTCCTTTAATCTCCTTTCTTTAGGTAGTTTATAATAACTCAAAATATCCTTCTCGATCACTATCCTTAGTGGTTATTCGACATCGATTGTGTTAAACACCAATTCATCCTCCGTGGGACTTAACGACCGGAATCCACCGTATTCCCCGATCTTAAATTGCATTGGTGTGTGAACTGTTTTGAGTTTCTTCGATTGGTCATTCACAAGTGACTAGCTTGCGTGAGATAACTTGACGGTTTTGCACCGATCAAATTTTAGGCGCTGCGGGGAGGTCAGAAGCGTGTTCTAAGCATTTTCGGACCGTACTTGCACATATACCACAGTTTGTAAAAAGTTTTGTAAAGTTATAACAAAATCAAAAGTTCATTAACACTTTTCCTAAAGTGTTAAAAACACCAAACAAAATATAAAACAACAAAACAATCGTAACGTTTTCTACTTGTGTTTCTTTTAAGGTGATTCTTAAAGAAATACGATTTGGTTAAACGAGACGATACCAAAATATTGTCCAAAAGTTTTAAACCCATCAAGACAAATCTATACCTCGTCTTTTCATTGATACTTAATATACATAAAATCAACCACCGCAAATCAAGGCAAATGCACTACCTAGCTGGGGTGCGACCATAATAAGTTCCCGAACATCGATTTAAAACTTGCCTTTGTGTCACTTGTGATTTGGTGTACCTTTTTCAAAGAAGCCATTTCATTTGTGATTATTGGTTAAGTTCACTTGTCGTTTTGCCTCGCATTTGTTTTGGCGATTTTTATACTTAGTGCATGCGCTTTCGTTCTTCAGTTCTACAAGTCCTTTGTCGAACTTGGAAAGATTCCTCGTGAGCGAGGGCGTTACGCTCCTTGGTGTGATCGAGGAACGTCTACCACCACCACCACCGCCATAATGGCGGAAGACAAGCCGATGAATGAGCTTCTCCAAGCACCCATCGAGGGTTACGGAGATGCTATTGTTGTCCCAGCCATCGTGGTGATACTTTTGAGCTCAAAACCGGTTACTTAACGGTAACCCAAAGCCAATTCTATGGTTTTGGCGGGATGATCCTCATGCACACATTCGATGGTTTAACAAGATTGCATCTACCATCAAGTACAAGAATGTCCCACATGAAGCTATCAAGCTTCTACATTCCCATTTTCTCTAGAGGACAAGCCGGAATTGGCGAGAAACAACCCCTCGTTCTATTGAGACATGGGAAGATCTTGTCACAAAGTTTGTGAGCAATTCTATCCTCCATCCCGAACTACAAGTCTTAAGAATGAGATAATGAAATTCTCTCAAAGATTTGATGAATCATTCGGGAGGCATGGGATCGTTACAAAGAATTGCTCGTAAGTGTCCACATCATGGTTTCTCCGAGTTAATGCAAATGGATACTTTCTACAATGGTCCGAACGGACCAATCAAGACTCTCTAAATGCCTCCATGGAGGTAATTTCTTGAGCAAGACCACAAAAGAAGCTTTGCAAATCATTGAAAACAAGTCCCGTGTCCGTCCTTTCCGCACAAAGACATATCATCTCGAGTCTAATCTTTGGACCTTCTACTTCATCTCCGTGAGTACATCTAGCACCGATGCTAAGATTGACAAACTCACGGATATTGTTCGAGCTTTGGTTCTTGCTACCTAAAGAAAGTCACTTTCACACAAGCACCATCATATGGTGAAGTGAAGAAAGTTGAAGTTTGTGTTACTTGTGGTGGTCCTCATGCATACTACAACTGATCGCCACCGATGGTAGTCCGTTTGAAGCTAATGCTATAGCCGGTACTTCAAATCAAGGAGGTAATCAATACCGTCCTCATAATGAACCAAACTACCGTGCTAACACTTATCGTGCACCACTCGGTTTTAACCGAATCCTAACCGAATAAGAACCAACCAAGAATGAACCAAGGTTATCAAAACCAAGGTAATTTCTATTAGGACCCAATCAAGGTTTCCAACATCAAGGAAATCTTAATCAAAACACTTACAATCGAGGGAATCAATTTCGGGAATATGAACCTAATCAAAGGAATTACGCTATAACCGGAACATACGACCTCAAATTGTTCCTCCACCTCCTCCCGTGTCAACATCGATGAGCTTTTAAAACAATTCATGAAGACTCAAGAGGAGACAAAGCAGGTTGTTGGTCGGTCGGATCATGAATTGAAGAAGTCTTTAAATGATCGACCGGGCTCGGTACTTTACCTAGCAACACGATCGCTAATCCGAGGGGCGATGCAAAGGCGATCACAACCAAGTGGAACTTCATATGATGGACCCGCTATTCCTACTACCTCTTCTTCTTTTCTCCCGAAGGTAGTGGAAAGTGAACACGAGGCGACAAAGGACAAGGAACTTCCTACTAATAACGGAAGTACCAACAATGTCCATCCTCGGGTTGTCCGAAACCAAAATCCAATCCAGAGTTGTTTTGAACCTCCTGTAACTCCCATTGAAAATCCAAATCTTCTATTCCTTACCCATCACGTTTACATGAGCAAAAGCTCGCGAGAAAGCTTGGTCATCAAATGGAAAAATTCTTTCAAATTTTCCAAGAACTTCATTTTGACATAAGCTTCGCGGATGCTATCATGTTGATGCCCAAGTTTGCATCAACTCTCAAACACATGTTAAGCAATAAGGAAAAGTTGTTTGAAATGGCTAAAACTCCTCTCAATGAGAACGCTCTGCGATTATCTTGAAAAGCTTCGAGAAGCTTGGAGATCCGGAAAGTTCCTCTTACCTTGTGTATTTCGGGAATGGTTGAATGCTTTGCCTTAGCCGATCTTGGTGCAAGCATAAACACGATGCCTCATTCAAGATGGAAGAAACTTTCTCTCCGGATCTTACTCCTACATGCATGACTCTCGAGCTTGCAGATCGTACAATATCCCATCCTCTTGGAATTGCCGGGGCGATTTGTGAAAGTAGGAAAGTTCCATTTTCCGGTGACTTTGTAGTTGTTGATTTCGATCTTGATCCACGGGTTCCTCTCATTGTTGGAAGAGGATTCACGAGCGGGCCGTGCTCTCATTGATGTATTTGAGCAAGAAATCACATTACGTGTTGGTAATGAAGTCGTCACCTTTAACCTTGATCAAACTTCGAGGTCCGCAAACTATGATTACGAGTCGGTTAACCGAATCGATATCATTGATGTTGCTTCCGAGGAGTACTCTCAAGAAGTTCTTGGTTATTCTCATAATTACGTGAGTGGGATCCCACCACATCTTCTCAACCTATCATAGCCAATTCTACTCCTTCTCTCACTCCTCCGTTTGAGGCGACTTCATCTTGGAAGAGATTGAAGCATACTTGGCTAGTGATTACATTCCATGGAAATTGATCACGCCCAATTGACATCGAGGGGACATACTTCTCATTGAGAAAATGCTTAAAGATGATCATTCATCAACCCTCACATTAGTGATGCAATTCTAGAAGAGATTAATCACCATGAGATTAATCCGGAGGAGATATTCTTGTTCTTGAGAAGTTGTTAAATGGGACACTTCTCCTCCTCTCCCTCCCGTCAAACTTCATAACAAGGAAGTCAAGTCGGTTGAGAAATCAAGAATTTCTCAAGTCGAACTTAAGGACTTACCACCTCATCTCGAGTATGCATTTCTTGAGGTGATGATAAATTGCCGTCATTATTGCTCGAGATTTGAGTAAAGATGAAAAGATCTGCTCTCATAAAGGTCTTGAAGTCACACAAGCAAGCAATTGCTTGGAAACTCTCCGACATTAAGGGTATCAACCACGAATTTTGTACTCACAAAATCTTGATGGAGGATGACTTCAAACCAATGATTCAACATCGAGAAGAGTAAATCAAAAATCCATGATGTTATCAAACAAGAAGTTATCAAACTTCTTGATGCAGGATTGATTTACCCAATCTCGGATAGTCCTTGGGTTAGCCCGATTCACGTGTTCCAAAAAGGGTGGCATAACTGTTGTCACGAATGAAGAAAACGAGTTAATTCCAACTCGATTGGTTACGGATGGCGTGTGTGTATTGACTATCGTAAGTTGAATGACGCCACCGTAAAGACCATTTTCCTCTACCCTTCATGGATCGGATGCTTGAGAGACTAGCGAGGAATGAGTACTATTGTTTCCTTGATGGTTTCTCGGTTACTTTCAGATCCCCATTGATCCACGGGATCAAGAGAAGACCACATTCACTGCCCATACGGAACTTTTGCCTACAAACGTATGCCTTTTGGCTTATGTAATGCTCTAGCACGCTCCAACGATGTATGATGGCCATATTCCACGACATGATCGGAAACAATGGAGGTGTTTATGGATGACTTCTCGGTCATCGAGATTCATTCGAGACTTGTCTCTCCCATTTAGACAAAATGCTAAAAGGTGTGAAGACACCAATCTCTGTCTAAAGCGGGAGAAGAGCCACTTTATGGTCAAAGAAGGCATAGTCCTTGGCCATAAGATTTCAAAACGGGATTGAGGTAGATAGAGCAAAAGTTGATGTTATTGCTAAACTACCTCATCCTACTAAATCAAAGGTATTAGGAGTTTCCTTGGTCATGCGGGTTTTATCATAGATTCATACAGGATTTTTCTAAAATCGCTCGGCCTATGACCCATCTTCTTGAAAAAGCTCCTTTTATCTTCTCTCCGAGTGCATCAAGCTTTTGAAACACTAAAGAAAAACTACGGAAGCACCCATTCTAGTTGCCCCGATGGGATTTACCCTTGAGCTCATGTGCGATGCAAGTGATTTTGCTATCGGTGCGGTCTTGGGGCAGCATAAAACAAAGCATTTTCACCTATACACTACGCAAGTAAGACTATGATCAAGCTCAAACCCATTACACCACTACGGAAAAGAACTATTAGGCTGTGGTGTATGCGTTTGAAAAGTTTCGCCATACCTCATCTTGACCAAATCGTAGTATATACGGATCACTCGGCTCTCAAATATCTCTTTGCAAAACAAGATGCAAAGCCGAGATTGCTCCGTTGGGTTCTCCTCCTCCGTGAATTTGATATCATTATACGTGATAAAAAGGAGCCGAGAACCCGCTGCGATCATCTATCCCGATTAGAGAACCCTCACCAAGATGTGTTCGAGAAAAAGGAAATAAATGAAACATTTCCTCTCGAGACACTCAATGCGGTTTCTTTTCGTGGAGACTCTACCACCCCATGGTTTGCTGACTTTGCAAATTACCATGCGGGTAACTTCATAGTGAAAGGGATGTCGTCCCAACAGAAGAACAAATTCTTCAAAGATGTTAAACATTACTCGGGACGACCCTACTTGTTTAAAATTTGCGGATCAAGTCATCGAGGCGATGTGTGTATGGTCGAAGCTATTGACATTCTCAAGGCTTGCCATTACGGACCTCTTGGGGACATCATAGCCCCAACTACACCGCCAAGAAGGTGTTTGATTCGGATTCTATTGGCCCACTATCTATAAGGATGCCCATGAATTCGTTAAAGCTCGTGACGCTTGTCAACGACACGGAATATCTCACAAAGGAATGAAATGCCACAAACGCCATTCAAGTGTGAGATCTTTGACATCCGGGGCATTGATTTTATGGGGCCATTTCCTTCTTCTCGCGGTAATAAGTACATACTCGTGGCGTTGACTACTTGTCAAAATGGGTTGAAGCTAAGGCTTTACATACCAATGATGCCCGAGTTGTTGTGAAATTCTTGAAATCTCTCTTTGCTAGGTTTGGAACTCCACGAGCCATAATCGGTGATCGTGGTGCGCATTTCTGCAATGACCGGTTTGAAAGAGTCATGCGGTATGGTGTAACTCACCGTCTCTCTCTGCGTATCACCCCAAACTAGTGGGCAAGTGGAAGTTTCTAACCGGGGATAAAGAATTCGGAGAGGACGGTTGGTGAAAACCGTGCCTCTTGGTCGGATAAGCTAGATGACGCACTGGGCCTTCCGTGCGACTTACAAAACACCCATCGGTGTACTCCATACAAGCTTGTGTATACGGAAGGCATGTCATCTGCCGGTTGAGTTAGAGCACAAGGCATCTTGGGCCTTGAAGCATGCCAACTTTGATATTCAGACGGTGGTGATCACCGAAAGTTCAAATGAATGAATTAAATGAACTCCGTGATCAAGCATACGAGAACTCTTTGATCTATAAAGAAAAGACAAAGAAGATTCATGACTCAAAATCAAGAACCGCGTTTTCAACGTTGGTGATCGAGTCCTTCTTTTCAACTCAAGATTGAAGATTTTCTCGGGAAAGCTTAAGTCCACCGTGCGGACCATTCACCATCACTAAGGTTTATCCTTATGGCACCATTGAGTTATCTCAACCCGATGGTCCCGACTTTAAAGTGAATGGTCATCGGGTGAAGCATTACTTTGGAGGACATTCCTCTGTGGTTGTCCGGATCTACAAACCTTTCCCATGAACCAATGAATGCGGGATCGAGTCAAGCTAGCGACTCGGGTATCAAAACAATAGCATGTTACATGGGTTTCACCGTGTGTACCACCCTAGTGTGGGGAGTTGCCCCACATGTTGTGTATATATAAGAGTTTAAAAAAAAAAAAAAAAAAAAAAAAATCCTTGCTAAATAAAGGCCTTAGTATTTCCTTTACGTTCTATGTTTCGGCATAACCGCTAGGTACTTTGAATATTGAGGGCAATATTCATTTCTAAGTGTGGGGAATGCTCACGAATTTTATCATATAATTATACCACCTAATTCCCCATTTTTGGCCAAAATTTTTTTTTTGAAGTAAGTGTTTTACACTTACTCATCTTATGGTTATCATCCGCTTTGTCTAATAAACAAAAGGATTGGCTAATCCAGAGCAAACGGCTCTTGGTAAAGATATCTCAAATCCGTTGACGGCTTGCAATTTGCCCAAAATTGTATGGTATTCACTCACCATATCCTAAAAAGTGAAGAGTTGGCTAGCCCGCAAGTTTATGGCTTGTGGTAAAGGCGCTTGGAAAACCATAATTGGTAATCACTCACCAAAGATATTTTATCTAAGATTTGGCTAGTCCGAGCAAGCGGCTCGGTAAAGACAAATCAAACCCGTTGAAGCGATGATTTGCTCAAAATCATTTGGTTATCGGTGTACCAAAGTTCTTACTTGAACTAAAACATTTGGCTACTCCGAGTAATGGCTTTTGGTAAAGAGATTGAAATCCATTAAATTTTTCTCAAATCATTGCTAGGGACTAGCAATATCTTAGTGTGGGGATTGATGAGTGTGTAAATACTCATCATTTTATACAAATTACTTTGCAAAACATCCGAAAACACTCGTAAACGCATCAAAATGATAAAATATCACAAACAAGTGTTTTATGTGTTTTAAATGCAAAATATCAAAATCGGTGAAAAACGTATCAAGTTTGCATAATTGGCGCTTTAGTCCCCAAGTTTCAAAAGTTGTCAAAAATAGTCCTGGTAAATCCAAATAAAGAAAAATATCATTTTAAGTCCCTAGGGATTCCTAAGTTGTCAAAATTGATCCTTGAGATTCAAATTTACAAAATTACAACTTTAGTCCCTAAACTTTGAAATTTGGCAAGTTTAGTCCTTTGAAAATGGAAAATGGCAAGTTTGGTCCTTGCACTATTGAAGGTTGTCAATTTTGGTCCCTTGTGACAAAGTTTGGAAAATTACAGAGATTGGTCCTTTAGAAATCGAAATTGCAAATCTAGTCCTTGTCATAATAACCTAAGCTGACTTGTCAAACCCATTTGACCCCTGCCTTTATCCTTTGTGACCCCTGTCTTTAGCCTATTTTGACCCCTTGGTCAAACAAAGTCAAAAAGCGAGATGTCGCGCCCACCTGTTTATCTTCCACTCCCTCCTCCGCACCACTGACCCGCTCCCTTCTCCAATCACCTCAACCCTTTCCACCCCCTCATCATCATCACCTACTTTTACCACCACATTAAATGCCACCCCTACCTACAAATACAGAGCCCACAAGTCAAATTGAGTTTTCCGCCAAAATGAGCATACACTCAAAACTCAACCATTGGTCATGAAGAGGTGGGAATCGCTCATAAGGCAGCGTGGATGATATTTGAAGCATAAAAGAGGAGGAAGAGTCAACAGAGAAGCAAGTAGTTAATTTTTAGTTTTCATGTAATTCGCTTTTAATACCAATGTTTTAACTTAGCTTAAAAGTTGTAATTTCAGTTTGAACACATCAATCTTAAGTTGAAAAATCATTGTACTAAGTTTTAAGTGTGAATTCAAGTTTATGTTAAGTTTTAAATTTCATGGTTCCTTGTTTCAAACTTAAATATCAAATCTGCATTAACCAAGCTTCAATAAGCTTATTTCTTAGTTTAAACCACTTATTCAAGCTTAATATAGCTTCGTAAGCACGGAGTTCAGTTTCAAATACAATGGGTTGAAAGTCAACAAAAGTCAACAAAGAAGCAAAATGGTTACAAGTTTGATGCGGTGTTGCAGATGAAATGGGTTGGATTTGGATTAGTATAAGTGTAGTAATGGTGTTAGATTGTCGCATAAACGACTTGGACTCTTGTAAGTTGGTACTATCAAAGTCGGTTTCTCTTCAAATTTGCAGTTTGTATGTGTATTTGTAGTTGTGATCATTAATCTTTTAAACCTGTTAAAATAGTAGTAACTAGGATAAATAAGGTCATATTAATCAATAGTTTGTGCTAGTTAAGAAGTTGAGTCATTTAAAATTACATAGCAGTTAATAAAGTGGTGTTTGGTTTTATTGTCAAAACTGTTCCAAAGGCTTAATCAGTGTTTGTCTTTTGTTGTTTCATGTTTGCTGAGCCATTATAAACTCATTCCTGTCTTTGAATTGCATCTGCAAGCCATAATAGTCAAAATCACATGTTAATTGTCCTAGCCAATTGACTGTTGAGATTTCAAATGGCAATCTTCATCAAAGTAGCATAAAACTTGATACAATAGCTTAATTTCACTTTAACATAGCTTATAATAACATAATTAGTCAAGAAATCGGTCAAAGTTCAATAAAGTCAAACTTGTAGTTTTCTTAAAAAGTCAAATTTTCCAAATACCCATTTTGAATAAAACTTAGAATTTTATTGTGTGTTTACTATTAAGTTTTAGCTTATGCCCTTTTGGGATTTCAATATTTAGCGCTCAACAAAAATATAAAAATATTAGCTTTCAATAAAGTAGCTTATTAATAGCTTATTTCATAGTTACATTTAGACCTTTGTCTGAGTAAGTGCCCTGTGCACAGTGGTGATACACATTTTCATAAGCTCTTCAAGAGCTTACCAGTCAACTTAAGCTTGCAAATTTTAGCTTTTTGAGAAGCTTAACTAGCCATCTCAAGGTCTCAATTTTTAATTTTGAGTTTGCAACTTATTTAGTTAGGCTGCAATAGCTTTTTAGATTTGTCCATTTTGTTTAAATGTATCAATAAGTTAGAGTTGATCAGTTTTTCAAGAGCTTCTTAAAAGCTCATTAGTATAAGCTAATCTTTGGACTTTAGCTTTTTGGAGAGCCTAACTGGTGATCTTGTCAATTCCAAAGTTGGTTTCCAATTTGTAGCTTATTACATTGCTTAAAAATAAGCCTAAATGTGCCTAGTGATTTAAAAAGTGTCCTGTGCAAAATCAGTCTAGTCTAGTGCTTATTTTTAGCTTGTTAAGTGCTTATCATTAATAAGCGTGCTTATTCGGTTTTCAAATTAGCTTTTCATCGTCTTTTAGCTTATATTCACTTATCTTGTGTTCATTCATTAGTTTATTAGCAATTTAGATTACAACTTGTGCTTATTTCCATAAAAGGCCAATCATTGTAATTCTTGTGCTTATTACGTGCTTATCGGTGGTTTTAGAAAAAGTCATAGTTGTAAAAATGATTATCTCGGTGTGTTTGGTTAGTTTGTAAAATAAAATTTCAAAAAAAATAGTTGGCAAAAGGGTGGAGGCAGCTCGAACACGAGACCTCCAGCCTTGTGAGAGTGACAATAGGGGTACCTGGAACCATTGCGCCCTTGGGACTTTGACTGTCATCCTTTGCACAAAATAATCTCTTATATACATATTGTGCAGTTTAGCTTATTAGGTGTATTTAGCTTATTTGTAGCTTATTTGTACTAGCTTTTTCCTCTTTTGTATTTTTCTTTAATCTGTAATAGTATAAAGTATTTTTACAAAAAGTTTGATTTTTCTAATTAGTTTTAGTATTTTAATCATTTAATTAGTGTTTTATAGTAATTAAATCATAATAAAAATATAAAAGTCAAAAAATATAAATCTTTTTCTAAAATTTTCTTTTGTCATATAGTACGTAATAAAATTAGTTTTACATTCGTAGGCCTTTTATTTCATAAATTTTACGTTTTGTCTTGCGCTCCAGCGTAATTTTTGCAAATAACGTACGTTTCCATTTTAAGTAACGTTTTTAGATAATTTGAGTTTACGTTTTAGTTAATATAGTTTATTTAAGTCATTTTATTTTATAAAATCACAAAAACATCAGTTTAAAAATAGTGATAGCGTTTATTTAATAGAATTTAACTTTTTAATTTCCTTTAATCTCCCGTAGTTTATAAAACTCAAAATACAATATCATTCGATCACTATCCTTAGTGGTTATTCGACATCGATTGTGTTAAACACCAATTCATCCTCCGTGGGACTTAACGACGGGAATCCACGTATTATTCTCGATCTTAAATTGCATTGGTGTGTGAACTGTTTTGAGTTTCTTACTGATTGGTCATTCACAAGTGACTAACTTGCGTGAGATAACTTGCGGTTTGCACCGATCAGAGATATGGTCGAAAGCTTAAGCTTGTTCCTCTGAGTTCAATCTTGAAGTTATATGTTTCAATCAAGGAAATCTTGAAGCAATAATTCATTCATTCAAGAAGCAGTTTACGACTTACGACTTACAGTACTAGCAACATCAAAAGCATCTACATGATCTAATAGTCTAATCTATTACATATCATCATTCCAACATCTAAGATGAGCACGATGAGCATGTTGCTCACATCTTTTGGCACTAAATGCTGGCTATGCCTTTGTGATGAGCATAACCAACCTAACGGATGCTAAGGATCAAAATGGGAGGATGGATTGATGCAAGCGAAGAAAATTGAAGGCGATTGTGGCGAAGATGAGAATGAAAGATTTCCATTTATGAATCATCTACTCTTTCCATCATACAACAACACATCATTTTCTTTTCCATTCCCTTATACGATATGTGATGATGCACCAAACACGATGCGAGAAAGACCAAGCACCACCTTTCTTCCCATAGGAAGTGGTGGATTTTTAGCTCGTGGCCTTCGTTGAGGCCTAGGTCTTTGAGGTTGGGAGTAAGATGTTCCCTCCTTATAGGAGTCATCGGAATCTTGGCGAGATACACTTGGTTTCTCAACACTTTCATCTTGATGAGGAGAGAAAGGTGACTTCTTTGGTGGTGGATATGGTTTTGGAAAATAGTGAAACCATGGATTGGTATCTTCACTAGATGATGAGGATGATGATGAGGATGTTGTTGTGAGATCTATGATCTCGGGTTTGGTACTCATGTTGATTATGGTTAATTTGAAGGATTGAAGGAATTAGGGTTTGAAATATTATTTGGGATTTTGATGAAGAAGTCGGTGTGCATTGGGATTGTTTTATAGAGCGGGTTCAAGTGGTAAGAGAATTAATGCGTGTGGGTGAAGCAGTAAAAGATATTCTTGAAGCTTCGTGAGTAAGTCATCATTTCTGCGATTGTTCTACTTTAGCGAATGGTTTCGTTTCTACCGAAGTTATAAGTGAATGTGATTAAAAGTAGAAATCGCGTCGACTTTGGTCAACTTTGACCAAAATTGGGAAATTTCTATTTATTCTCTACGGTATATTTTCGCTCCACAATAAGTGATTCGATTATTACTCTCATTAAAAACACTTCCTTTTGTGCAAAATCGTAACCCTAATCTTCTAAATCTCTCATGGCGCTTCAATTTAAACATGATCATAATAAGGTTGCTTTTCTTGGATGCGCTTTCGAGGAGATGAGCTTTATAGGCGATGATTTCTTTCTTACTAAGATCAAAGATTACGTATGCATTGGCGCATTCTCCAAATGCTATATATGAAACTTTGATTACTCAATTTTAGGCGTCGTGAAAAGAGGTGATCTTGAGATTGTTGCAAGTGTTGATGGACAAGTGTATGTGGTGACAGAGGAGGCGATCGAGAGACAACTTCGCTTGGATGATGAGAATGGGTTTATCATTACGATTCTACAATGGTACTTGAAGGGCTTAGGCGATTGGATATCAAAGTACGAGGACAGAGATGTGGTTGAAAAATAAGCTTTGTCCTATGTGGAGGTTCTTGGTTCATACGTTGCTACGATGTATGAGCAATAAGTCGGAGGATGGGATCGGTTTCAACACAAATGAGATGTGGTATTGTTTGCTTATCTAAGGGTTTGACTTATAATTTTCTAAGTATATCTTTGATAATATGGTAGAAAATATAACTAGGAAAAGGGTAAGTTTTGATGTACCCTAGATTCTTCGAGATGATATTGAATGTTTCTACACAAACCCAAGCTTTTCATCCATAAGTGTTTTGACTCCTAAGTTGTTGCTACAATGAGGACTAAATTTGAAGGACACATTTTCCTTTGTTAGCGCCATGTTACCTCGGAGAATGAGGCGCTAATGAGATTAATGTTGTTTACCTTCTTTCAATCCTCTTGATGGAAATCTTTCGGTAGATGGTAATGAGGTCCTTACATTGTTCTTTGAGGCATCTATACCTTCACGAGACCATGTCCTAGTCCGGCACTTATTCAAGTTCCTATTGATGAAGTTCAAGTTTCTATTGATGAAGTTCGGGGATCAAATTGATGAAGTTCGAGGTTGATCTTGATAGATTGCCTACACCAAGTCTGTTAGGACTACATTTGGTCGAGGATGTTCTAATGTTGATCGGGTTAATGTTGCTCTGAGCGGTCTCGAAGTTCAATTTCAATGAACAATCACACGATGCGGATGAGGATCCTATTACACTTACCTCATTATATGCTCACGATGAACAAGCTTACGGTGGGGTGGTGGTCTTAAGAAAGAACTTGCGAAACCAAGTGCATTCTTGGTAATAAGATTGTGGAATTGGAGACTAAAGTTGAGCACTTGGAGAAATTACTAAGTCGAGAAAGGTAAAAGAGTAGTTTGATTTCTTACGAGGAGGAGGCGAAGAGAATCTTAATGAATCTCTTGATATATTGGTGATGTGGCACTTACATCGATGTTTCTTCTCTATTGCTAAATCTTCACGAGCAAGAAGCCTAGCAAGGAGCCTATTCTATATACTAGCAAAAGGCGAAGACAATATTTGAATAAGGTGTGCATTGACACTTCAAAGGAGCCACAAATGGTTGATGCATCTGCGATGTTATAGTTGAGGAGATTGCTTGATCATGGTCAAACTTCATCTATACAAGAACAACCAAATGTTTCACCTTGACGGATAGCGAAGAGGTTTTTATTCTTGGGAGAATGTATAAGTTGAATGCTTCATCGAAGTTTCTCTACACTGTTGAGGAATTGTCTCAACCTATTTCCTCGATGTGGGTTTGATTGTTCCTTACGAAACTCACATTGGTTCTGCTTTGAAATTGGTTCTATTGAGACATCTTACGAGAAAGTACTGAGGACCACGTGATTGATGATCTGTTTGAATTCGGTAGAGTGGTGAAGAACAATATCAAGCTCGAGCTAGATTGTTTGCGATTATGAGAATATGCGGAAGAGTCGTGTTGTGGCTAAATTTCTTCAAGATCGGTATGCTTCGATTTGTCTCACGAAGGAAATTGGAAGCTTGATGCATTCTTTCCTACGATTCTTGATGATCAATGGGATGGTTATATTTCTCAAGGTGCTTGATCCTAATCTTGCAAAACTTATCTTAGGAGAATCTTTTAATGATGATAATTTTGTGGATAAAATGGTGGCACTTGGTAATCAAAGGAAGCAAGAATCTGCGCAAAGAGAAGAGCTCTTATTGATCAAAGAAATAAAGCCAAAAGAAAAACCTATTTGTTGCTCGGAAGAGGAATTATGAGAAGAGTTGTGAAGAATCTTGCTATGTATAATTACGGTATGACAATGAAGCAAATCATGACTTTGTCGATGATGCTTTGATTAAACGATATCATATGGTTATGAAGTTTTCTTCTTACGGTTCTTCTTCTTCTCAATTGGAAAATAGTGCTTCAATGGTGATGTTCCTCTGCCAAGAGGCGAAAGCAGTTGAAATTGTGGATAATTTTGATCTTGTTTTGCCTTGATGGTATCTTGATTGTTCTTCGATACAACACGGTGTTACTCCTTCTTACGATATGGTTGTTTCTGAATCTTCTTTGGTTTCTTCTTAAATGTTGTCGATGTGGAGTTAAGTGATTCTCGATTAGGAGGCGATTCTGACTTGATCTTGATAACATTGTTGGTATGGGACGGTGAGTTTGGTTATAAGAAGTTCGATAGATTGGCTAAGAAACATACTTCAAGGAATCTTGATTTAGATCTCAAGGTGATGAATCTACCTTTATTGGCTGGGCTGTTGATGATTTTCTGAAGGAACTCATGTGGTCTTGGTTGATTGGAAAATTTGAAAGCTTAACTTTTGTTTATAAATTTGGATAATCTTGTTCTTGAGTTTAATTTCTTGAAAGACATTCTTCATTTGGTGACTAGACATGATTTGCGGATCTTTGTATGAACATGTCATTCGATATTATAAGTTTCATTCGACAAGCTGAGTGCGGTTTATATTTGTTGGGTGATCTTGGGTTATGTTTGATTCTCATTCTTCAAATGGTAAAGGATATTCTATTTGGAAGAATTCTCATAAGTGGGAGATTGAGGTTGGAGATTTTATCCTACGCCTTGTGTTCATGTAGTAGACTACATGTGGGATGATTTTGTGTGCGCTATCGGATAAGCTTTATCCTTTATCGATACTTTTATGGAAAGGTTCTTTGAGACACAAGTTGGAAGTGCCTCCTAATTACATTGGCAATGATGAGCGCATCTACTCGATGTGTTGGTTTGATTAAAAATCGACTTATGTCACATTAAGGTTCATCTTGTTTGTAATTTTACAGTTCGTTTGTAATATTTGTTTTGGTTATTTCTTAGTTAAAAAAAAAAAAAAAAATTGTGTTTTGGTTTTATCTAACTTTTCTTGCGGGTTTGTTGTATATTTTTGGTAATTGACTCACGATATACTTTGTGTATGTCAAAGAGTTAGCTAGTCCAAAGTGCAGCTTTGGTAAAGACACATCAAATCATTGATAGTTTGTAATGATTTGCTAAAAATCATAGGGTATCAACCACCTATGCTTTATTCTTTGAGTGTTGTATGGTTTCAATTCACCATGGTTTATTCTATTTGGAATCCAAGAATTGGCTAGCCCACATGTATATGGTGTGTGGTAAAGCGTTGGCATTCCATATTTGGTTCTCAATTCACCAATTCTAAATTGACTAGTCTGAGCAAGCGGCTACGGTAAAGACATTTCAAATCCGTTTATATGGTTCTGGTTTGCCAATAAATCGGATGGTTATCGATGTACCATAGTTTACGAACTTAAACATATGGCTACTCCGGTAGTGATGGCTATTGGTAAAGAGACATCAAATCCATTTATTTTCAATGATTCACCTCTCACGAGTTAACACACTGGATGTGATGAGAATAGTATGAAACTAATGCATTTTGATGTACCTCTTGTCATTTGTTCTTTGCAAAGATATGAAGTTTGAGTTTCTTCATCATAGAGATGTTCTTTGGATTCTTTGTTCTTTGTTGTTTGTGCTCAATCCTCAGTCTTTGTAAGATCTATCAAGCTGGAACTTAACAAGTCAAATTCCGGTTTAGGGAGGATTGTTGGGAATTATGTGAAAGTCCGGATTATCTTTGATATTAATGCGAAGTGTTTCTCTTGGTGAAGTGGATTCTGAAGACATAATCTGTGAAGTATAATAGTTATTAGTTTGTTTACTGCGGAAGTGTTTATTCCGTGTTTAGTTTATTTAGTGTTGATATACATGAGCTTTATTAGGAAGTGATTGTGTATATCTTATTTAGTTTTATGATTATCGTTTCTTGGAAAGCGGTTTAGCGATATTGTTTAGGGTTCCTTATCTATAAAGGAACACATTAGAAAAGTTATGTACCGATCGGAAAATTGAGGTGTTAGTTAATATAAAGATCCATAGAGGATCAAAAGTTCTTAGTTATTTGTTACTTGTGTTTATATTCACGATAAACATTAGTAGTAGAGATTGTCTTTTATTGTGCTTGTGATTACATAGGCATACATAACGATCCACGAGCTCAAGATCTATCAAGGTCTTTGTTTGTTTCAACGATAGCAAAACCAACTAATGTTCCCATTCCTCTGGGAGTGTCGGTGACATTAAAGCGGCGGGTCAAAGTCTCAAGGCAATACAAGGAATGATAGGACCTTGCAAGCTAAGAATGTGTATTGGAAAAGAGTGAAGATCACCCTAGGAACACTATGTTTGAGTTGAATAAAGCGATCGTGTTGATTCTAGTATTAGCTATAAGCGTCTTGTAATTAATTGAATTATGCTACTACTTGCAAAACATGTAATGAATGATTGATTTCGGTACTAATCATGAATGTGTTGTGAATGGGTTGTCTAATGCTATCAATTGCCCGATTAAAGCTGCGATTATAAAAATCAAGCTAAGAAGGCTAAAGGCAAAGGCAAAAGAAAATTAGAAAACGGTGAAAACCCACGGGAAGAAAATTTAGTAATATAGGTTATCAATGGATACCCTCTTGGTACATGAGGTTAATGAGTTTACCCTCAATTTACTAAGACAATGCCCACTAGAGAATAGATGCCTCTTGGTAGAACTATTCCTTTAAGAAGTGAACATACTTTGAATAGGTCAAATCGACACTAATGCATCTATTCCTAATGATTCCATTGCTTCTATTTACGATATAGGTGTTTCTATTTACGATGAGTGTTCCAATCAACTGTTACTAACAAAATGGAACCCATTCTTGCATGGGGATCCCAATTATCGATTATCCATTCTTGTCTTTGTTCAGCTGCGGATCGTTCAAATCGTTCGTGGTACACGGACTCATTTGTTCCAAGCATATATTTGGAGACGGTCATGACTCATGAACTTCGTGAGTAAATTCATCGGAGCAGTTAGATTCGGGAATGATCATTTGGTGCAATTATGGGTTATGGAGATTATGTTGTCGGTGATAGTGTTATCTCCGGGGTATACTACGTAGAAGGTCTTGGTCATAACTTATTTTACGTCGGTCAATTACGTGATTACGATCTAGAAGTGGCATTCGGAAAACATACTTGTTTCGTTAGAGAACTTGATGGTAAGGAACTTTTAAGAGGAACTCGTGGTTCAAATCTATACACCATCTCTATCGAAGATATGATGAAGTCTTCTCCAATTTGCTTGTTGTCAAGGGCGTCGAAAACAAAGTCATGGTTATGGCATCGTCATCTCAATCACTTGAACTTTGGCACCATCAATGATCTCTCCATAAAGGACTTAGTTGTAGGTTTACCTAGACTAAAGTATGAAAAGGATCATCTTTGTTCAGCTTGCCAATTGGGAAAAAGCAAGAAATATACCCACAAACCCAAGCCTACAAACTCAGTTACAGAAGTTCTTCATACAATTCACATGGACTTATGTGGACCCATGAGAGTGCATAATATTTTTGGGAAGAAATATGTATTAGTTGTGGTTGATGATTACTCTCGATTCACAGGTTAAGTTCTTAGGACAAAGGATGAAACACGGATATCATCATCAAACTTATCAAGCATTTGCAGTTCGACTTAACAAAACTATCGAATCATCCGAACGAGACAATGGGCCGGTTTGTTAATAAACAACTTAGTGAGTTTTATGAAAGTGTTGGAATCGGTCATCAAAGAAGTGTTTCACGAACTCCTCAGCGAGCGGTGTAGTTGAAAGGCAATCGAACTCTTGTGGAAGCCGCAAGAACAATGTTGATTTACTCAAAGGTTCCAATGTTTCTTTGGTGAAGCCATTGCATGCTGCATGCTACACTCAAAATCGATCCTAATTCACTTTGCTCATGGAAAAACTCCATATGAACTTGTCACAATAGAAAACCTAATTTATCATTCCTTCGTGTGTTTGGTGCATTGTGTTATCCAACTAATGAGGGTCAAGACTTAGGCAAACTTAAAGCTAAAGCGAGACATTGGAGTGTTTGTAGGATATGCACCAAACAAAAAGGGATACGAATCTACAACAAAAGAACCCGAAATATCATGGAAACAATTCACGTTATGTTCGATGAGGCGACCGGTCCAATGGCTCCGGACAACCCGATTACGGACTCGCATCATCATGTAGTCCCATCAGTTCTACTCTTGTTTACGGCTCCTCGCAAGAACTCCTTATGTACCTCCTTGAGAAGATGACTTGAAGAAACTATTTGATCCAATGTTTGATGAACACTATGAACCAGCGCTAATGATCATCAATCCCATCATCGGTCGCTTTATCCTGTCGATGAAGTCAATCCTTGATTTCTATGTCATTAAGTCGGGAAGCGCTGCTGGCGATCAATCGATCTCGTCAACAAACCTTCAATCACCGAGTGTACATCAAGGAATTGTTTCGATTCACAAGATGAAGTAAATCCCTTTGCTACTCACGAAGATGCTCCATTTGAAAATATATTTGCTCTATTTCATCATCGAACCATCTTCATCGGAGACATCGACTCTGCTACTTTAGTTCCACAACAACAACCACATGAACACCTTAGAAAATGGACACATGATCACCCATTGGACAACATCATTGGAAACCCTTCTCGTCACCGTATCCACTTGTAAACAACACTCTTCGATGCCTTATGGTGCTTCTTCAACTCCGTACTCTCTAAGATCGAACCTAAAGATGTTAAAGCGCTATGAATGAAGGCAATTTGGTTCAATGCCATGCAAGAAGAAATCCATGAGTTTGATCGATTAGATGTATGGGAATTAGTACCTGCTCGGGCGTGCTATGATCATTGCTCTAAAGTGGATCTTCAAAGTGAAGCTTGATGAGCATGGTGATGTGTTGAAAAATAAGGCTAGGTTAGTGGCTAAGGATATCTTCAAGAAGAAGGTATTGAATTTGAGGAATCTTTGCTCTATTGTTCGTATCGAAGCTATCGGAATCTTCTTGGCTAATGCGGCTAGTAAGAACATAGTCGTATATCGGATGGATGTGAAACCGCCTTTCTTAATGGTGATTTGAAAGAGGTGGTTTCGTCGACCAGAGAGGGTTTTAATGAATCGAGCATCCTACTCATGTCTATCGCTTAAAAAGGCCCTTTACTGGTTTGAAGCAAGCTCCTAGAGCATGGTATGATCTGTTGTTAAAGTTTCTTCTATCTCTTGGATTGACAAAGGGAGCGAGTTGATCCGAAATTGTTCACCGAAAGTCGTGCAAACATTTAATTCACGTTCGGATTTATGTTGATGATATTATCTTTGCCTCGTGACCCCAATGAATGTGATCATTTTCAAAGAAATGGGTTCCAAATTTCAAATGTCAATGATGGGACAAATGTCATTTTTCTTGGGATTACAAATTTCACAAAGTCCGGAGGCATTTTATAAATCAATCTAAATATGCAAATGAGATCTTAAAGAAATTTGGATTTGTTTCATGTGACACCGTTGACACTCCCATGATTGGCGTACCAAAGGCGGATGAGGACCACTCGGGATCATGGTAATCAAATGAAATATCGTAGTATGATTGGATCACGATGTACCTCACGACTAGTAGACCGGACATCTTGTTATTTGTGTGCATGTGTGCTAGATATCGAGCTAAGCCTACTAAAAAGCACCTTAAGCGGGTTTTCGGTATCTCAAGGAACCATCAATATGGGACTATGGTACTCGAAGGACACGGTATGTCACTAACGACCTATCGGATCTTGATCATGCGGGATGTCAAGATACACGTCGAAATCGTCGGGAGGTACTCGATTTTGGGTGATAAGCTTGTGAGTTGGTCTTCAAAGAAGCGAATGAGTACTTCTATTTCCTCTGAGGTGAATACATAGCCATGTCATCCTATTGTGCTCAAATCCTTTGGATGAGATCCCATTATCGACTATGGCTTTGAATTCAAAAATCCCTCTGTCTTGTGATCATAAAAGTGCTATTGCTCTCTCAAGCTACAACGTTCAACATTCAAGAGCAAAGCACATCGATATTCGACATCATTTCATCCGGGAACAAGTAGAAAGCGGTGTGGTGGAACTCTATTTTGTGAAGTCGAGAATACCGGTTAGCGGACATCTTCACCAAAGCTCTTCGAGAACGTTTTGAGTTTATTCTTCCACGACTTGGCTTGAAAAGCCTTCAACCGAAACACTATTACGTTGAAAGGATTCTTTTACTATTTTACTTAATTTAGTTAACAAAGTGTCCCAAACTTATTCTTCTATGATAATAACTTAGATATTGGGGATGATTTTCTTGAGCGAGGAAAGAGATGGTGGGAAGAAGGACTTTCTCTCTTTCTAACTTCCCAACAGAGCAAGTAGTAGAGGAGTCAAAAGCAGATGATGAAGAGAATGTAGAGGACACAACATATCTAGGTCGGTTGAAATCTCTTGAGTGTTAGGCGGGACTTTTCAAGAAAGAAAAGAGCAGGATAAAGTGTCTTTTGCCCAAAATTTATTGCATGTACGAGTAAGTGAAAAGGAAGTGAACAGTTGGCAAAAATTTTCACTAGAACATGTTTGGTGGTTTTCCAATAATGAAAGAATTAATGGAAGATGTACTTTTCCAGTAAATGTTTGACACGTCCCCTCCCTCCACCCCGCTAAAAACAACCCCGTACCCACTATAAAAGAGAGTGTCGATTGAGATAATCACAACCACTTCACAAATTTATTGTTGTATGAATTGAAGTGCATTTACTCTCATGAGCTTACAATAGGTCTCGGA
Source organism: Chrysanthemum lavandulifolium (assembly GCA_022545495.1). NCBI lineage: Eukaryota > Viridiplantae > Streptophyta > Magnoliopsida > Asterales > Asteraceae > Chrysanthemum > Chrysanthemum lavandulifolium. The sequence goes on from CM040239.1 coordinate 251,026,218, forward strand.
TACCACACAATTCACTTGAAACTTTTATTATGTGTTTAAGTTTGAGTGGTCAAGAGCATAAAAATTGTCATTCAACAAGTGTATATTTAGTATAACAACGTGTAATTCTTTAAATCATTCAATAAGGATTTACACATTTTAAAAGGAAATACTTGTGTTTGCATTTATGGCGGCTCATACTTTTCTCTTTGGTATGGGAAATTTAGATAAAATAAATAAAAATAAATAAAAATAAAAGAAAACTGAATATCAAATGAGACATTTATTACACTCATTTTCTAGTGAGATTAATAAAAAAGATAAAAATAAATAAACAACTTACATCATCATTTTAAAAATTAATATCTCATAAACCACTTATCGTTAAGTTAAATTGATTACAACATCATATACAGCGTAAAGACAGTTTTCATTTAACAAACATTTCTATATACTTTCGACGAACTTCATTTTCTAGTTTTACCCACAAGAAAATCGCATGTGACATGTAATTTTATAAATCACATGTGACTTTGTAAAATCAAATGTGATTTGTAATTTAAACTTTAAAAGTCACATCACAAATCACATGTGATTTGTAATTTAAACTTTAAAAGTTGCCTCAAAAATCACATGTGATTTCTTATAGTGTATTTTCGGTTGCTTAACGATTTACTATTTGCAATATATTTTGTTTTCTAAAGAAATATAAGTCATTTAATATGGATCAAAATATGAGTTCTAGAGATGCTCCATTTAATCTTGAATTTTAGTAGTCTTAGATTACTTACCCTCGAATACCAAACCCTTAATCAAATTGCATCCTATTCTCATATGGTTAGTCGTTCCTTTCTAAGATAAATTAAAATTTAAATATTTATGTGAACGAAATGATGTTCTAATATATTATTATAGAATTATGACAGTAAAAAGCTGAAAAGGTAAACCTATATTGCCAAAAATGTATTTGTTAATGTTTTCTTGGCATATTGCCTATTATGTTTTTGTTGATGTATTTATTTAAAACATAAAGTTATTGTGGATATTAAAGATCACATACTTTATTGGCATTATAATATATTTACATGTTCGCCATATATACTATTTTTATGAATTAATAGATGCAGTAGTATTTTATAATTTATGAAAGTTGAATCTATTAAGCTGAAACAAACTTTTTTTTATTTTATTTAAATTTTGGTTAACATAGTATAACAAAGTTAAATTTCTATGATCATACCTTAGATATTAGGGGATGATTTTTCTCTCAGTAAACTCATAACTGTTTGTAATTATTAATTTTTCTTTTTAAAAGTGTTACTGCCTTCATAACTCGTTTATTGTATTTCTTTCGCAATCACATACTTTATTGGCATTATAAGATATTAACTATATTTATATGTTTGCCATACGTACTTTTTTAATGATTTTATAAATGCAATAGTTTTTTATAATTAATAAAAGTTGAGACTATTAAGTTGAAAGGATTCTTTTTACTATTTTACTTAATTTAGTTAACAAAATGTCCCAAACTTATTCTTCTATGATGATAACTTAGATATTAGGGGATTTTTTTTACTGAACCGAGGAAAGAGATGGTGGGGAAGAAGGACTTTCTCTCTTTCTAACTTCCCAACAGATCAAGTAGTAGAGGAGTCAAAAGGAGATGATGAAGCGAATGTAGAGGACAAAACATATCTAGGTCGGTTGAAATCTCTTGAGTGTTAGGCATTACTTTTCAGGAAAGAAAAGAGCAGGATAAAGTTTCTTTTGCCCAAAAGTTATTGCATGTACGAGTAAGTGAAAAGGAACTGAACAGTTGCCAAAATTTATCACTAGAACAGTTGGCAAAATTTGGACCGTCCCCTCCCCACTAAAAACAACCCCGTACCCACAATAAAAGAGAGTGTCGATTGAGATAATCACTACCACTTCACAAATTTATTGTTGTATGAATTGAAGTCCATTTATTCTCATGAGCTTACAATAGGTCTCAGATAACTCACAATTCACTTGAAAATTTTATTATATGTTTAAGTTTGAGTGGTCAAAGAGCATAAAAAATTGTCATTCAACAAGTGTATATTTCGTATAACAATGTGTAATTCTTTAAATCATTCAATAAGGATTTACACATTTTAAAAGGAAATACTTGTGTTTCCATTTACTTAACTGGGTCATACTTTTCTCGTTGGTATTGGGAAATTTAGATAAAAAAAAAATAAATAAATAAATTAAAATAAAAGAAAACTGAAGATCAAATGAGACATTTATTACACTCATTTTCTAGTGAGATTAATAAAAAAGATAAAAATAAATAAACAACTTGTATCATCTTTTAAAAATTAATATCTCATAAACCACTTATCGTTCAGTTAAACTAATTACAACATCATATACAGCGTAAAAACATTTTTCATTTACCAAGCACTTCTATATACTTTCGACGAACTTCATTTTCTAGATTTTTTGTGAGTGTCCTTATTTACCCACAAGAAAATCACATGTGACTTGTAATTTTATAAATCACATGTGACTTTGTAAAATCAAATGTGATTTGTAATTTTTTTTTTCATCAAATCATTTTATTAAACGAACAGACTTTTCATCAAATCATTTGTAATTTAAACTTTAAAAGTCACATCACAAATCACATGTGATTTGTAATTTAAACTTTAAAAGTTGCCTTAAAAATCACATGTGATTTCTTATAGTGTATTTTCGTTTGCTTAACGATTTACTATTTGCATGATATTTTGTTTTCTAAAGAAATATAAGTCATTTAATATGGATCAAAATATGAGTTCTAGAGAGGCTCCACTTAATCACTGAATTTTTAGTAGTCTTGGTTACTTACCCTCGAATACCAAACCCTTAATCAAATTGTATCCTATTCTCATATGGTTAGTCTTTCCTTTCTAAGATAAATTAAAATTTAAATATTTATGTGAACCAAAAGATGTTCTAACATATTATTATATAATTATATTTGCAAAAAAGTCGAAAAGGTAAAGTTATATTGCCAAAAATGTATTTTTAATGTTTTCTTGGCATATTGCCTTAAATGTTTTGTTAATGTATTTATTTAAAACATAAAGTTATTGTGGATATTAAAGATCACATACTTTATTGGCATTATAATATATTTACATGTTCGCCATACGTACTATTTTTATGAATTAATAGATGCAGTAGGATTTTATAATTTATGAAAGTTGAATCTATTAAGCTGAAACAACTTTTTTTTGATTTTATTTAAATTTAGGTTAACATAGTATAACAAAGTTATATTTCTATGATCATACCTTAGATATTAGGGGATGATTTTTCTCTCCGTAAACTCATAACTGTTTGTAATTATTAATTTTTCTTTTTAAAAGTGTAACTGCCTTCATAACTCGTTTATTGTATTTCTTTCGCAATCACATACTTTATTGGCATTATAAGATATTAATTATATTTACATGTTTGCCATACGTACTATTTTAATGAATTTATAAATGCAATAGTTTTTTATAATTAAAAAAAGTTGAGACTATTAAGTTGAAAGGATTATTTTTACTATTTTACTTAATTTAGTTAACAAAGTTTCCCAAACTTATTCTTCTAGGATAATAACTTAGATATTAGGGGATGATTTTTACAGAACCGAGGGAAAGAGATGGCGGGGAAGAAGGACTTTCTCTCTTTCTAACTTCCCAACAGAGCACGTAGTAGAGGAGTCAAAAGCAGATGATGATGCGAATGTAAAAGACAAAACATATCTAGGTTGGTTGAAATCTCTTGAGTGTTAGGCGGGACTTTTCTGGAAAGAAAAGAGCAGGATAAAGTTTCTTTTCCCCAAAAGTTATTGCATGTACGAGTAAGTGAAAAGGAAGTGAACAGTTGGCAAATTTTTTCACTAGAACATGTTTGGTGGTTTTCTAATAATGAAAGAATTAATGGAAGATATACTTTTCCAGTAAATGTTTGACACGTCCCTCCGCCCCCTAACTAAAAACAACCTCGTACCCACTATAAAAGAGAGTGTCGATTGAGATAATCACTACCACTTCACAAATTTATTGTTGTATGAATTGAAGTGCATTTACTCTCATGAGCTTACAATAGGTCTCGAATACCTCATAATTCACATGAAATTTTTATTATGTGTTTAAGTTTGAGTTGTCAAAGAGTGTTAAAAATTGTCGTTCAACAAGTATATATTTCGTATAACACTGTGTAATTCTTTAAATTATTCAATAAAGATGTACACATTTTAAAAGGAAATACTTGTGTTTGCATTTACTTAGCTGTCTCATACTTTCTCTTTGGTATTGGGAATTTTAGATAAAAAAAATAAATAAAAAATAAATAAAAAAACTAAAGATCAAATGAGACATTTATTACACTCATTTTCTAGTCAGATTAATAAAAAAGATAAAAATAAATAAACAACTTACATCATCATTTTAAAAATTAATATCTCATAACCACTTATCGTTAAGTTAAACTAATTACAACATCATATACAGCGTTTCATTTAACAAGCATTTCTATATACCTCCAACGAACTTCATTTTCTAGTTTTTTTTGTGAGTGTCCATACTTACCCCCAAGAAAATCACATGTGACTTGTAATTTTATATATCACATGTGACTTTGTAAAATCAAATGTGATTTGTAATTTAAACTTTAAAAGTTACATCACAAATCACATGTGATTTGTAATTTAAACTTTAAAGTTGCCTAAAAAATAACATATTTCTTATAGTGTATTTCGGTTGCTTAACGATTCACAATTTGCAAGATAATTTGTTTTTTAAAGAAATATGAGTCATTTAATATGGATCAAAATATGAGTGCTAGAGTTGCTCCATTTAATCACTGGATTTTTAGTAGACTTTTTTCAACTTACCCCCGAATACCAAACCCTTCTAGAAATCAAATTTCATCCTATTCTCATATAGTTAGTCGTTCCTTTCTAAGATAAATTAAAATTTAAATATTTATGTGAACCAAAAGATGTTCTAACATATTATTATAGAATTAAGACTACAAAAAGTTTAAAAGGTAAAGTTATATTGCCAAAAATGTATTAGTTAATGTTTTCTTGGCATATTGCCTAAAATGTTTTTCTTAATGTATTTATTTAAATCGTAAAGTTATTGTGGGTGTTAAAGATCGCATACTTTATTGGCATTATAATATATTTACATTTCGACATACGTACTATTTTATCAATTAATAAATGCATTAGTATTTTATAATTTATGAAAGTTGAATCTATTAAGTTGAAACAACTTTTTGATTTTATTTAAACTTAGTTAACATAGTATAACAAACTTATATTTCTATGATCATACCATAGATATTAGGGGATGATTTTTCTCTCAATAAATGCATAACTGTTTGTAATTATTAATTTCACTTTAAAAAAGTGTAATTGCCTTCATAACTCGTTTATGGTATTTTTTTCGCTATCACATACTTTATTGGCATTATAAGATATTAACCTATATTTACATGTTTGCCATACGTACTATTTTAATAAATTAATAAATGCAATTGTTTTTTATAATTAATAAAAGTTGAGACTATTAAGTTGAAAGGATTCTATTTACTATTTTACTTAATTTAGCTAACTATGTGTCCCAAACTTATTCTTCTATGATAATAACTTAGATATTAGGGGATGATTTTTACGGAACCGAGGAAAGAGATGGTGGGGAAGAAGGTCTTTCTATCTTTCTCTCTCTCCCTCTCTATAATGAAATAATTAATGGAAGACGTACTTTTCTAGTAAATGTTTGACACCCCCCCACCCTAAAAACAACCTCGTACCCAGTATAAAAGAGAGTGTCGATTGAGATAATCACTACCACTTCACAAATTTATTGTTGTATGAATTGAAGTGCATTTACACTCATGAGCTTACAATAGGTCTTGGATAGCTCATAATTCACTTGACATTTTTATGATGTGTTTAAGTTTGAGTTGTCAAAGAGCGTTAAAAATTGTTATTCAACATGTGTATATTTCGTATAACATTGTGTAATTCTTTAATATATTCAATAAAGATTTACACATTTTAAAAGGAAATACTTGTGTTTGCATTTACTTAACCGTCTCATACTTTTCTCTTTGGTATTGGGAATTTTAGATAAAATAAATAAATAAAAAATAAATAAAAGAAACAACTTAATATCAAATGAGACATTTATTACACTCATTTTCTAGTCAGATTAATAAAAAAGATAAAAATAATTAAACAACTTACATCATCATTTTAAAAATTAATATCTCATAAACCAATTATTGATATATTAAACTAATTACAACATCATATACAGCGTAAAAATATTTTTCATTTTACAAGCATTTCTATATACTTTCGACGAACTTAATTTTCTAGTTTTTTTGTGAATGTCCATATTTACCCCCAAGAAAATCACATGTCACTTGTAATTTTTATAAATCACACGTGACTTTGTAAAATCAAATGTGATTTGTAATTTAAACTTTAAAAGTCACATCACAAATCACATATGATTTGTAATTTAAACTTTAAAATTTTCCTCAAAAATCACATGTGATTTCTTAAAGTGTATTTTCGGTTGCTTAACAATTTACTATTTGCAAGATATTTTGTTTTAAAGTAATATGAGTCATTTAATATGCATCAAAATATGAGTGCTAGAGTTGCACCATTTAATCACTGAATTTTTATTAGTCTTGGTTGAACTTACCCCCAAATACCAAACCCTTCTAGAATTCAAATTGCATCCTATTCTCATATGGTTAGTCATTCCTTTCTAAGATAAATTAAAATTTAAATATTTATGTGAAGCAAAAGATGTTCTAACATATTATTATAGAATTATGACTGCAAAAAGCTGAAAAAGGTAAAGTTATATTGCCAAAAAGGTATTAGTTAATGTATTCTTGGCATATTGCCTAAAATGTTTTTGTTAATGTATTTATTTAAGACATAAAGTTATTGTGGATATTAAAGATCAAATACTGTATTGGCATTATAGTATATTTACATGTTCGCCATACGTATTATTTTTATGAATTAATAAATGTAGTTGTATTTTATAATTTATGAAAGTTGAATCTATTAAGTTGAAACAACTTTTTTTGATTTTATTTAAATTTAGTTAACATATTATAACAAACCTATATTTCTATGATCATACCTTAGATATTAGGGGATGATTTTTCTCTCAATAAATGCAAAACTGTTTGTAATTATTAATTTTTCTTTATAAAAGTGTAACTGCCTTCATAACTCGTTTATTGTATTTTTTTGCTATCAAATACTTTATTGGGATTATAAGATATTAATTATATTTACATGTTTGCCATACGTACTATTTTAATGAATTTATAAATGCAATAGTTTTTTATAATTAATAAAAATTGAGACTATTAAGTTGAAAGGATTCTTTTTTCTATTTTACTTAATTTAGTTAAAAAAAGTGTCCCAAACTTATTCTTCTATGATAATAACTTAGATATTAGAGGATGATTCTTACTGAACCGAGGAAAGAGATGGTGGGGAAGAGGACTTTCTCTCTTTCTAACTTCCCAACAGAGCAAGTAGTAGATGAGTCAACTAGGGGTGGCAATCGAGTCCTGTTCGTGTTAACCTATTCGGGTTCGCGTGTTGGTAGGTTAGTATAGCCTTTACCCAAACATGACTCATTTATTAATCGTGTCAAGAAACTCAACCCTAACCCACACCTGCATAACACATGTAATCCATTTGTGACCCGTTTAACCCATTTAAGTAAATAGGTCAAGTGTTAATAAAGCTGGTGGTTTGTCGATTTAACTAGTTTAAACGCAAAAAATGATATGAGGATCTAAAATATGATAAGAATAACATACAAATAACTATGCGGCTGTTTTATGAATTTTAAGCGTCAATTTTCTTGATATCTAAGGTATAAAATTATAATTCACTCATACTAAGTAAATAACAAAATACATTTAATCCACATCCAACATAAAAACCAGGTTATATATTTTATTTTTTAAGATCTTATATACTTACTCAACCCAAACAGGACCCGATTATTAAATGGGTTAGACAGGTTGACCCGTTTTTTTACCCAAACTTGTTTATCCTCAACCCAAACCTGTTTAACTTCGTGTCGGGTTCGTGTCGTTTATCGTGTCGTGTCGAGAATTGACACCCCTAAGTCAAACGCATATGATGAAACGAATGTTGAGGACACAACATATCTAGGTCGGTTGAAATCTCTTGAGTGTTAGGCGAGACTTTTCAGGAAAGAAAAGTGCAGGATAAAGTTTCTTTTGCCTAAAAGTTATTGCATGTATGAGTAAGTGAAAAGGAAGTGAACAATTGGCAAACATTTTCACTAGAACATGTTTGGTGGTTTTCCAATAATCAAAGAATTAATGGAACATGTACTTTTCCATAAATGTTTGACACGTCCCCAACTAAAACAACCCGTACCAGCTATAAAAGAGAGTGTCGATTTAGATAATCACTACCACTTCACAAATTTATTGTTGTATGAATTGAAGTGCATTTACTCTCATGAGCTTACAATAGGTCTCGGATACCTCACAATTCACTTGAAATTTTTACTATGTGTTTAAGTTTGAGTGGTCAAAGAGCATTAAAATTATCATTCAACAAGTGTATATTTCGTATAACACTATGTAATTCTTTAAATCATTTAATAAGGATTTACACATTTTAAAAGGAAATACTTGTGTTTGCATTTACTTAACTGTCTCATACTTTTCTCTTTGGTAATAGGTGTTGATCCCAGTTGAGCAAACGATCTAATATAGAAACTGACTTGTAACAAAAGCTTTTCAAGTATTACGCGGAATTTAACACTTGATCTTAAGAAGAAGAACAATTAACATTCAACACCTCAATATTATTTATTAATACGAATACTCTTCCAAGATTAGGGTTTTGCAACCTTGAAGTGTATCGACCTTAGATATAAAACATACGATATCTAACCTAGCCTAGGACCTCCTTTTATAGGCTAAGAGTCCTATACAATATACAATACGTAACCTACAAGATAAATATCTTTCCATATTTATCGATACAATAAACTAACTGACTATAGAAAACTAGCGATCCTTACAATATACTATCGTGATTCTGAATACTACTAGCACGGTTATCTTCATCGGTGGTTACACTTCTTGATCGTGGTTATCTTCAAGCTTGTCCGTGGTTCCATTACTTAAAGTAATTCATCAATAAAGGAACCTAAAACCCAACAATCCTCCCTAAACTTGATAAATTCTATGAAATTCTCAAGTTTCTTTTAAAACAAAACATCGATGTGGAGGATGTAACCAAATACTTACTTTTAAGTATCTTCTCATACTTCTTCAACAAGTCATAAGCTTGACTATCATAGGACAATAACATCTTGAAACAACCCGGCTTCAACATTTGAGCAATGATTCACCGGATGATTATTCAATTTAGGATAATCACCTTCTACAAGCATATGAATAATACGTCGAAAGCAGTTAAAACATGAACTCCGCAGGTTTGATATAGAAACCGAGTAACTTGACCATTGTAGAGTCCTTGCCATTCGAGTTCGGTATGAGTGGCTCAAATAGAATCTTCAAATTATGATACATCGACCTCTCATGATAATCATCACGGATGTACTTCACCAAAATTATTCTTATAAAGTACCCAAAGATTCATCAAATCATCTCTATCAAAATATTGAAGCATTTGAGAAAATTTATTATACTAAAACATCATTATTGAGTCTTTGAATTTTCCAAACACCTTCACTTCCATCTAAAGATTAAACTCATAAGAAATGATTTGATTCACATACGCAACAACTTTCAACTTCTTAGAATCGGATGTCTCTGAACCTCGGATGTTCTTTTAGTTTACTTTGCATCCATGCATCATGCTCTTTAATCCACTCTTTCTCCTTTTGAGAATCCATCGGATGAAATCATCATTATTAATTAGCATACATGTCTCATAGATTTCCAAAATTCTTTTAAATGAACAGTACTAATATTTTCGGAAAAATATATACCGTAATTCTTGATAATCCTCATCAAAACATTCCTCAACCGAGCAATAGAAGGAGGTTTCTTTCTTACAATCGTCTTCTTTTCTTTACTAACCTTCTTTGCCAACATTCTCGAAGTCTAGCCTTTTCTTCATCATCGAACAAAGCCCATTCTTGTCTTTGTATATTCATCATTGATCAATTACGAAGCTTTAAGATAGTTTTGAGATTCATACCATGTAGCTAGTATCTTGACTAGATTCTTCTTCATCTTTCTTTCTTCTCCAAAGCGCTCTGTCCTCCTCTTCTAAACTTCTAGCAAACTCTCTATCATAAGCCTCTTGTTACTTTTATTTTTGAACTTGATTACTACTTCTTTGCCTTTTCCAACATTAGTTTTGACCATTTTTTTCTTCAAAGGTTCACCAATAACCAAACTTTTACCTTTTGGTTTACCTTTTGATTTATATGTGATGGGCGAATAGATAAAGCATGTGCAATTATTGATGTAGGTATAGATGATGTTTTGCTCAGATTAATCAATGTTCTTGCAGACCTCTTTCTCTACTTCTTTAGGCTTAGATGGTAATTCGAGAAGAGTTGTAACAATGATAGAAGTAGTTGTGATAGCGATGGGTATGACGGATAGTAGAAACAATAGCCAATCGAAACATCGGTGGTTACAAAAGTACTAACGGGGGTTTCGGATATACTATCGATGGTTGTGTTACGCACTATGTCAACATTCTTCAATTCTTCAAGAACAACAAACATTCGACTTTATCGAAACTACAAATTCTTGATCTCCACCGTCAACATCTTCTTCCATAGTAACACCAGCAGATACATTCCAGCCTCCCACGAAGTCATGCCATCACTCCTCCCTGTTTGGATACATCATCCACATTGAGTAGAAGAAGAGTTCACCTTCGTTTTCATACGCCTCAAAGCTTTCAAAAGCAGCAAGTCCAGTCTCTTCACTCTCTCCAAAACCAAGACCCTATGCTTTAATCTCCGAATAGTTTTACCACGAAGCACGGTGACCTCCATGAGACTAGAAATCTTATCCTCCATTTTAGCATCTGAGCAGTCAATTCATTTACCGTTCAAGAATATCCTCCCACTTAGGCACTGTGTTATACGGTCGAGAGGTGGTTCATCGAAAAAGTCATCATGTACATAGTCATCAACCATCAATTCATTATTAGGTTCAATCTATCCTCATCACTTGTACGTGTTAGCTGCTCGAGCGATGAATCCTTGGATATAAAAGACATAGCACCGAGCCAGGCACGATCATCTATGTACCTGTAGCGGCCGGTTGGCTGGGATACCTCCACTGTGTTAGCTCTAAAGAACTTTCCACATTAGGAGTTGCCAAAGGTTGGGTCTTATTAATGTTTCCACTATCACGACTAGCATCTAAGCATGAATCGATGGTGGAAGCCCTTCCAATCATGTCACCTCCACCCGTGTGACCTCGGTAACCATACCACTAGCACTAGCACGAGGAAGGCGGGTGCCTGTGTTCTCTAGCCTCATTAAACTCGGGGCGGTAGGAAAATTGAGCATGTGAGGAAACAAAGGAACATCTCTAAGAACAACATTACGTGGCGGATTCCTCATATGCAAACACTCGAGGAATCATCGATGTACGCATACTCTCTAACATGTTCAATAGGATCTGGATTTGATGTTCCACAACAATTGAACAAATCGAGGATACAAATAATAATTTCCTTCTTCCTAATATTCGCACTAACCCTCATAAATCATCCTAGACCGATTAAATTTCCTTCCATCGACAAACAAATAATAGCGTAGCAATTTTGAAGGAAAATCATTAAAACTGTGGTCTTATTGCTCATACACATCAACAAAGTGTGAATCAAAAACTTCCATTGTGGAGAAAAGCAGATTCTTAAAAATTGTACCTTTTCACCTCGTATGTGTAGCCTAATCTCTAAACCAGCCACAATCTCAACATCGGAAAGATTATCAACACCATCGGCATCATCAAGCCATGAAACTTCTCTAATAAGCTCCTCGAAACCAAAATAGCATTCTCATCCACCTAGTACTAAAACCTCCAACCCATTAACCTCTTCAATTTTAGCATTCTTCAAAAGCTATCGTATGTAGGCTTTTAAAATGGTAGGTTCAACCGTTAAAGCAAAGTGAATGGGACTATGAACAAGAAAATCAATCATTTGATGAAACCCTTGAGCGAGCATCTTTGGTGAGAATAGCAACAAGATTATGTGAAGTGGAGTACAACTCAGCCATTGTGATGAATGATATGAATGAAGTGGGTTTGTGAAGAAAGCAACCAAAGTGATTAGGGTTTTAGGATATTTGCAAGTGAAAGTGATCCATCCGTGAGTTTGGGAAGTGATATATATACTTTTTCCAAAGTGTCAAAAACAACCCCTGAAGTATCAAAACAGAGTAACATACGATCCGTTGTTCCACAACAACTGTCCGCAGTTGTAACACACTATCTGTGGATACAGATAATCACTCCTTCCAACTGATCAACATTAGAGCAAGCAAATCCATGCTAATTGAAATGGTATCTCACAAGATATGAAGGATTACACAACAATCATCTATAACACAAAACTATTTTTTTTTTTTTTTTTTTTTTTAAACACAAACATAAGCATAACAACCACTAGCTCCTTATGCACACACATCCTTCTTTCTGCAAGACAACACAAAACAAACACAAAGACAAAGAGTATGGTATGGGTGGTTAGTAATAGCCTTAAGTGGTTACAAACAACCTATCCGAGGTTAGAGCAATAAAGTCAACATAGTCAACTTCTAGAATATATCACGGTCAATCCCAAGAACCTCATTAACTTTCCAACCACATTTAACACCTTGCCTTAGTTACTCCGGTAACCTAATCCTCACTTATAAAAGCACCCAAATATCATATAACGCCCAAACCAATCAAGAGATAAAAACCTAATTGCTCCAAAATCCCCGATCAATCAAAATGTGGAACCTAGTTGGAACAAACCGAAGTGGTTGATCTAACCACCTCATCATCCTCTTCATCATCAAGTGAAGATGGAAACCCATGGCTATCCTATTTACCTCCACTAGAACCAAGACCAAGAAAATCTCCATTTCTCCCATCATCCGAAGATGATAGTGTGGTGAATCCAAGTGATGCTACGAAGACTCGATGACTCTTCTAAGAAGAGGACTTCAAACTCAAACCTTCATCTTCAAACCCCAACCAAGACCTCGAGCAAAAACCCACCACTCCCTAATGACGGAGGTGGTTCTTGGTCTTAGGGCACCAAGTCATGGTGCTTCTACACATATCGTAACCGGGAAGGAAAAAGGGAAGATGGAGTAAGTTCTTTGAATGGTGGTAAGAAGATGGAGCACAAGAAGATTATCATATTAGCCATCTATACGCCACAATCGGCTTGACTTCTTCGTTTGCATCAATCCATCCTTTCCATTTTGATCCTTAGTCGCTTCGTTTGCATATGATAAATGCATATCCGACATTCAAACGATATCGACCAAGGATAGTAGTAGTAGAATCCATGTATAGATGTAGTCTTTAATTAACACTGAAGTTTCATTGTAGTGGTATGGTTGTCAATTTTATTTTGTTGAATGAACAATGAAATTTGATTACTTCTTGCATCTCTATAATGATTTAGCATTTTCTGCACAATGGTTAGTGGAAACCACGAACAACTAGCAATGGATATATCAACTACAATTAGTTAGAAACAACACTATCGATGGATATAAAAGTAATAGCAATACTTAAGATTACATAATAACGGTCCAATACTTTTACAAGCTTATACAAAACAATTTGAGAATTTTAGAGATTAATCATTCCAATATTAACAACAAGATCACCGAAACCTCCCACATCAAAAGCTTTTGTGAGAAGATCGGCAACATTGAAATCGGTATGGATTTTTACCATTTGAATCAACCTTTTCTCATTACAATCTCTAATAAAGTGATGTCTTATCTCAATATGTTTAGTTCTAGAATGTAAAAGGATTTTTGATAATGCAAATTGTCTTGTTATTATCAATGTAAATCTTAGTATGCATAAATTGTACCCAAAATCTAGCAATTGATTACGAATCCATAGAACTTGACCCACGACAACTAGCGTGACCACATATTCAACCTCGGTTGTAGAATTAGCCACAATAGTTTGCTTCTTACCGCCAAGAAATTAGTCGCTTCCCGAGCGCCGACATCCTCCGATGGTAGACTTCCTATCCGGACTAGCTCCGGCATAGTCACCGTCGATGTAGGCCACCAAATCAAAGGAGAATCCTTAGAGTACCAAAGGCCTAATTTAGGATGACCTTTCAAATACCTAAAGATCCTCTTAATGACATTCATGTGTGAGGTATTGAGTGTTACTTGAAATCTTGCACACACACATCACGAGAACATAATGTCAGCCTAGATGCGATCGATACATCAAGATCCAATCATGGATCTGCAACTTAAATCAACTTTGGGACTTCCATCATCACGGTAGCATCGTTTCGAGTCTCCATAGGTGTACTTGCACTTTTGCATCTTGAAACCCAAATTTCTTCAACACATCTGCTACATACTTGTCTTGACTAATGAAAATACCATCAGTCCTTTGTTGAACTGTAGCCCCAAAAAAAGTGAGTTCTCCCATAGAACTCATCGAAACTTATCATGCATAAGTTTCTCAAAATCTCTGCATAGCTCCTTGTTAGTAGACCCAAAGATGATGTCATCTACATAAACTGAACTAGTAAAATATCATCTTTGTGCTTTCTAATGAACAAAGTTTTGTCAATGGGTCCTCTCTTAAACCCATTGTCCATCAAATAAGTAGATAGACATTCATACCATGCCCTAGGGCACGATGCGGTCCATACATAGCCTTCTCACTTCTGTAAACCTTGTCGGGATGATCGGGATCCTCAAAACCGGGAGGTTGACAAACATATACCTCCTCATCAATAGTGCCATATAAAATGCACTTTTAACATCCATCGATACACAACAAAATTCTTGAATGAAGCATAAGCCAAAAACAATCTAATAAGCGTCTATCCTTGCAATGGTGCAAACACTTCATCATATTCCAAACCTTGGTTTGTATGTATCCTTGAGCAACCAATCTTGACTTGTTCCTCACAACAATTCCTCTTTCATCCTTTTGTTTACGAATACCCATTTAGTTCAATAGCCCTCTTCCCATTTGGAAGATCAACCAATGTCCAAACTTCTTGAAGTTTAAACTGAAAAGCTCCTCTTGCATTGATTCTACCCATCCTTCTTACATTAAAGCTTCTTCTATTCTCTTGGGCTCCTTTTGAGACAGAAAACAAGCAAACAAGCAATTTTGCGGATCTTTATGTTGTTTCTTTTGTGAAGAGATCTTGCAAAGAACCCATATTCAGGAAAGGGTTCGAATTCTTTACCACCTTCTTGTTTGAACTGGGTATTCAAATTTCAAGAATCTGTTCCTTGGGATGAATCTTGTGAATCTGGTAGAAGTAATTGGACTTTCATTTATAACGATGTCCAAATTAGTCAAATTAGCATTGAAGAATTCATCCATGTCTTCATCATCGGTAGGAGTATCCATCTCAATCAAGTCGGGCATATTAGGATCATATGGATACTCCTCATCACCAAATAGTGGCTTTGGGTAAGGTCGAAAGTACTATCATCGATTGCTTGTGGCGGAATTGCACTTGAACTATCGGTGGTAGAAGATGGCTTGTCGGCATTTCGGATGGCCTATCGGCACTTACGATCGGCTTATCGGTGCTTGCGGTCGCTTTTTCTTCTTTTCAATTTCTTCTACCGACCTTTGAGTTGTGCGGCAACAACTCATCCTTATCTTGATGATGATCAACTTTGCTTCGAATTTAGTACATCATCACGGAGGACCTTGCTTGTGAATGATGGAAGGAGCAGAACCGACTTTCCACTTTTCAACCAAATAGAACTCTGTTGGAGAATCGGCTTCCTTTGAAGATTTATCTACGAGAATCCTTTTGTATACTGCATCGACATTAGTGGAAGTTCACGCAATGATAGGCTCATAATTCATAGATTTGGTTAGCATATCAATGTTAAACGACCGATCTGGTCCTTTGGTCTCAACACTAGGAGTCTTTTCTTTGAATTGAACATGTAGGTTCTCTTCAACAATTCTAGTCCTCCTATTGTATACTCTAAAGGCTTTGCTATTTGTGGAATAGCCTAAAAGTATCCATCATCGCTTTCTCTTGAAACTTGCCTAGGTAGTCTATGGTATTCAAAATGGTAACAGGACACCCAAAGGTTTTAGGAATGCAATCATTGGCTTCCTACCATGTAACGACTCATAGGGGTCTTGTTATGAGGCTTCACTACTTTACTACATTTTGCACATAACATGCAATTCCTCTGACTTGACCAAAAGGTAGTTGGTAATTTAGACTCGACAACATAGTCCTAGCGACCTCAATTAGTGTTCTATTTTTCCTCTCGGCTACACCATTCATTGTGGTGTTCTAGCAACACTAAACTGTCTTTCAATACCTTTAGCTACAGGCGATTCATCACATTATTCTTAAACTCGGTTCCATTATCACATCGATTACTTTGACCATATGACTTACTAGATTTTCTATCTTAGTAATGAAACTCTTAAGAATCTCACTAGTCTCACTCTTAGTAGCCAAAAGTATACCCAAGAAAATCTCTGTAATCATCGGTGATAACTAGGCAACATTGCTTATGGTTCAAGCTTCTAACAAAGGTTGGTCCAAATAAGTCCATATGAAGCATAAGCAGTGGTTTTGTTATGGTGTTTACTGATTTTGGTCTTACAAGAGGCTCTATGTTGTTTTCCTTTTGACGGGCCACACAGTTCCTTACACTCAAAAACCTTTCAAGGTAACCCTCTCACTAAGTTTCCTTTTACCGGTTTATTGATTGTTTTGTAATTTAGATGACCTAGCCTTCTATGCAACAATATTGACTCATCAACGGATGCTTTAGCAAACAAGCGTAAGGACCTATTAGGAAGAACATTTTTAAGATCAAAAGCAGATATATTTTCCTTCCTAGGTACCCTAAGTTGTATAAACTTCTCATCAAGCATCTTAAACTTAGGAGATAACACCACACACTCGGTTTCCCCAAAAAGTACCCAGTTTTTCTTATCACACATTTGAGAAACTTGAACAAATTGTACTTTAGTCCTGTGCCAAATAGACCTTTTCAAAGTCTAGCTTCTGTTACGATTGTGCCTCTACCAAGTATCTTTCCTCCCTTTGGATCATTGCCAAATGCTACATATCCTCCATCATAAGCTTCAAAATCTTCCAAATTGCTTCCATCCCAAGTCATGTGCCCGAGCAACCACTATCAAAAACTCCTTTATCTTTTAGCTCGGTTTGAAGATTGCCTGCACATAAGATTACAAACATTAGTTCTCTTGTGGACCCAGTGATCTTGACTTGGAGTCGCCTCATGCATCAAAATATTCAAATTTTGTTAGGTCCATTGATGCACGATTGACATATGGTAAAACCTTTGTCTTAGGCTTCCATTGCCAACTTGTCGAGGCCTTAATGACATAAAATGATTTCCAACCAACATGTCGGTTATCACCTTTGGAATTTTAAAACTTCTTTTGAATCGGTGGTGATTTTGGCTTATCGGTGGTTTGACACTGCTTAGCCGTGTTTACATTTTGCTTAGCGATGGTTGGAACCCATTCATGTGAAGCGGTGACAATAGATTTTGTATTCCCATTCCTCATCAAGACCTTGCTCTTGGAATCATGTTTCATTAGGATGAGGGTTTGTTTTACTTGAAAAGTTTTTATGATTTACCCTCCTCAATGATTCCAAACTTGTGGTCTGCTTTTTATTACAATTTCTCTGTAAATGTTCAAAACTACACACACAAAACAAGCCTTATTAACACATTGAAACTCATCACCTAATCTGTTAGAAATTAGACCATTTAAGCTTCTTTGATTTCCCCTAGGTTTAAATTGTTTCATCTGTTCCTAGGAATTCTCTCGTACTCTACAACTTTCTTGGTAACTTTAGCTCCAAATCTAGGTGGGGTTGACTTGCTTAGAATCAACTTTCTTAGCGGCTCTATCTTTTCGGACTTAGTTGATTCGGTACTAACATCCTCGAATCGATTCCCAATCTTCAATTATGGGAGCACGGATAACTTATCGAACTTATCTTAGGTATTTCGATCTTATTTACTTCTTCAACGAGTTTATTAAACCGAATTCACTACTAAATGACAGTTCTTTAGCGGTGGTGCATGTTTCATTAAGGGGTGGTGGCATATCATTGTATCCTATACCGTACCATCTCTAAGCGCTTTTGGCCAATTGGTTTACGTACAAGATCATAAGCATATTGTAATTTAGCAACCCTAACAATATGTTTATCTTTTCCTCTATGGCCTTAACTTTTACACTTCTCATACGCTAGTCTATCTTTAAGCATTTTAATCTCTCTGTTTTTAAGATCAATTTCACCACCTAGTATATTGATCTTTTCTACATACTCAAATTCACATTTAATACATAATTTTAGCCTCTCTTCCACACCTTCTAATCCAACTTTATATCCTAAGTTATCTAGAGTCAATCTATCTACTTCTTTTCTCAAACTCTCGTTGATAGCCTTTTGAGACTCTAAGTTATCGACACATGATTTAAAGAACAAGTAGATGTTTTAGAATCATTGGATACCTCGAATCTGAACCGAGAAGAGGAAGCATAAGCCATTAGAGCAAAGTTATGCTCTTTTGAAGCTTCACTAGCAAGAAAAGCGCATTTGGACCTTCTTCAATCTGATCACTCCAATCATAATCACCAAGTCCATCACGAGCAACCAAAGGCTGAAGTAATAGTAGGCTCTTGATTGTCTTCTTAATGCCTTCAAGTCTTTTAGAGCTCGACATTCCCTAGCAAAGTGACCTTTCTTCTTGCGGTTAAAGCATTCCATCTTGCTTTTGTCGAATCCAGCTCTCCTTTGACCATCATACTTAACTTTGTCTTCCGGTCCTCCTCGAAACTTCCTTGCTTGAAGAGTCAACATTGCCATTTGCCATTGGAGATTAATCTCTTCAAGATCATCGGGATCAATTTCATCCGGATCTTGATTCAAAGACAAGATAACACCGGTAGTTAAATCGGCCGAAAAGCGCAGTTGCACCATCGACATTATCACTACTTGGTGGTATTGTTTGCAATAGCCGTGGTTATACCATAGGCGCGATGGATGCATCTTGTGGGCTTTTGTTATTAGTAGAGACAAAAGCAATGTTTTGATTAGAAGAAGGCGAATTAGAAAGGTATTCTCGGACTCATAGACCTTCAAGTTATTGAAGAGATTGTCGAGAGTCATTGTAGGAAAGTCCGTCATGTTTCTCCACACAATGGTATGAATAGCCCAATCGGATGATAAGCTCCTTATGAACTTCAAATTAATGTCTTCTTGAAGGAACTTGTAACCCACGCCTTGATTGGTGATGAGTTTTGAAGCCTATTATATGTACCATCAATCTTTTCTCCACTTTGAGCGATGAAGGTTTCAAAGCGATGCTTAAGCATGTTCATTCTTGACTTCTTGGTGGCTTCATTACCAAAGAACCTTAATTCAAGAGCATCCAATAGTTCTTTAGCGAATCATACCGATCAAAGTCTAATGCATACTCATTAGGTATTCCATGGAGAGAATCTTGTGAGCTTTTATCTCCATCTTCCTCTTAGCTTTATCGGTTCACCGACAATGGTAATTTCTTACCATCCTCACCCTTCTTGGGAAGAGAGTCTCCCTTTTCAACAACATCCCATAGAGCATAATCAATCATGCGAATGTATTGCCTCATTCGCATCCTCCAGTTTGATATTCACCATGTTTGAGCATGGGAACCTTAAGCGATCACCATATGAGTTTCTTGAGACATCTTAACTTCCTTAAGTACAAATTAACGGACTTCTTCTTGATATCAGTTTCTAGATCACAAGCTCGATACCACTTGTTGATCCCGGTTGAGCAAACGATCTAATATAAACCGACTTGTAACAAAAGCTTATCAAGTATTACGCGGAATTTAACACTTGATCTTAAGAAGAAGAACAATTAACATTCAACACCTCAATATTATTTATTAATCTGAATACTCTTACAGTATTAGGGTTTTGCAACCTTGAAGTGTATCGACCTTAGATATAAAACATACGATATATCTAACCTAGCATAGGACCTCCTTTTATAGGCTAAGGAGTCCTATACAATATACAATCGTAACCTACAAGATAAATATCTTTTCCATATTTATCGATACAATAAACTAACCGACTATAGAAAACTAGCGATTGCTTACAATATACTATCGTGATTCTGAGAATACTACTAGCCACGGTTATCTTCATCGGTGGTTACACTTCTTCATCCGTGGTTATCTTCAAGCTTGTCCGTGGTTCCATTACTTAAAGTAATTCATCATACAAGGAACCTAAAACCCAACAATAGGAAATTTAGATAAAAAATAAACAAATAAATAAAATTTAAATATTTATGTGAACCAAAAGATGTTCTAACATATTATTATAGAATTATGACTTCAAAAAGCTGAAAAGGTAAAGTTATATTGCCAAAAATGTATTAGTTAATGTTTTCTTGGCATATTGCCTAAAATGTTTTTGCTAATGTTTTTATTTAAAATATAAAGTTATTGCGGATATTAAAGATCACATACTTTATTGGCAATATAATATATTTTACATGTTCGCCATACGGACTATTTTAATGAATTAATAGATGCAATATATTTTATAATTTATGAAAGTTGAATCTATTAAGTTGAAACAACTTTTTTTGATTTTATTTAAATTCAGTTAACATAGTATAACAAAGTTATATTTCTATGATCATACCTTAGATATTAGGGGATGATTTTTCTCTCAGTAAATGCATAACTGTTTATAATTATTAATTTTTCTTTTTAAAAGTGTAACTGGCTTCATAACTCGTTTATTGTATTTTTTTCGCTATCACATACTTTATTGGCATTATAAGATATCAATTATATTTACATATTTGCCATACGTACTATTTTAATGAATTTATAAATGCAATAGTTTTTTATAATTAATAAAAGTTGAGACTATTAAGTTGAAAGGATTCTTTTTACTATTTTACTTGATTTAGTAAACAAAGTGTCCCAAACTTATTCTTCTATGATAATAACTTATATATTAGGGGATGATTTTTACTGAACCGAGGAAAGAGATGGTAGGGAAGAAGGACTTTCTCTCTTTCTAACTTCCCAACAGAGCAAGTAGTAGAGGAGTCAAAATCATATGATGAAGCGAATGCAAAGGACACAACACATCTAGGTCGGTTGAAATCTCTTGAGTGTTAGGCGGGACTTTCCTGGAAAGAAAAGAGCAGGATAAAGTTTCTTTTGCCCAAAAGTTATTGCATGTACGAGTAAGTGAAAAGGAAGTGAACAATTGGCAAACATTTTCACTAGAACATGTTTGGTGGTTTTCCAATAATGAAAGAATTAATGGAAGATGGACTTTTCCGAAAAAATGTGACACATCCCTCCCCACTCAAAAACAACCCGTACCCACTATAAAAGAGAGTGTCGATTGAGATAATCATTACCGCTTCACAAATTTATTGTTGTATGAATTGAAGTGCATTTACTCTCATGAGCTTACAATAGGTCTCGGATGCCTCACAATTCACTTCAAATTGTTATTATGTGTTTAAGTTTGAGTGGTCAAAGAGCATTAAAAATTATCATTCAACAAGTGTATATTTCGTATAACACTATGTAATTCTTTAAATCATTCAATAAGGATTTACACATTTTTAAAGGAAATACTTGTGTTTGAATTTACTTAACTGTCTCATACTTTTCTCTTTGGTATTGGGAAATTTAGATAAAAAATAAATAAATAAATAAAATTTAAATATTTATGTGAACCAAAAGATGTTCTAACATATTATTATAGAATTATGACTTCAAAAAGCTGAAAAGGTAAAGTTATATTGCCAAAAATGTATTAGTTAATGTTTTCTTGGCATATTGCCTAAAATGTTTTTGTTAATGTATTTATTTAAAATATAAAGTTATTGCGGATATTAAAGATCACATACTCTATTGGCATTATAATATATTTCACATGTTCTGTTGATCCCAGTTGAGTAAACGATCTAGTATAAAAACTGACTTGTAACAAAAGTTTATTAAGTATTACGCGGAATTTAACACTTAATCTTAAGAAGAAGAACAGTAAACATTCAACACCTCAATATTATTGATAATACGAATAATCTTACAGTATTAGGGTTTTACAACCTTGAAGTGTATCGACCTTAGATATAAAACTTACGTATATCTAACCTAACCAAGGATCTCCTTTTATAGGCTAAGGAGTCCTATACAATATACAATACGTAACCTACAAGATAAATATCTTTCCATATTTATCTAATACAATAAACTAAACCGACTATACAAGACTAGCAGTGATTACATTTCATCTTCCGTGGTTATACTCTTCTACTAGCCGCGGTTTGTCTTCATTCGTGGTTACAATTTTACGTCCGTGGTTATATCTACCTTGTCCATGGTTCAAAGACTTAAAGTAATTCTTGATCCAGAACCTAAACCCAACAATCCTCCCTAAACTTGATACATTCCTCTGAATTATCAAGTTTTCTTTAACTCAAAACATCTGAATTGGAGGATGTAGCCAAACACTTACATGCCTTAAGAATGTTCTCATACTTGATAACAATTTGTAAGCTTGACCTTTATAGGGTACTAACATCTTGATACAACCAGGCTTCAACATCGAGCAATAATTCACGGATGCTTATTCGATTGAGGATAATCACCTTCTACAAGCATATGAATAACCTTTCCGAAGCAGCTTAAAACATGAACTCCACAAGTTTGATATAAAAACCATCTAGTAACTTGACCATCGTAGAGTCCTTGCCATTCAGGTTCATCATGAGTAGGTTCAAATAGAATCTTCAAATAATGATAAACCAGCCTCTCATGATAATCATTTGGATGTACTTCACCAAACTTGTTCTTGTAAAGTATCCAAAAATTCATCAAATCATCTCTATCAAAATACTGAAGCATCTGTGAAAATTTATTATACTCAGAAACTTCATTATTGAGTCTTTGAATTTTCCAAACTCCTTCACTTCCAATTATAAGCTTAAACTCATAAGAAATAATTTAATTTTCATCATCAACAATTTTCAATCTTTTAGAATCAGATGTCTCCTGAACCTCAGATTTTCTCTTTCTTTTACTTTGAATCCATTCATCATCCTTTTTAATCCACTCTTCCTCCTTTTTAGAATTCATTGGACAGAAATCATCATGATTAATTCTCATACATCTCTCATAAATCTCAAAAATTCTTTCAAATGAACACCTACTAAGATTATCAGAAACATATATGCCTGAATTCTTAATAATCTTCATCAATACATTCCTCATCTGAGTAATAGAAGGAGGTTTCTTTCTTACAACTTGCTTCTTTTCTTTACTGACCTTCCTTGCCAATGTACCCAAAAGTCTAGCTTTTTCCTCATCATCAAACAAAGCCCATTCTTGTGCAGTATACTCATCACTTATTATTCATAGGCTTCAAGATAGTTTTGTGATTCATACCATGTAGCTAACCATCTCTGACTAGCTTCCTCTTCATCTTGCTTTCTTTTCACTAAAGTTGTTTGATCCTCGGCTACAATACTTTTTGAATACTCTGCATCATATGCTTCTTGTTCTGCTTTATTTTTAAACTTGACTCTTTCTAAACAACCTCTTTACCTTTCCCAACATCAGTTGAACCACTTTCTTCTTCTAAGGTTCACCAATAACTAAACTTTTAACTCGGGTTTGGTTGCGATGGTGACAGATAGAACAGTGCAATGATAGGTGTAGAAATAGATGAGGTTTTGCTTAGATTTATCAAGGTACTTGCACCTCTTTTTCAACTTCTTTAGACATATGTGGTGATACTGAGAGAGTTGTGACAATAGTGGAAGTGGTTATAATAGCGATGGGTATGACGATGGTGGGTATAATTGTAATATCCGAGCTGCATCGGTGGTTATAAGAGTACTAACCATGGTTTCGAGACATACCATCGTGTTTGTGTCCTTCACTACATCTTTCGCAACATTCTTCAAACTTTCAAGAAGCCGCTTCATTCCGTCTTTATCGGATACCAAAAGTCATTATCTCCACTATCAACATCTTCATCTATAGGTACATCAACGGATATATTACCGGCCTCCCCCAATTCATGCCTTGACTCCTCCCTGTTTGGATACATCTTCCACATTCGGTGCGGAGAGAAGTCCGCTTCTTTTTTCTTTTCGTGCATAGCTTTCAAAGCAAGCAACCCTGTGTCTCCTTACTTTTCCAAAACCAACACTCTATGCTTCAATCTTCTAATATCCTTTCCTTGAAACACGGTTAACTCTCATAGACACGAAATTTTATCCTCCATTTTAGCACACTTAGTCGTCAATTCATTTAAAGCGTTCAAGAATATCCTCCCACTTCGACTGTGTGAACTGTTCCGAGAGGTGGTTCATTGGAAAAGTCATCATGTACAAACTCATTAACCGTCAATTCAATGTCATGTTCCAATCTATCCTCATCACTTGAGTCATGTAACCCGCTCGAGAGGTGAATCCTTGGATAAAGTAGACATAGCACCGGACCTAGCACGATCATCTATGCACCTTTAGCGGCCAGTTGGCTAGGATTCCTCCACTGTGTTAAGTTCAAAGAACTCTCCACATTAGGAGTTGCCAATGATTGGGTCTTATTTATGTTTTCACTATCCGACCGACTTCTAAGCATGAATCGATGGTGAAAGCCCTTCCAATCATGTCACCTCCACTCCATGTGACAGCCTCATTAACAACACCACTAACACTAGCCTGAGGTAGCTTAGTGCCCTTCTGTCTCCTAGCAGTGTTTTGGGTATGACTATCAGTGGTTTGAGGTGTACTAGTAGTGGATATAGGAACACTAGGTTGAGACACAAGACCTTCATCAAACTCAGGATCAACAGGCAAAGTAAGCATGTGAGGAAATAAAAGAACATCTCTAATTTGTACATTATGTGGTTGATTCCTCATATGAGCAAAAACCTTAGGAAGCATATGATGTACTTCATACTCCCTAGTATGTTCAATAGGTTCCTCTATTTGATGTTCCACAATCAGTTGAACAAATCTAGGATACAAATAATATTTACCCTTCTTCCTAATGTTTTGTACTAACCCCTCATAAATCATCCTAGACCAATTAAACTTCCTTCCATTTGGATCATTGCCAAAGCCACATATCCTCCATCAAAAGCTTCAAAATCTTCCAGATAGCTTCCATCCTAAGTCATGTGCCCAGAGCAACCACTATCAAAAACTCCTTTATCTTTAGCTCAGTTTGAAGATTGCCCTGCACATAAAATTACACAAGTTAGTTCCTTTTGTGGACCCAAGCCAATCTTGACTTGGGTGCCACTGCATCAAAATATTCAAATTTCTTTAGGTCCATTGATGCACATTGACATGTGGTAAAACCTTGGTCTTAGGCTTCCATTGCCAACTAGTCGAGGCCTTAACACATAAAAATGATTTCCAACCAACGTATCGGTTATCACCTTTGGAATTTTTAAAACTTCTTTTGAATCGTTGATGATATTTTGCTTATCGGTGGTTTGATTACGCTTAGCCATGTTTACATTTTGCTTAGCAGTGGTTGGAACCCATTTAGGTGCAGCAGTGACAATTGATTTTGTTTTCCCATTCCTCATTAAAACTGCCCTAGGAATCAAGTTACTGTTAGGATGAGGGTTTGAATTTCTTGAAAAGTTTTGATGATTTACCCTTCTCCAATGATTCCAAACTGGTGGTATGTTTTTATGACAATTTCTCTGTAAGTGCTCAAAACTACCACAGTTATAACAAGCTTTCTTAACACATTGAAACTCATCACCTAATCTGTTAGAAATTAGACCATTTAAGCTTCATTGATTTCCCCTAGGTTTATATTGTTTCATTTGTTCCCTAGGTATTTCCCTGTACTCTACAACTTTCTAGGTAACTTTAGCTCCAAATCTAGGTACAAGGTTGACTTCTTTGAGAATCAACTTTCTTAACCTTCTATCTCTTCATACTTAGTTGATTCAGTTCTATCATCCTCAGAATCTGATTCCCAATCTTCTATTATGGGAGCATCAGATGACTTATCAGAACTTATCTTAGGTGTTTTAGTCTTATTAATCTCTTCTACAGGTTTGTTAAAACTGAATTCAGTACTAAATGACAGTTCTTTAGCAGGTGGTGCATGTTTCATCAAAGAGGTGGTGGCATATTATTGTATCCTAGACAAGAACCATCTTTGAACAGTTTTTGACCTATTGGCTTATTTACTAGATCAGAAGCATATTGTTTTTTGGCAACCCTAACAACATGTTTTTCCTTTTCATCTAGGGCTTTTGTTTTACACTACGCCTCGCTAGTTTATCTTTAAGCATTTTAATCTCTCTATCTTTAAGATCAATTTCACCACCTAGTATATTGATCTTTTCTACATACTCAAACTCACACTTAATACGAATTTTAGCTTCTCTTCCACACCCTCTAGACCAACTCTATAACCTAGGTTATCTAGAGTCAATCTTTCTACTTCTTTTCTCATACTCGTTGATAGCTTTTTGAGATTCTAAGTTTTCATAACATGATTTAAAAAGAACAAGTAGATGTTTTAGAATCATTAGATACCTCGAATCGAACGGAAGATGAAGCATAGGCCATTAGAGCAAAGTTATGCTCTTTTGAAGCTTCACTTGCAAGAAAAGCTGCATTTGGACCTTCTTCAATCGATCACTCCAATCATAATCACCAATCCCATCACGAGCAACCAAAGGCGAAGAAGCAACAGGCTCTTCATTGTCTTCTTAATGCCTTCAATTCTTTTAGGAGCTCGACATTCCCTAGCAAAGTGACCTTTCTTCTTGCGATTAAAGCATTCCATCTTGCTTTTGTCGAATCCGACTCTCCTTGACTATCATACTTAACATGTCTTCCAGTTCTTCTCGAAACTTTCTTGCTTGTAGAGTCAACATTGCCATTTGCCATTGAAGATTGATCTCATCAAGATCATCGGGATCAATTTGATCCGGATCTTGATTCAAAGACGATAACACTTGGTAGTTAAATCGACGAAAAGCCACGATTGCACCATCATTGACATTATCACTAAACGGTGGTATTGTTTGCAATAGCCGTGGTTATACCATAAGCGGCCGATGGATACATCTTGTGGGCTTTTGTGATTAGTGGATACAAAAGCAATGTTTTGATTAGCGGAAGATGAGTGACAAAAGTTATTCTCGGACTCATAAACCTTTAAGTTGTTGAAGAGATTGTCTAGAGTCATCGTAGCAAAGTCCTCCTTATTTCTCCACACAATTGTATGAATAGCCCATTCGGATGATAAACTCTAATGAACTTCAAATTAATATCTTCTTGAAGAAACTTGTAACTCAACGACTTTAGTTGGTGATAAGTTTTTGAAGTCTATTGTATGTACCATCAATCTTTTCTCCACTAAGAAAGCGGTGAAGGTTTCAAATTGATGCTTGAGCATATTCATCCTTGACTTCTCAATAGCTTCATTACCAAGAACCTTAATTCAGGGCATCCAATAACTCTTTAGCAGACTCATATTGATCAAAGTCCAAGTCAAACTCATTAGGTATTCCCATGGAGAGAATACTGTGAGCTTTGATCTCCAATTTTCGTTTAGCTTTATCAGGTTCACTAACAATAGCTATCTCTAGACCATCCTCACCCTTCTTTGGAAGAGTGTCTCCCTTTTCAACTACATCCCAGAGAGCATAATCAATCATACGAATGTATTGCCTCATTCGCATCCTCCAGATTTGATACTCACCATGTTTGAGCATGGGTACTTTAGAAGCAGTCACCATGTGAGTTTCATCAGACATCTTTGTATTCTTAGAGTAGAACTTAAACGAACTTCTTCTTGATTTACAGTTTCTAGATCACAAGCTCTGATACCACTTGTTGATCCCAGTTGAGCAAACGATCTAGTATAGAAACTGACTTGTAACAAAAGCTTATTAAGTATTACGCGGAATTTAACACTAAATCTTAAGAAGAAGAACAGTGAACATTCAACACCTCAATATTATTGATAATACTAATACACTTACAGTATTAGGGTTTTACAACCTTGAAGTGTATTGACCTTAGATATAAAACTTACGTATATCTAACCTAACCAAGGATCTCCTTTTATAGGCTAAGGAGTCCTATACAATATACATTACGTAACCTACAAGATAAATATCTTTTCCATATTTATCTAATACAATAAACTAAACCGACTATACAAGACTAGCAGCAGTTACATTTCATCTTCCGTGGTTATACTCTACTACTAGCCGCGGTTTGTCTTCATCCGTGGTTACATTCTTCTGCCCGTGGTTATATCTACCTTGTCCGCAGTTCCAGCACTTAAAGTAATTCTTGATCCAAGGAACCTAAAACCCAACATGTTCGCCATACGTACTATTTTTATGAATTAATAGATGCAGTAGTATTTTTTTTAATTTATGAAAGTTGAATCTATTAAGTTGAAACAACTTTTTTTTAGTTTATTTAAATTTAGTTAACATAGTATAACAAAGTTATATTTCTTTGATCATACCTTAGATATTAGGGGATGATTTTTCTCTCAGTAAGTGCATAACTGTTTGTAATTATTAATTTTTCTTTTCAAAAGTGTAACTGCCTTCATAACTCGTTTATTGTATTTTTTTCACTATCACATACTTTATTGGCATTATAATATATTAATTATATTTACATGTTTGCCATACGTACTATTTTAATGAATTTATAAATGCAATAGTTGTTTATAATTAATAAAAGTTGAGACTATTAAGTTGAAAGAATTCCTTTTACTATTTTACTTAATTTAGTTAACAAAGTGTCCCAAACTTACTCTTCTATGACAATAACTTAGATATTAGGGGATGATTTTTACTGAACCGAGGAAAGAGATGGTGGGGAAGAAGGACTTTCTCTCTTTCTAACTTCCCAATAGAGCACGTGGTAGAGGAGTCAAAAGCATATGATGAAGCGAATGTAGAGGACACAACATATCTAGGTCGGTAGAAACCTGTTGAGTGTTAGGCGGGACTTTTCTGGAGAGAAAAGAGCAGGATAAAGTTTCTTTTGCCCAAAAGTTATTGTATGTACGAGTAAGTGAAAAGGAAGTGAACAATTGGCAAACATTTTCACTAGAACATGTTTGGTGGTTTTCCAATAATGAAAGAATTAATGGAAGATGTACTTTTCCAGTAAATGTTTGACATGTCCCCCTCCCCCCCCCCTCCCCACACGAAAAACAACCCCGTACCCACTTTAAAAGAGAGTGTCGATTGACATAATCACTAGCACTTCACAAATTTATTGTTGTATGAATTGAAGTGCATTTACTCTCATGAGCTTAAAATAGGTCTCGGATACCTCACAAATCACTTAAAATTGGTATTATGTGTTTAAGTTTGAGTGGTCAAAGAGCATTAAAAATTATCATTCAAGAAGTGTATATTTCGTATAACACTATGTAATTCTGTAAATCATTCAATAAGGATTTACACATTTTAAAAGGAAATACTTGGGTTTGGATTTACTTAACTGTCTCATACTTATCTCTTTGGTATTGGGAAATGTAGATAAAAAATAAATAAATAAATAAAATTGAAATATTTATGTGAACCAAAGATGTTCTAACATATTATTATAGAATTATGACTTCAAAAAGGCGAAAAGGTAAAGTTATATTGCCAAAATGTATTAGTTAATGTTTTCTTGGCATATTGCCTAAAATGTTTTTGTTAATGTATTTATTTAAAATATAAAGTTATTATGGATATTAAAGATCACATACTTTATTGGCATTATAATATATTTTACACGTTAGCCATAATTACTATTTTTATGAATTAATAGAGATGAGTATTTTATAATTTATGAAAGTTGAATCTATTAAGTCGAAACAAACTTTTTTTTATTTTATTTAAATTTTGGTTAACATAGTATAACAAAGTTATATTTCTATGATCATAACTTAGATATTAGGGGATGATTATTCTCTCAGTAAATGCATAACTGTTTGCAATTATTAAATTTTCTTTTTAAAAGTGTAACTACCTTCATAACTCGTTTACTGTATTTTTTTCGCTATCACATTTTAATTATATTTACACGTTTGCCATACGTACTATTTTAATGAATTTATAAATGCAATAGTTTTTTATAATTAATAAAAGTTGAGACTATTTAGTTGAACGATTTCTTTTTACTATTTACTTAATTTAGTTAACAAAGTGTGCCAAACTTATTCTTCTATGATAATAACTTAGATATTAGGGGATGATTTTTAGTGAACCGAGGAAAGAGATGGTGGGGAAGAAGGACTTTCTCTCTTTCTAACTTCCCAACAGAGCACGTAGTAGAGGAGTCAAAAGCAGATGATGAAGCGAATGTAGAGGACCCAACATATCTAGGTCGGTAGAAATCTGTTGAGTGGTAGGCGGGACTTTTCTGGAAAGAAAAGAGCAGGATAAAGTTTCTTTTTCCCAAAAGTTATTTGCATGTACGAGTAAGTGAAAAGGAAGTGAACAGTTGGCAAAAAATTTCACTAGAACATGTTTGGTGGTTTTCCAATAATGAAAGAATTAAAGGAAGATGTAATTTTCCAATAAATGTTTGACACGTCCCCCGCCTCCCCACACTAAAAACAACACCGTACCCACTATAAAAGAGAGTGTCGATTGAGATAATCACTACCACTTCACAAATTTATTGTTGTATGAATTGAAGTGCATTTACTCTCATTAGCACAATAGTTCTCGATACCTTATAATACACTTGAAAATTTTTGGGGCTTTTGCATATATATCCTCTCGAAAATGCAAAATTGCATATATATCAAAGGATGCATAAAACCATTGTAAAATGTGCATAAAAACTTGTACAAAGGATATATATGCAATTATTCACTTTGGAAGGGATATATATGCATTTTTGCCAAATTTTATTATGTGTTTAAGTTTGAGTGGTAAAAGGGCATTAAAAATTGTCATTCAACAAGTGTAGATTTCGTATAACACTGTGTAATTCTTTAAATTATCCAATAAAGATTTACACATTTTAAAAGGAAATACTTGTGTTTGCATTTACTAAAATGTCTCATACTTTTCTCTTTGGTATCGGAATTTGATTTTAAAAAAAAAAAAAAAAAAGCGAAGATCAAATGAGACATTTATTACACTTATTTTTTTGTCGATTAATAAAAGATAAAAATAAATAAACAACTTACATCATCATTTTAAAAATTAATATCTCATAAACCACTTATCGTTAAGTTAAACTAATTACAACATCATATACATCATAAAAACATTTTTTAATTAACAAGCATTTCTATATACTTTCGACGAACTTCATTTTCTAGTTTTCTAGTGAGTGTCCATATTTACCCACAAGAAAATCACATGTGACTTGTAATTTTATATGTCACATGTGACTTTGTAAAATCAAATGTGATTTGTAATTTTAACTTTAAAAGTCACATCCCAAATCACATGTGATTTGTAATTTAAACCTTAAAATTTGCCTCAAAAATCGCATGTGATTTCTTATAGTGTATTTTCGGTTGCTTAACGATTTACTATTTTTAAGTTATTTTCTTTTTTAAAGAAGTATGAGTCATTTATGAATTAATAAATGCAGTAGTATTTTATAATTTATGAAAGTTGAATCTATTAAGTGATTTTATTTAAATTTAGTTAACATAGTATAACAAACTTATATTTATGTGATCATACCTTAGATATTGGGGATGATTTTCTCTCAATAAATGCATAATCTGTTTGTAATTATTAATTTCACTTTATAAAAGTGTAACCGACTTCATAACTCGCTTATTGTATTTTTCGCTATCAAATACTTATTGGCATTATAAGATATTAAACTATATTTACATATTTGCCGTACATACTATTTTAATGAAATAATAAATGAAATAGTTTTTATAATTAACAACAGTTGAGACTATTAAGTTGAAATGATTCTTTTCCTATTTTACTTAATTTAGTTAATAAAGTGTCCCAAACTTATTCTTCTATGATAATAACTTAGATATTAGGGGTGATTTTCTTGAACCGATGAAAGAGATGGTGGGGAAGAAGGTGTCTCTCTCTCTCTCTCTCTCTCTATATATATATATATATATATATATATATATATATATATATATATATATATATATATATATATATATATATATATATATATATACAGAGGCATTTGGCATTAATGCCACCTCAATGCCACATAATCCAATTTAATGCCACATAATCATAAGTTGTCTACCTAAGCAATATTTTTGTCCACCTAAGCACTAATTTTTAATTTAATTAGATTTTATATAAATTTGGATTTTAATAATTTTTTATGTAAATTTCGGATTTTTAATTATTATTTTAATAAATTTCATTATTTTTTTTATTTATTAAAATTTCATTTTTATTCTTCAAAAATCATGCATGCAATGGATTCGAACCTCGGTCCATTAGTTTACAAACAAACATGATTACCACTAGACCAACACATTTTTGATTATAACTTGAAAACCAAATTTATAAATCTCTACAACGACTATTTTGATTAGTTTGAAAACTAATGTATTTATCTACAAAATATAATTATAAGAATCCTCGCAACAACATAAATCCATTATTATTAAGAATGTCCGGATTAAAAAAAACAACACTCTCTATTTCATAATACACTTTTCTTGAAACCCTAATTTCATCTTTTAGTCACCCATCTCTATCATGATATGTATGCATGTAGCTTAGTCCACTAATGTTTGTATATTTTTGTTGCAGGTTTTGATCCTTTAACCTATGTTCATTCTTATTCGCACAAAGGTATGCTTTTTCCTTTAGATTTAATGTTAAAGTTATTGTATTCGATATATATGTGTTCTTAAACCCATGCGTTTCAAACCTCGATCATAGATCGTTGAGGTTCGTCAAGGTATGCAAATTATTTACCATATAAGCAAGAAGATAAAGAGCATATTACAAATAAAGAGACGGAGGTATGTGTTCTTGCATAACTAATTCTCATCTAAGATCAATGGTTTTATAACCTGAATGTATGGCCTTGGGTATCTCGAAAGTCAATTTTTATTTCTTTTATCTTCGCACGTGATCCTAATCTGGCGAACATGATTTGCATCTCTCACTTTTTCAAAGCTTTATGTACGGTATACGTGTTTGTAGGCTTCAATTACAGCTTTGTAGTTACCAGTGAAATAATTTTAACATTTGTTTTGGTAGGCACATTTTCATCCTCTCGACGAGGAGAAACAAAACTGAACACGGTAGAGCTGCAACTTCTGATGATAACCAAATAGAGGCATATTCAATTCCTTACTTACTTTTTGTATCAGTTAATTAATAATACTATCGTAAATAAATATTACTGTGAGGGTTCGTGCAGCTGCGATTTTAACTGGCCTAATGAATGCATATGAACCAAACTCTGGATACTGAGTTTGAATAACATGTAAGAAACTTTCTACGATTAGAGAGTATAATAATCTGTTTCAGGCGTAATTTGTTTCAGGATCAGGTGGCGTAGCACTCACTAAGTGCTAATTTGTAACAATGTTAAAGAAGAAATACACATTTTCAAATAAGCAGTTGGTTTTTTCTTATTTCAAAGTGGATAAGAATGTTTTTTCCCCTTTGAAAAGTAGGTGTGGAAGTGATATTTCACTCTGAAATAAGCAGATACTCGAAAAACTGTTACCTGCATTAAAAAGGCTATAGGTAGAAAAACTTCTAAACTAACAAACTCTGAACGTCCTCTTAGGAGAGTTTAGGTTGTTTAGGTTTATTTAAAGTACTATTTAGGTTTATCTAAAGTAGTAACAAAATTATTGAATAGTCTTTGATGATCTAGGCTTCAGATATCTTTTAGTAGTAACGCGGTTAGGAGCTGAAAATTTTGTAAAGTCGAGAAACCGAATGGCATCTGAAAAAATTATGCAAAAGACTTTAATTTATTTGATGTTTTGGTGTTGATTGCAATCAAATTATATTTATTAGTATGTTCGTTTGTAACAACCGTGGATGTGGTTGGATATATGCACATTGCATATGATTATCTACTTATTTGAGGGTAAAATACACGGTTTGGTGGTGCTTATCGAGACCTACTTGGTCGGGTCGACTTATATATTTCAATAGCATTAGCACTTTCAATTTCTTAAAACATTCCTTTCATTCTTAGGCGGGTTGAAGATTGCTTATGAAAACTGCGCACGAATTAAACTAACCCTTAAGTAATAATTTAGCCTTCGGTGATGTTATGCATGCAGTTTCAGTGGCAACCGTTCAATGTGGGCGCGAAAATGTACGCTTAGTTTTGTTGCGATTGTCCACAGCTCTAATATGTGTGAGGAGCATCTCTCTACTTATGCGTTACTAATTTGGAGAAATAAATAGCATTATTGTTACTAGACACTGCAATGATCACTTTAAATCAGATTTTTAGACCCATGTATTGATATTCGGTATTTGGGTTTCGTTGACATTTATGTGTTTTTCCTAGGTATCATACGAAGGTGGATTTCATTGTAATTCTATTTTCCTAGGTATCATACAGGTCTTGATCATAGCACCAAGTGGTTTATTGGGAGAGGAGAAACCAAAGGCAACCGAGAAGTCATGTTAAGGTAGATAATTGAGGAAAAAGGTATTAATATAGTTTGGATGATTTGCGTAAATGTTATGAGGATTGGTTGGTCCTTCGAACAACAACAAACTCGTGTGGAAAACTAGAAGGGGGTTGAATAGTTTTACCAATTTAAAACTTCCTTTTAAATATTTAGATCGACTTATGTCAATCTATTTGGTTGTTTATGTTGGACGTTGATAGATAGATATATAAGCGTGTAATGAAAGATAAAGAGTAAGAAGAACATCACCACGACACAAGTATTTATAGTGGTTCGCTACAAGGACACCTTCCTTGCCCTACTCCACCCCGAGTCACCTACTCGAGAGTTCGTAAGCACTACACCAATCTCCTTATGGCGGAGAAGCCTTCACAACGTCGCTTAACCTTTTCCGGTACAAAGCTAAATACCGAGTTCTTTCACACCAAGGCGAACCACACCTAACACAACGTCGCCTACCCTTTATACGGTGCTAGGCTAACCACCGAGTTCTTTCACACCTTAGGAGAACTAATCCTATCACAACGTCGCCTATCCTTTATTAGGTACTAGGCTAAGCACCTAGTTCCATTACTATGGAGGAACTACTACCCTTCACGACACAACACCTATTATCAAGGAGATCTACTCCTTGTTATAACACCATCAAGGATATCACCATCCTTGTAAATAAACAAATCCTTATATGTATAACGATGCACCTCATCGATTATACGACCTAAGCATTCTTCCCAAATGCTACTTGATTTGATTCTTGACATCCTTCACTAATGCCTTTGACACAACGCTTGGCACCCTTCACTAATGCCTTCGCCTTGACACCTTTAGCATTCTTCACTAATGCTTTGACACGAATGATGAGCATCTTTCACTAATGCTTGCATCTTGACACTTTCGGCATTCTTCACTAATGCCTTCAACCCAACGTCTATGGAGAAAGGTAGATCTATCAACAAGAGAACCTTCGTTGTCTTGATGATGACGAAGCATGGCAACTCATGGACTTGAGCTTGCACGTCTTCAAGAAGTGGTTATCTTTCCTTTAAGAGGAACCTAGAAGATCACACAAAAACAAAAGACAAAGACTACATAGATCTCTTGGATCTGAGGTTAGAGGGTTAGAATACTTGGGGGAATTATATGTGTAAAGGGATGATTAGAATGGAAGAAATGGCTCTCTATTTATAGAGAAAATTCTCTACTGTTTCCCCAAATCCCACGGATCCCTTCCACTTGGGATCTGGCTAGCACAAAGCTAGGGATCTGTGGAACGCTCCTCTTTGCCCATGGGTATTTTTGGTTATGGGTCATGGGTCATGGGTCATGGGTTGGTCCATGGTTTTCTATCTAGATACAATGTACCTTAAGGATACATTGAACTTGTGTAAGTGGTATGTATAAAGCCATGGGTTATGGGTCAATACCTTTTGCTAGTTTTTACCCATTTTAGTATTTACATGTTTTTTACCCATTTTAGTATTTACATGTTTTTACCCATTTTAGTATACTTAATATAAGTATGTATTAGCCCAATATGTAAACACTAGTTGTTGTACATATGTATCTAACTCATAGAATCACTTAGACTTGTTAAGCCAATATGTAAACACTAGTTGTTGTACATATATATATCTAGATCATAAAATTACTTATACTTGTTTTAGTGTTTTATGTAAAAATGTGAGTATGTTAGAAAACTATTAGTTCAAACCATTTACGTATTTTATTTGTTTCGTTAATATGATTTTACATTTGTTATCGACAAAACATTAGAAGATCGTAAAATATAAATAAACGTTTTTACGGCTTATTTGTATTAAAATCTCCTCCTTTTGTTGATGACAAAACATAAAATTATTTTAAGGAAAAGCTAAAATTGTAAAAGTTTGAATTTGTAGTTTTACTTTCTTCTCCCCTTTTGTCGAAACAAAAGTGTAAAAAACTACACAATTTTTATAAAAAATTATGTAAAATGTAAAGAGAGCAAGTGACGGAATGGTACTCGTCTTAACTCCCCTTGACGAGTCCATCCCTTTGAAGGCGTCAAGGACATAACGTAAAATAAGCTAATTGTGTTTGCAATTTAAGTTTGCAAATGGTTCGTCTAAGTAAAACGTGCTCCCTTTGAAGATTGCAAATATGCAATGGGGTGTCATGAAGTATAATCCAAAACGGATTAATGTTTGCAAATGTTTTTGCAATATCGTTTGACACAAAGCTCCCCTAGCTTTAATGGTGTCAAAGTCTTCATGTGTTATTTTGAAAATCTACAAAGTAAAGGTTAGAAAAAACAATAGTATAATGCATAATTTCCTGCAAGAGAAATTCAAGTTAGTACAATTTTGTGCTTCTGTACCACGGATCCCACGGTTCCCTTCTTGGAGGGATCCGTCTAAGTATAATGGAGGATCCGCTATCTCGTTGAACGTTTTCAAACAATGAAGATGTGTCAAACAATGCTATTATGAGGATAATATATATATGAGAAAACAAAGCACAACGCACAAAATATAGCAAATAAGTGTTCATTCAATAAAACAAGAGATAACCAACTAAATCTCTAAAACTAAGAGAATGAACTAGGACATATAAGTACCACTAAATACTAACTAGATACAAGACTTAAAAAGCTACAATGTGCTTGAGTCTAGGGATGAGTGGACTTGTTAATTTGATCCAACTTTGCAATAAGATGATTAAACAAGAAATGTATCTCATTTCGTACTTCTTGGACAAGTCCTTGAGTGTTTAGACAATTTGGACAATTATTTTCTTGGTTTGGACCCAAAGGAAAATGGATACTTTGAGGAGGCTCTATGTGTGCTTGTGGGTCTACATTTTGAGAAGTAGGAAGAGGTTCTAAAATTGAGGGTGGTAA
Organism: Chrysanthemum lavandulifolium; assembly: GCA_022545495.1. NCBI lineage: Eukaryota > Viridiplantae > Streptophyta > Magnoliopsida > Asterales > Asteraceae > Chrysanthemum > Chrysanthemum lavandulifolium. The sequence goes on from CM040239.1 coordinate 251,064,045, forward strand.
TGGAACTTCTTCCATATTATCAAGGTTATTCCTTGTCTCCCATGATGGACTAGTTGGTGTTGTGGGTGGTTCCTATTCAATGAAAAGGTTGGTGAATGGGAGGTTCTTGGTGGTGAATGATCTAATGAATAGATGTTCGGGTGAGGAAGAGGCTCATTCAAGGATTGTAGACCATGCTTAATAAATGATGGTTTTGATGGCTTGCTAGAACTAGCCGTGTTTGGTTTTGAACTAGAAGACCCTTTTCTAGTCCGAAAGGTTTGATGCTAATCCTTGTGGTTCTCTTAGCCTTTGGATGAGTTTGATGAGGTGAGATTCTAGCTTCACTATCTCTAATGGGAGATGTTTCGTGGATGAGATTTCATGGATCATTTGACCTTTTCTCTTGGATGATCCTATGGTTGAAGAGTTGTTGCTAAGAGCCTTAGTCATAGTGATGATGGTGCTTGTAAGAGCTTCTTTAGTTGCTGATTTTGAGATGTGATTGAGAATGGTGACTTAGTCCTAAGGTTGTTTGGTTTATAAAGGATAATTTGAATTAGGGAATTAAACTTGGCCACTTAGAGGATTAAGCATGCTCTTGAGATTTTGATCGGCTCTAGGAGGGTAATTAATGAATGCTAAAGGTGGTTAGAGAAAAGGTAACTTGAATTTGAATAAGGAGGTGATTTATTCTTTACGCATGTACGGATCCCGGATCCTCTCGTGAGGATCCGCTGGTTATAGACCAGGATCCGCCTATCGCTGTGTTTCAAGTGAAGTCATTATGTTTTGTAAGGTTTATCATTAATGGATTTCGAGGTTTTGACTTAATTTTGAAGTCTTTAGTCGTTGGATATCTCAAATCCTCAACCATAACAAGTAATGGTGCCTAGTGATGGTTTTGGCCAAGAACATTGAACTTGGGTAGTCTAACCATATGTTTGACAAGGATTCCTTTAATATCTTTGTGGAAAATGGTGACACTAAGTCCTAAAAGTCGATGATGTCCTAGGATAAATTTACTAAAATCTTTAAAATAGAAAGAAATGAAAAACTAGTTTGTGGTCCTAATTTTGAGTCAAAGATGATTGAAATCAATTTGCTAAAATTGAAGGGTAGATCAAACTAAGTGCTATCAAATATGATAGATAATGTGTGAGTGTTGGAGCGGAATTATGGTGAGTTTTGACTAGTTGATAAATAAACGAAATATTTCAAAATATATCCTAGATAAGTCATGGATGAGAGTGAGGTTTTCAACTATTAGTGGAAGACTTAGTTGGCTCTAGTGTATTATGTTTGACTTGTTTGAGGTTTTCTAGTGGATTATTATGATGTAGCCAACTGTTTTGCACATCGTGTGCATCTGGATCCCACGGTTCCCTTATGGGAGGGATCCGGCTAGTTCAAAACTGGGATCCGCCAACTGCAGATCGTAGAGCTTTGAAATGTGCAACTTTGCACTTTATAGTAAATGTTTTTCCTAGTTGTTTCTATATGGACTAAATGCAAGAACACAGCTAATATAACTTGTATCAAAGTAAGAAACGCTGAAGTTCCTAGAATGAGTGACGACGACCATACCAAGAGGTCGTAAAATCTCATTTTCCAAATACCTAAGTTAGGATGTTTAGTGCCAAGATATGGCAATACCTACATACTACAAGCATAGTTTAAATTGTTTACAAACCATTGTTTGAAATTGTTCATTATGCACTTGAGTCCTAAGACTTTACCTTTCTTCACTTCTTCACCCGTCCTCCACTCTTTATCAAACTATCTTCACTTCTTCTTCCTCAAGAAATTGGCGAAGCATTTGAAGACTCCCTTGGTTTGTTGCCATTCGGGTGATTCATTGGGGATGTTTGGCAATTGGTTAATGTAGTCCAAGGGGTCAAGATTAATATTTTCGAGTGGGTTGCTACTACTTCCTTCACCTTCACCTTCTTCTTGCCTTTCTCTTTCGTCCGAGGAATCCGTGGGTGGGTGTGGTCTCTTGCATTCTACCATGAACCTTGTTGTTCTACCCTCGGTTAATGGAACCATGACCTTATTACAAAAGTTATGATCAAGGGATTTTGGAGAAGGGTCTAATACAAAGATGAATTTGGCAAGACGGGTTAGAAGCATTGCATACGGAAGTACCATCTTGTCCATGCTTCTCACACTTGCCATTCTTTTGACCATGTAGTAGGCAAGGTTAAACCGAGTATTGGTCACTAGGCAATATATCATGAAACTTAGGCATGCGTTGGGGTGGTCCTTGTTTCCTACTAGGCATACCACATTTTCTCTTATCACGACTTCCCATTTCTTATACAACCCATACATTTCCGAAAGCTCCATTTGAAAAGGATCCCTATGGATCACTTTTGACTTCCTTGTGACTCTTGATGGTGATGCTCTTGGCATGAACACAGTGTCCCTCACCGTGTTTGCTTCTGGGATCAAAGTGTTGTAGATATCATGGTGATCAACCATTGTGTGTAGTTGTTCCAAAGACCATTGATTTGAGTACATACAAACGCCATCATATGTAACCCCTAGAATTCTTCTAAGCTCCTTAAGTGAAAGAGTGTACTTATGTCCATTTATGGTAAATTCAATTGAGATGGACCCATCATCATTTCAAATTATACCCATAGTCTTGTAGAACTCAAGCACAAAGACCGGGCAAATTTGCTTGTTTATATCCAATAAACAATCAAACCCAATAGTTCCAAATACTTCCCTCATGTCGGTATTTGCAAGAAATGATGGATCAACAACTCTTCCTTCATGAAAGAGTCTTCTTTCAAGCAACTTAAAGGCTTTCCTATCGTCGGGACTTAATCCATTTTTCCTATGGTACATAGGAATGTAGTGGGTGGTGTCTTGGTAATCTTGCTGCTTGTTGCTTGGCATGATGTTCCTAAACAATACAACCACATTGTGGTGTTAATGGTGAATAGTAACCTAGAGGGTCTTGATCACAATTTTTCTCTCATCATCTTTGTTGAGTTCAAGAAATGTGTTTAATTTGTATTAACAATGTTAATTCTTTGATTTAGATTATCTTATAAAACAATGTTGTGACAAATTATGATAAACCCATTTGAACCCAACTCTTAAAGATGAAGAAATTGTAATTCTAAGAATCAAGGAATTAAATTAACAATGTAGTGAAGATTATACTTACACAAGTGATTGTTAGGCTTGAGAAGAACGATCAATTTGCTCCTATGAACAGTACCTGAGTTCTTGTTCGTGAGTCTTTGAGGTGAGTATAATTGTGGAACATCCACAGTGATCATTTTTAACTTATACTGTCTTCTATTGTACGGATCCCGCGGATCCCTCTCATTTGGGATCGGGCTAGTATAAGCGAAGGGATCCGGCATGACAGTAAAAAGCCTGCTCAAACATTCCTTGATAACTTTGGTTTGGGAGTTCAAAACGCCTAGTTTTTGATGTTAAGGTTCTAAAACTTGTGGTTTGAGGTTTTGAAGTTTAAGTGCTATTCCTATTAGACGAGGTTCTCTTTTTAAGAATTAGCCATAATTCTTTGGAAGCTATTCAAACATTATAATAAAATCCCATTTTATCATAACATAAGAAGTTTCACATGGAAATTTATTGACATAGATGAAGTGTCAATAAATCCTTTGTGATGAATAATGTTTAAGGTTATCAAATAACCAAGATATCATTATTATGAGTTGGTAATAAAGTCTATACGAATAAGTTTGAGAACACTAATATGATAATGACTATAAAATGAATAATTACTAGAACTACTAATAAATCATGAAACTAAGATTTTAATAATAACAAATAAAGGTAAGTAATTAAAGATCATACATTTGCCAAATATTCTTTTTGAGAAAAGAAGTATTTAGATATTTTGTGATTTTCTTGGAAACTCCAGATTTATGTTGTAAGAATACTTAAACATTCTTTTTGCAAAAAGAAATATTTAGATGAATTCTTTATGATCTTCTTGGTAGTTCCAAATCCAAGTATGGATAATGCTTAGAAAAAAATGTTAGAGTATTCTATCATTGTCCAACAATAAACAAAATAATGTTTTTAAAATATGACAAAAATAATCCTTCTTTGTAGTTTTCAAACATACATGGATCGTATCAAGTTTTTAAAGTACACCATACTCTAAGAAACTTGGTAACGAAGCTCTGATGCCAATTGCGGAAAACTAGAAGGGGGGGTTGAATAGTTTTACCAATTTAAAACTTCCTTTTAAATATTTAGATCGACTTATGTCAATCTATTTGGTTGTTTATGTTGGACGTTGATAGATAGATATATAAACGTGTAATGAAAGATAAAGAGTAAGAAGCACATCACCACGACACAAGTATTTATAGTGGTTTGGCTACAAGGACACCTTCCTTGCCCTACTCCACTCCCCGAGTCACCTACTCGAGAGTTCGTAAGCACTACACCAATCTCCTTATGGCGGAGAAGCCTTCACAACATCGCTTAACCTTTTCCCGGTACAAAGCTAGATACCGAAGTTCTCTCACACCAAGGCGAACCACACCTAACACAATGTCGCCTACCCTTTATACGGTGCTAGGATAACCACCGAGTTCTTTCACACCTTAGGAAAACTAATCCTATCACAACGTCGCCTACCCTTTATTAGGTACTAGGCTAAGCACCTAGTTCCATTACTATGGAGGAACTACTACCCTTCACGACATTAACACCTATTATCAAGGAGATCTACTCCTTGTTACAACACCATCAAGGATATCACCATCCTTGTAAATAAACAACTCGATATGTATAACGATGCACCTCATCGATTATACGACCTAAGCATTCTTCCCAAATGCTACTTGATTTGATTCTTCGCATCCTTCACTAATGCCTTTGACACAACGCTGGCACCCTTCACTAATGCCTTCGTCTTGACACATTTAGCATTCTCACTAATGCTTTGACACGAATGATGAGCATCTTTCACTAATGCTTGCATCTTGACACTTCGGCATTCTTCACTAATGCCTTCAACCCAACGCCTATGGAGAAAGGTAGATCTATCAACAAGAGAACCTTCGTTGTCTTGATGATGACGGCATGGCAACTCATGGACTTGAGCTTGCACGTCTTCAAGAAGTGGTGATCTTTCCTTTAAGAGGAACCTAGAAGATCACACAAAACAAAAGACAAAGACTACATAGATCTCTTGGATCCGAGGTTAGAGGTTAGAATACTTGGGGAATTATATATGTAAAGGGATGATTAGAAAGGAAGAAATGGCTCTCTATTTATAGAAAATTCTCTCTTGCTTTCCCGGATCCCACGGATCCCTTCCACTGGGATCCGCTAGCACAAAGCTAGGGATATGTGGAACGCTCCTCTTGCCCATGGGTATTTTTGGTTATGGGTCATGGGTCATGGGTTATGGGTTGATCCATGGTTTTCTATCTAGATACAATGTACCTTAAGGATACATTGAACTTGTGTAAGTGGTATGTATAAAACCATGCGTTATGGGTCAATACCTTTTGCTAGTTTTTACCCATTTTAGTATTTACATGTTTTTACCCATTTTAGTATTTACATGTTTTACCCATTTTAGTATACTTAATATAAGTATGTGTTAGCCCAATATGTAAACACTAGTTGTTGTACATATGTATCTAACTCATAGAATCACTTAGACTTGTTAAGCCAATATTTAAACACTAGTTTTTGTACATATATATATCTAGATCATAAAATCACTTATACTTGTTTTAGTGTTTATGTGAAAATGTGAGTATGTTAGAAAACTATTAGTTCAAACCATTTACGTATTTTATTTGTTTCGTTAATATGATTTTACGTTTGTTATCGACAAAACATTAGAAGATCGTAAAATATAAATAAACGTTTTACGGCTTATTTGTATTAACACTGTGATATTGCTTGTGTGTTGTGTTGTTTTTCACTAATATTTATAGTACCTATTCGGTGCAGATGCAACTGAAGGTTAGGCAAGCAAACATGTCATGTACTAGAGGAGTATTGTTTATTATAAATGCTCATATCCAAGATGCTTTACGTGTTAGGTGTTACTAAATTTGAGATTCTCTAATTTCGTGTTAGAAATTCGACACATTCACTTAAATATTCATTTTGGTTTATTGTTACAAAGGTTGGTTTAGTTGCCCTTTATACGATGGTTCCAGCTTTGTTGCGTGATAAGAATCGGATGTATATATATGTGGAACAAAGTTGATGCTAGGAAGCAGTTCATATGGGTACATCACCCAAAGTTTGTACTTTAATGCGAAAAACCTCCTAACTTTATTTATATAAGAACTTAATTGGTTATTGAACTATTATATTGTATAATCAAAGTTATCGAACACGTAATTATTTGATTAAAATTTGAATATTGAGAAAAAGCTTAGATCAACCTAACCCGAGGCCTCGAGACCGTATATTTAGAGGCGATACATACCATTATTTGAGTTGTTAATCGCTAACCAACCCGCCTCGATGTATTTTTCCATCTCCACCGACAATATAATGTAGCAATAGGTAAAAAGGTAACATTTCACTAATACTTAAACAAGAAAGGAAACATGAAATTTATTTTGGAACATAGGGACTATTTTATTGGTATAACCAGTGGCATCAAATTTTTCTCACGATTACGAGTAAGCTGTTGTGTGTTTTTACAGGTAACATTGTTGAAACCGCCAAGAAGACGCATAATGGCCACTTATTTCTAAAATAATGTCTTATGTGAAATTTTATCGTGTAAGGTCCGTCCCATGTGCTATTGAGAAGGATATAAAAGATGACGAATATGAAATGTTGATTCTTTTGCTTTTGTAAAATTTTATCTCTATGAATTTCTTATGAAGGAAACTATTCTTTGCATGATAGAACAGATGGAGCTTGAAAATCAAGAGGTAAGCTCTCATGATGAAAAGCAAATTTCTTGCGACTCCACATCAATAAGAACTTATATGCACTTAGATTTAGTGCAATGTATATTAGAAAAGTTTAGCGATATAGACTTTGTCATGCAATGTACTTATCGATTTATTTGGAATTTTTACTACAACAGTTCGATGTGGATTTGGTAATGCTATCGGTATGTCATTTTAGAAGTAATGCTACCATATATGTACAGTGTTTCATATGCCCTCATTGGTGTATTTCATGTGCATTTTTCGTGTATGTATTCCAACTTTAAATTGGGATCGATAAGTCAATGGCCATTCGATCAATAACCGAGAATTTCATAGCGCTTCTTCTTTATGACGCAGATTTGTGACTCATCTTTGTACTATACCGATGGGAACAAGGCGTCAACTCAATCGTATTTGTTTTTAATCTAGAAATGATCTCACGTGTACTCTATGATTTCGTGTTTCGGCATTTTCATCGTTGGTGATAACCATAATTATGCATCATCTCGCTCCGGAAGAAATCAAGAATTTCTTGGGAATCCTACAAGATTTGTTCGGTAAAACTATGTGTTGACAAAATTTATTCGCTTACGTGCCATAAACGAGCAAATATCGGATGTATGCAATTGGGTAGATACCTCGATTGACTATGCTTTTCGTGCATTGGCACGTATAAAAAAATATTTATAGTTTCACCATACATATTGTCTTAGGATAATATTGTCCGTACTAATTGTTAACACTTTCTTCCTATTGCAGCATTCTTGGAAGTATACAAAACAGTCATTATAAGGTTGTTCACACGCACGGAACGTGTACACTCTATGGGCGAACTTCAAGACCAAACGCCTAGGTATACTCAATTCCCTCCACATTTGTGTCATGGTATTCATGCGTAGACTACATATAATTATTCATAACTATGGCCATTCGATTTTGTACAGTTTCTATTGTTGTAGGCATTCGTGAGGCATCAAAATACCTAAGGTGCTCGCACACAAGCAATGAGCATGTACATTCTATGGGTCAAACTTCACGAACAAGCGCGAAGGTATATACAAGCGCCACCGCGTTAGGTATTACGGTATTCACACATGGAATATGCCCACCGTTGATAAGTGATTCAATTTAACTACATGCCTCTTCCTTTTTCTTTTTTTTTTTATAATTACCTTTTTCTTTTTCTCCTAACTTTTTACCAATTTCCTTTTACTCATGTTCGCGTTGTTTGTGTTCCCGATTCTTATTCTTTATTAACTCTCCGTGCCCATCGCCAGATTATGTATGCTTGGGACATTGTGACCAGTTTGTCGCCAAACAATTGAAATAGACGAACGCTAAAAACCTATTCAACTTCTTGACGGTCGCGATTGAGACAAGTTACTTGCGATGATAAAGTCGTAAGTTGTTACATACATACTTTCATAAATTTTTTATCGTAGGTTGTTACCATTGATGTTTTGCATAAGGAAAACATAATATGATATTCGAGATTTTCACTATCGTAAAGTATATTTTTCTTGACTTTTGATTTGATTGATTCATTGGTCTCGTGAATCCTTACTCGAGTCGGTTTGTCGCTTATGTTTCTTTGTGTTGTTATACCTACCCCGCAATTCAAGTGAGTAATTTCTTTTGATCATAAAAAGGCTTCACTATATCTTTATTGTGACAATTCAGATTTTGGTCATTCTCAAAACATTACTCATGTTTCATTATTTATCATTTATCGTGAACTAGGTTTACGAGCATCAAATTCACGTAACCGTAATGGTTTAGCCGTGAATTCATGATCATATCATCGAGGTCATTTCATATAGACTAAGTTTAGTCTACATTTTATTAACATCATTGTCATCATATTAGTTCATGCATGGTTTTGCATTTTACATTAAACGATAATTTTCATATTAAATAAACGTTATCGCGTAAGTAATTATTTTGAACAATTGATCCATTAATTCCAAAATTATTCCAAAATATTTTATACTCATATTAAGTTTATAAAATAATATTATGAGTTTACAGTGTTTTAAATTTATTTTGTAACTAAATTGTTGTATTTATATAATTACGACGTTTTCTTAAATTAAACACGATTATTATTATTTCACTCAAATTTTAAAAGAAATGTATTTTTATAATTTTTATGAACTAAATATATTTTATCTTGACCCGTGAAAATTTATTTTTATCCAACGCTACCCTAAATATTCAAAAGTGACTACAACTTACCACTTAACTTCAAATATCTTACAAGTTATTATATTTAAACAATTAAAAAAAAAAAAAAAAAAACATAACAAAGGATGACTAGCACCCCTTGTCGACACAAGGGGTGAGTCACAAGAGTTTTTGTGCAAATATCTCATATACATGTATTTTACAACTCACTTACTCATTTCATTTCTTTCATTTCACAAAATCAAAGATCATTTTGCTCTTTCTCTCTTGCTAAAATTCGGCAACCATAAGACCAAAGGAAGGATCATCTCAAGTTTTCAAGACAAGGTTTATTAAACTCTAGTATCATTTGTTGCATAGGTTTTGTAATACAAACCTCAAGTGATTAGGAAAAACCCTTTTGTCCTTAAACCTCATCATATCACTAGTAAGCATTCATATTCATATTTTTATTTCATATTCATTATTATGGTCATATCATTTTATTTGAGAAACATGCAAGTTTTGTGATGATTATACCACTCTTTAAGGTTTTAATGTTTTAAGTGTTAAATATAAATAATCCATCCTATAATTACTCCTTGTTATATATTAGTTTTGGTGATGTCTAGGAAACCATGACACCCTAAGAAGGTGTATGGTAGGATTAGAATAGCTTCGGAGTTGTTTTGAATGGGTTAGAATAGGTTTGGCGAGAAAAACTCATTTCGACACGCTTTGAAAAGGGTCTGTCCTTATTTTGAAATTCGGAAAATCCGACAGAGGTAAAAATATTTGGCCTAGATATTTAGAAAATATACTTTAAAACGAAACCGTACGCTTGAACGGATTAAAACGGAGTTATAACGAAGAAGTTATGAATTTTTCAATTTGGCGACGAAAAATATAATTTTTCGAATTTCAACAAGTTACGTCAAATTTGTTCGAGTCAAAAATGAAGCTTAGGCGTTATAAATTATTTCGACTCCTCCAAAAATATATAAATTACTTTGAAACAAACTTTTGGAGAACTAAAGTTTTGGAGAACTAAAATTTTGGAGAACTAAGGTTTTGGAGAACAAACTTTTGGAGAACTAAAACTTTGGAGAACAAACTTTTGGGGAACTAACTTTGGAGAACAAAAGAATTGGAGAACTATATTTTGGAGAACTAAAAGTTTGGAGAACTAAAAATGGAGAACAAAACATTTGGAGAACAAAATAAATGGAGAACAAAACATTTGGAGAACAAAATATTTGGAGAACAAAAATGGAGTACATTTTCTTATAAAAGTGATGTCTTCTAGTAAGGTAATTTAAAAATGGTCAAGACGTTAAAGGATTATTTTCGACGAGAAGTATTGTTTTCAAAAATTCATAAGTGGTATAAATATCATCCGAATTGCATGCATAACATTACATCATGACTTATTACATATCATATCATTCATAATAGGCCGTTCAAGATCACGCTACATTTCGTGTACTCACTTTGTCATCGTATCAATTCATCAAGTGAGTTTTCATAGCCCGTTGTACACGTTTATAATTGTTTTCAAACTTACGGGAGAATACATTGCACATCATTTTTATTACGATACCAAGTATATCAAATTCATTTACATTGCTTAAGTTACCTCATGCCAATTGAATGTCCCCATTAGATAACATGAACCGTTAATTCGAAAGAAGCGAGGTGAGTGGATAGATCTATCGAGGTGACTCCTCCATCCGGGTTGGTGGATTCCAACTGTAAACGGATGCATTTCATTTAATAACATTATTTGAGTTGTTTGGCAAACACTGTTGGGCGTAACATCATGATCGGCCTAGTTTCGTGTCATGGACTTATAGCAATTGTAACATTTTGTGACGACATTGTCATACATTATCTATACTTGTGTAGTCGATAAATCATTTTCATAAACCTATGATTTCTCACCAACATTATTGTTGACCGTTTTAGCAATGTATTTTCGTGTAACTAAGACATTCGCATTATGGCACTATAAGGAACCCTCATAGAATCGCGGCGTCGACTTATCTCATTGTATATTATGGCATTTTCTTTCAAAACATCGTTTGGACTTGTAATATACTTATATTTTCCGCAAACTTTATCAACTTTTGGGACCTATCTTGTAACTCGGATGTTTTAAATAAATGTCAACGATGTGTTTTTAAACGACACTTTAGGTCGCTCAATATAACTGTGATTGTGATGCTATGACGGTCAATCCCGTGAATTCCATTCACGCAAAAAGCAGATAATTTGGGGTGTGATGATTGGTAATCGAGCTTCATTATAGAGAACTAGGTTGCATCATTGACCCTAGACTATAACTACATTATCATAGCATCTCATCATTTCATCATGAGGCATATTTACTTTATATGGATTCATATACATTTTATTCGAGTTATTTACTTTTATTTTTCAACGGTTGTCACAGAGATGTCTTGATTCGACCCTATCCCTATATCATCGACACGAACATGGAGGATGTCTCATCCGACACCAACATGAACGATGCCTTATCACACACCGTAGTTGTATCTTCTATTGGCTCTACTTGAATTTCCACTTATATTGACCGACACCGAGACCGAACCCTTTCGAGGAGGCGGTCGCACTTACACCACCGTTAGCCCTACACATGGCCCGATTCATCCACCATCACCACTATTATCATCATCATCTTCATCATATTATCTTAGGGAACCTATACCTACACTAGACTTGCCGCTCAAAAAGCGAGCACGTTTTGACATCCCTGCATCACCCTCTTCAGAGCCCGAACCACCAGCTAGGTTCGAGATAGGGGAGAGCTCGAAGGCTGCTGCTGCTAGACAGCATTCCACTGAGACACTAGTGGCACGTTTAGATAGCCAACAGGTTCAGATTGATAGGATGTTAGGACAGTTGGAGGAACTGTCATTAGATCGAGTGGAGAACATTGAGGAGGAGGTTGAAGGCCTCGTGATAGGTAGAGTTTCGATTGAAATGACTTACCAGGGTTTAGAATCTAGACAGTTAGAGAACAGGGGGCATATTGTTGAGTTGAGGCAGGAGATGCCTGAGTTATATGATAGAGCCGAGATGGCCCAGGACGAGCTTCAGCGTCATGCACAGGAGTTGGCACTAGCTCGTGAGAGCATGGTTACCGCACAGACTCAGATTAGCGAGTTGAGGGATTTGATTGCGAGTTTGACTACACAGGTCCGTGATCTTCAGGATCGAGCTGGCGGAGCACCAGGAGGTGCCTAGTGTAGACCTTTATCATGTATAGTTTTTATTTACTGTTATCCTAGTCACAAGGTGTGTGACATAGTCTAAAGAACTTGTTGTATTTTGGTTGTTGTACAAACAAAATATCAAGTATTGACTCTACTATGTAGGAATGGTTTTACTATCTATGATATCGGTCCACGAAGGCGAAATGTTCATGTATATTATCCACGTGTGTTGTGATTTTATTTGTGATATTTCGTGGTTGTTCCGTTGTGATTTCATTTATATTATACATGTTGTGGTTGTGGATATATATGTATAATGTTTGTTTCTACTACGAGTTCTCATAATTGTTTCATCTTATGGTTTTGAAGAATAATGGCGCCAAAGAAAGCCACATCCGAGTTGACTCAAGTCGCTATGCGTAAATATGTGAATGATAGCATAACCGATGCACTAAGGACCGAGAGAGCATCGGTGGCGGGCCGCTTGAGGCTACGCAGCTCGCCGAGGCCGCTAGACATCTTCGCCGCTGGTGTAATGCAGGAGGGTCCGGGTTAGAAGTCGTTTTATAAGGATTTCAAAAGTGGGGATCCCACTAAGTTCAAGGGTCTTGAAGGGCAACCGCCATGGTTAGATGGTTCGAGAAAATGGAATCCGTGTTTTTGTTATGTAATTGCCGGAGGATAGCAAGGTTAAGTTTGCTACGAGTACACCACGGACTGAGCAATGTCGTGGTGGAATTCATATGCTCACCGATGGGAATGGAAAATGCGTCAGGACCACATGGGTGCAATTCAAGAGTTTGCTAACAAGGAAGTATTGTCCGCAGACGGAGGTGAAAAAGTTGAGATGTAATTCTACGAGTTGGTAACTATTGGGTATGATATTGATGCTTACGCTCGGAGGTTCCAAGAATTAGCAGCGTTATGCCCATCTATGGTTTCGGATAACGAGAAGCTACTGGAGGCTTTCATCGGGGGACTTCCCGAAGTTATTCAAGGAGATGTGATTTCGTTTGATCCACAAACGATTGAGGAGTCCATTCGAGTGTCGCAAAAGCTCATGGCTTAGGTAGTAAAGAGAGGCAAAATAGCAAACATCAACCGAAACAACAACAATACCAACAACCGTTTCAATTACAACAATAACCGAAACAATTACAACAACAATAACAACAATAAACGAAAGTGGGACAACAACAATCGAGGTGGAAATGTTGTTCAACGACCACCTAAGAGACAGGAGATTGCAAAGGCCTATGTTGCAGGCCCAATGGAGAAAAAGGGGTACACTGGGATTCTACCGAAATGTGAGAAGTGTTCAAGTCATCACAAACAGGGACGTTGTCCAGATCCATGTGTGAATTGTAAAAAGGGACATCAAACTAGGGATTGCAAGATGCCAACTACGGGGAAATCGAAACAACAAGTAACATGTTTTGGTTATGAGAAAGGGGACATTACAAGAGTGAGTGTACAAAGGGAAGGAACCAAGGAAACGTGAATCAAGGTGGAATGGCACAGGGAAGAGCCTATTTCATAGGAGGTAGAGAAGCTAGGGAGGACCCGAATGTTGTAATGGGTACGTTCCTTATCAATAATCGTTATGCATCAGTTTTATTTGATTCGGGAGCCGATAAGAGTTTTGTGTCCACTGCATTTGCACCTTTACTCAATATCAAACCAACCACATTAGACACATCATACAACATTGAATTAGCTAATGGTAACTTAATTAGCACCGACACCATTGTCCGTGGTTGTACACTCAATTTTCTAAATCATCCCTTCAATATAGACCTTATGCCTGTAGAACTTGGTAGTTTCGACGTCATCATCGGTATGGATTGGTTATCCAAACATCGTGCAAGAATCATTTGTGATGAAAAAGTTGTTCATCTTCCTTACAACGGTGAAACTTTGATCATTCATGGGGAACGAAGTGGAACTAGACTCGAGATTATATCATGCATCAAAACGGAGAAGTATATAAAGAAAGGTTGTTTTGCTTTCTTAGCACATATAACCGAGAAGAAGTCGGAGGAGAAGCGACTTGAGGATGTACCGATTGCTCGAGAATTTCACAAGTCTTTCCGAAGACTAGCAGCCAGACTACCACCGATGCGTCAAGTAGAATTTCATATTAACTTAGTGCCCGGAGTCGCACCAATTGCGCGAGCACCTTACCGATTAGCACCATCGGAGATGCAAGAGTTGTCTAATCAGTTGCAAGAACTTTTAGACAAAGGATTCATTAGGCCAAGTTCCTCGCCTTGGGGAGCACCGGTCTTGTTTGTGAAGAAGAAAGATGGATCTTTTAGAATGTGTATAGATTATAAAGAGCTGAACAAGTTAACGGTGAAGAATCGTTACCCACTCCCCAGAATCGACGACTTGTTCGATCAGTTGCAAGGCTCTAGTATCTATTCAAAGATTGACCTAAGATCAGGTTATCATCAACTTCGAGTGCCAGAAGAGGATATCCTGAAAACAGCATTTAGAACACGTTATGGACATTATGAGTTTCAAGTAATGCCATTCGGATTAACAAATGCACCTGCAGTATTCATGGATCTCATGAATAGAGTATGTAAACCGTATTTGGACAAGTTTGTTATAGTGTTTATCGACGACATATTGATTTACTCAAAGAGCAATGATGAGTGTGTAAATACTAATCATTTTTGGTTAAATCTGAACTGCAAAACGTTTAAAAATGCTCAAAACGCATCAAAATATCGAAAATATTCCAAAATTGCATTTTATATGTTTCGGATGCAAAATGTTCAAAATCGATGAAAATGAGCTAAGTTTGCATAATTGGCGCTTCAGTCCCCAAGTTTCAAAATTGTCAGAAATAGTCCCTGAGCACATAATTTCAAAAGAAAAATCACCAAAGGTCCTTTTTAAATCATAACTTGTCAAAATTTGTCCTTTGGTGAAAAATATCAAAAGTTTTGAGAAATTACAAAATTAGTCCTTCAAGTTTGAAATTTGGCAAAAATGGCCCCTGGAAATTTGAAAATGGCAATTTTGGTCCTTTTACTTTTTCAGATTGTCACTTTTAGTCCTTGGAGCAACTTTTCAGAATTGGCAGAAAAGGTCCTTGTATTTTCAGAAATTGCAACCTAGGTCCTTGTCATTTAAACCCTTATACCCAATTGTGACCCGCCTTTCATTTTGGACCCCATCAAATAGAATTTTGGACCCCTTCTATTATTAACACCGGTCAAACCTATGGTCAAACACTCCAAAAGCGCCAAAGTCCTCCTCTTGTTGCTTTCCTGCAAACACACTAGCTCCCATTCCCACTCAAAACCCACTTTCCATGTCCCCCACCTCAACTAACATCCAAGATGCATTAAATGCACCTCCCCCTCACTCAACCTTCCGGTGGATAAGCTAGTTTTGGCGCCAAAATTGATTCAATGGTCAAGTTAAATTTTATCAATCCAATGGTCGAGAAAATGATGGAATTAATCAGAATGAGAGAAAGAGCTTGGATTATAAAAGAAAGCAAGGAAGCAAGAAGAAAGAGTCTTGTAGTTTTTAGTTTATTACTTATGTCGCTTTTTAATACAAAGCTTTTAATTTAGTGTAATATCTCAAAACTTTGTTTCTATGTATCAAACTAAGGTTCTTGAATCATTATAAACTATTTCAAGGTATCAATTCAAGTTGTGCTAAGATTTTAAGTTTCAAGCTAAGCATTGCAATGTTCCATTTTAAATTCTCATACCAAAGCTTCAAACAACTCATTTCGCTTCCGAGAAGCTTATACAAGCTTCTAATAGCTTTCTATAAGCTTACATTTCAGTTTTAAGCAAAATTGGTTCTTGGTCAAAGAAGGTCAAACCGCGTAAATTGAAAAGAAAATGGTCAATGGGTGAAGCAGTGCTAGATTTGGGTTGATTTGGAATCCATTGGGTTGATATAATTAGGTTAGTGTTCATTGGTTCTTGCTTTCAAGCCACGATGGCTAAGGACCCTTGTAAGTGAATTTTAAGGTTTCTTTGCATAATCTTAATTTGTAGTTATAATCGGTTTAATCATTCATTAAGTTGTATTTAGGATATATAGACTTGGTTTGATCAATTATATTAACTGGATCAGTGTTTAGCTCAGTGTATATTGCAAATCAGTCTTTGAAGGTGTGTTTGGATTTGTAGCTTAACCTGTCTTAGAGGCCTATTCAGTGGGTAACTCTTGTTGTTTTTAGCTTGTCTAGATCATATACACTCATATCTGTCTTAAACTTGTGCCTGCTAACCTTTAAAGTCAAAATCTCAGTTCCACTGTCCTAATTGCAAATCTGTTGAAGTTTTGGAAAAACAAAATCTTATTTTGTGTTCAAATATCATAGACAAAGCTTGCAATAGCTTCATTTAATCTTATAACATCATTTTCAGTTGGGAAATCAAGCTCAAAGTTCAAATAAGTCAACAATACAAATCTGTCAAAATAGTCAAAATTGTCAAAAACCAGTTTTTCACCTAACTAGGAGGATTTTTCATTGCTTCAGTTCTGAGCCAATAAAAGTGAAACTTGGTATTTTAAAAACTTCAACTGGTCTCCTTGCTTATCACCATTTTTGTAGAATTTTACAAATTTTTTAAAAGCTCCAAAACAGCTTCTCTTTTAAGCCCTAAGTCCCCTGTTCACAATTCTCAGATAAGTTGAGTTTTCTCGATTTGTGCAAGCTTGCACAAGGCTCATAAGAGCTTCTCAAAGCCTGGTTTTGGTTTATATGTTCCCACCCAGGTCTAGTTTAAGTCTCTATATTTGGTTTTGTTGTCTAGCTTATTTGAGTGCTTATTTCGTGGTCGCAAGCAGACCCTAAAACTGTTTTTTGCACAAAAGCTCAAATCACCAAATCAGACATCTTGCAATTCAGAGGCTATGGCTTATTGTTTTTAGTTGCATTTGGTTATTATAGCATAGTAGAACTTCTGTAAACAGTTGGTGCTTATTGGTCTTCATTTGGCTTATTCAAGTGCTTATTCATAAGCATATTCCACAGCAGTTGCTATTTCTTGTGCACAACACCCTGTTTTTCCATTTTTCATAGATTCCTAATATTAATTTAAGCTTATCTTGAATTTTTCATATTTTTCCTGTCCTGTTTGCTATTTTTCTTGATTTTAATTAGTTTTTAAGCATTTTTAATTAGCATTTAATACAAAAAATTAAGAAAAGGTTCAAAAAAATAAGTTTTCATTTTTCTAAAGTTTAGATAAATCTAAAAAGACAAAAAAATATTTTTCCAAATTTTTCTTAGTTAAATTTGTATTTTTAAGCAATTTAATTAGTTTTAAATAGTTTTTAATTCCTAGAAAATAGAAAAATATTCATAAAAATACAAAAATAGTTTTGAAAATTCTCTTTTGATATTTTAGATTTTTCTAAGTCAAAATTTCATTTTTCTAGCTTTATTTCATATTTTCTTGTATTTTAGGTTATTATTTAATAGTTAAAAATAGTTTTTAATTAATAATAATTAGATAATTAGTTATAAAAATAATTTTCTTTTTCTATAAATTTTCTTTTATCTTTAGGTTTGTGAAAATATCATTTTCATATTTTTAGGATTAATATTGTGCAAGTTTTACATTTTCTGTTGTACGTCGCGTAGTTTTTAATTTCAGTTTTGTAAAAACATAAAAACACAAACATCATTTTGCAAATAGTGTTAGCGTTTATTTAATATTTTTTATCTTTTTAATTTCCTTTAATTTGCATTTAAGCCTCTGTAATTTGTTTGCTTTTTCTTTAGTTATAATATTCACAAATACTCTTTTCCGCTCAAATTTCGATCACTTTACGTTTGGTGATCCATTGCATGCTCATTTGGGACATAACGACCGGGAAACACTATACTCCCGGATCTTCATTGCATTCGTGCTTGAACCGTTTAAGTTTGTTACGGTCGGCCATTCACAAGTGGTAGGTTTGAGTGATAAAACTTGACTGCTCGGGAGCGAATCAAATTTTAGCGCCACGCCGGAGTTGTCTCGATTATCCTCATTTAGCATTAGTAGTTTGAATACTCACTCTTTGTTCATATCATCCATCTATATCTATATATATATCCATATTCTATTATAAAAAATCCAAAAACCCAAAATCATCCAAAAACGTATAAAACACAAAAATATTTTCCTTTTGTTTCTATATATGTATCAAAAATAAAAAAATACAAAAAGATTTGTCGTTTTTCTTAATAATAACAACATAAAATCTTACCACCGCAAACCAAGGCAGTGTACTACCTAACTGGGGGTACGACCATAATAAGTTCCCGAACCAAAGATTTAAAACTTGCCTTTGTGTCCTTGTGATTGGTGTACCTTTTCAAAAAGCCATTCATCTTGTGATTATTGGTTAAGTTCAACGTTGTTTTGCCTCGAGTTTGTTTTAATTGATTTTGTTGTTATATCTACTTATCGTAACCGGAAAACCCATAAAGATTCTTCTCACCCCAATTTTATAATTCGTCTTCATAATTCCCATTTCTCCTTAACTCGAGTTTCCTTAGAGTTAACTCTAGTGTATCTTTTCGCTCTTCTAGATCTGTTAGCCCATTTCGTGAGCTTGTCAAGATTCCAAGAAGGCGTGTTCGTGACTTTCTACTCCATCGGCCGGATCGAGATCCGGATCGCGCCACACTACTTCCGTTATCATGGCGGAAGAACGCCCTATGTGTGAGCTTCTCCAGCACCCATCGGCGGTATGGAGATGCTATAATTGTACCACCATTGTGGTGAAAATTATGAACTCAAACCGGTTATTGAATCTTGTAACCTCAAATCAATTCTACGGTTTTGAGCGGGATGATCCTCATGCTCATATTCGATGGTTTAACAAGATTGCATCTACCATCAAATACAAGAATGTCCCCACGATCTTGTTAAGCTTTACATTCCCACTCTTGAGGACAAGCCGGTTGGCTTGAAAAACAACCCCCGTCTATTGAAACATGGGAAGATCCGGTGAAGAAATTTGTGAATGAATTCTATCCACCATCCAAAACCACGAGTCTTAAAATGAAATCATCAAGTTCACTCAAAAGTTTGATGAATCCTTGATGAATCGTGGGATCGTTTTAAGGAATTGCTTCGCAAATGTCCTCACCATGGTTTCTCCGAGTTGATGCAACTCGATACTTTCTACAATGGAGTGAGTCAATCGATCAAGATTCTCTCAATTCCTCCGCGGAGGAAATTTCCTAAGCAAAAGCTGTCAAAGAAGCTTTAGCGATCATTGAAAACAAGTCTAAAGTCCACACCGCACGAAGCAAGCCTGTTGTTTCCCAAGTCAATGTTGGTCCTTCTTCTTCATCGCCGTGAGTCAATCTAGCACCGATGCTAAGATTGACAAACTCACTGAAGCCATTCAAGCTTTGGTTCTCTCCAACCAAAAGAAAGTCTCTTTTCCACAAACT
The DNA here is from genome assembly GCA_022545495.1 of Chrysanthemum lavandulifolium. Taxonomy (NCBI): domain Eukaryota; kingdom Viridiplantae; phylum Streptophyta; class Magnoliopsida; order Asterales; family Asteraceae; genus Chrysanthemum; species Chrysanthemum lavandulifolium. The sequence continues at coordinate 251,083,778 of CM040239.1, forward strand.
TCACCTCCGAAGTTAAGAAAGTGGAAGTCTGTGTTACTTGTGGTGGCCCCATGCTTACTATAATTGTATGGCCACCGATGGTAACCCTTTGAAGCTAATCTTGTGGGCGGATTTCTAATCAAGGAGGCAACCAATATCGTGCTCCAATAGACCCAACCACCGTCCTAACCACTACCTCGACCTCCGGTTTCAATCAAAACCGTAATCAAAATCAAAATAGACCAAACCAAGGTTTTCAAAACCAAGGTAATTTCACCAAAAAAGCGGTTTTCGAATCAAAATCAAAATTTCCAACATCAAGGAAATTTCAATAGAAACCAGTCGTGGAAATTTCAACCGGTATTTTCATGGAAATAACCAAGGAAATTTTTAATCAAGGCCTAATCCTAACAATAGAGGCGAATTTTCTGTGCAAAATCAAGCCATTGTTCCAACTGGACCATCATCGATGAGTTGTTGAAACAATTCATGAAATCCCAAGAGGAAATGAACAGTTGTTGGTTAGCCGATTACGACATTAAGAAGTCTTTAAATGATCGACCCTCGGGCTCGTGTACTTTACCTAGCAACACGATCGCTAATCCGAGGCGATGCAAAGGCGATCACAACCGAAGTGGTGCTTTTATGATGGACCCGCTATTCTGCTACCTCTTCTTCTTCTCTCCCGAAGGTAGTGGAAAGCGAACCGAGGCGACAAGGACAAGGAACTTCCTACTAATAACGGAAGTACCGGTAATGTCCATCCTCGTGTTGTCCCGAAACCCAAAACCAATCTCGAGTTGTTTTTGAACCTCCGTTGGTAACCCCAAATCCAAAACTTCTATTCCTTACCCTCACGTTTACATGAGCAAAAGCTCATGAGAAAGCTAGTCATCAAATGGAAAAATTCTTTCAAATTTTCCAAGAGCTACACTTTGACATAAGCTTTATGGATGCTATCATGTTGATGCCCAAGTTTGCATCTACTCTCAAACAAATGTTGAGCAACAAGGAAAAGTCGTTTGAAATGGCTAAGACTCCTTTGAACGAAATTTGCTCACCATTTCATTAAAGAAGCTTCCGAGAAGCTAGGAGATCCCGGAAAATTTCTTCTTCCTTGTGTTTTTCCGGGATGATTGAATGCTTTGCCCTTGCCGATCTTGGAGCAAGCATCAATCGATGCCGATTCGATATGGAAGAAACTTTCTCTTAGGAACTTATTCCTACCGCATGACTCTTGAGCTTGCGGATCGTTCTATCTCGGCGTCCTCTTGGCATCGCCGAGGATGTATTCGTGAAAGTAGGAAAGTTCCATTTTCCGGTGACTTCGTGGTTGTTGATTTCGATGCCGATCATCGGGTTCCTCTTATTGTTGGACGAGGATTCACGAGAACGGGCCGTGCTCTTATCGATGTATTTGAGCAAGAAATCACTCTACGTGTGGGTAATGAAGTGTGTACCTTTAACCTCGATCGACTTCAAGGTACTCCTCAAATTATGATATCGAATCGGTTAATCGAGTCGATTTAATTGACATTGCTTCGTGAGGAGTACTCAAGAGTTTCTTGGTTATCTTCATAATTACGTGAGTGGAGATTCCACCACATCTTCTCAACCTATCATTGCCGACTCTTCCCTCTCTCACTCCGTTTGAGGGAGGTGACTTCCTTCGGAAGATATCGATGAATTTCTTGTTATCGATGAATCAATTCCACCGAATTGATGGTGTGTATGATTCGGAGGATATTCTTTATCTTGAGCAATTGCTAAATGAAGATCCATTACCTTCACTCCTTCCGAAAGAAATCACGATTGAGGAAATCAAATCAAGACAAACATCATCAAGAATTTCCGAGGTTGAACTTAAGGACCTACCTCCTCATCTCGAGTATGCATTCTTGGAGGGTCATGATAAATTACCGTCATAATTGCTAAAGACTTGACCGAGGAGGAGAAACTGCTCTCATAAAAGTCTTGAAGTCACACAAGCAAGCAATTGCTTAGAAACTCTCGATATTAAGGGTATCAACCCCGAGTTCGTACTCACAAAATCTTAATGGAGGATGACTTCAAACCAAGAATTCAACATCGAGAAGGGTGAATCCTAAGATTCATGAGGTTATCAAACAAGAGGTTCTCAAACTTCTTGATGCGGTTTGATTTACCCGATCTCGATAGTCCTTGGGTTAGCCCAATCCATTGCGCTCCAAAAAGGGTGGCATTATTGTTGTCACGAATGAAGAAAACGAGTTAATTCCAACTCGATTGGTTACGGATGGCGGTGTGTATTGACTATCGCAAGTTAAACGAAGCCACCCGTAAAGACCATTTTCCTCTACCCTTCATGGACCGGATGCTTGAGAGATTAGCAGGAACGAATACTATTGTTTCCTTGATGGTTTCTCGGGTTACTTCAGATCCTCATTGATCCGCCGGATCAAGAAAACCACATTCACCGCCCATACGGAACATTTGCCTACTGACGTATGCCTTTTGGCTTATGTAATGCTCCCGCACATTCCAACGATGTATGATGACAATTTTCCACGACATGATCGGGAAACTATGGAGGTGTTTATGGATGACTTCTCGGTCATTGGGGACTCGTTTCAGACATGTCTCCCATTTAGACAAAATGCTAAAGCGGTGTGAAGACACCAATCTATGTCTAAATTGGGAGAAGAGTCACTTTATGGTCAAAGAAGGCATAGTCCTTGGCCATAAGATTTCTAAAATGGGATTGAGGTAGATAGAGCAAAGTTGATGTTATTGCTAAACTACCTCATCCTCACCGCCGTCAAAGGTATTAGGAGTTTTCTAGGTCATGCCGGGTTTTATCGAGATTCATTCAAGATTTCTAAAATCGCTCGACCTATGACCCATCTTCTCGAAAAGATGCTCCTTTATCTTTCTCCCGAGTGCATCGAAGCTTTTGAAACATTAAAGAAAAAGCTACGGAAGCACCCATTCTAGTTGCCCCGATGGGATTTACCCTTCGAGCTCATGTGCGATGCAAGTGATTTTGCTATCGGAGCGTCTTGGGGCAACGAAAACCAAGCATTTTCAACCTATCCACCACGCAAGCAAAACTATGATCAAGCTCAAACCCATTACACCACTACGTAAAAGAATTATTAGTTGTGGTGTATGCGTTTGAGAAGTTTCGCCATACCTTATCTTGACCAAATGCGTGGTGTATACGGATCACTCGGCTCTCAAATATCTCTTTGCAAAACAAGATGCAAAGCCGAGATTGCTCGTTGGGTTCTCCTCCTACAAGAATTTGATATCATTATTCGTGATAAAAAGGAGTGAGAACCTAGTCGCTAATCATCTCGTCCCGATTAGAGAACCTCACCGGGATGTGCTCGAGAAAAGGAAATTAACGAAACATTTCCTCTCGAAACACTCAATGTGGTTTCTTTTCGTGGAGACTCTTCTACCCCATGGTTCATGGACTTTGCAAATTACCATGCGGGTAACTTTGTAGTTAAAGGGATGTCGTCCCAACGGAAAAACAAATTCTTTAAAGATGTGAAACATTATTTCCGGACGACCCCTACTTGTTTAAAATTTTCATGGATCAAGTCATCCGCGATGTGTATATGGTCGGGAAGCTATTGACATTCTCAAAGCTTGCCATTCGACCTCTTGGGGACATCATAGCCCCAACTAGACCACCAAGAAGGCGTTTGATTCCGGATTCTATTGGCCCACGATTTATAAGGATGCCCATGAATTTGTCAAAAACGTGACGCTTGTCAACGTCACGGAATATCTCACAAAGAAATGAAATGCCGCAAAACGCCATTCAAGTGTGAGATTTTTGACATCCGGGGCATTGACTTTACGGGCCATTTCCTTCCCGTGGTAACAAATACATACTCGTGGCCGTTGACTACTTGTCAAAATGGGTTGAAGCAAAGGCTTTACCCACCAACGATGCCCGAGTTGTTGTGAAATTCTTAAAATCTCTATTTGCTAGGTTTGGAACTCCACGAGCCATAATCGATGATCGTGGTATGCATTTTGCAATGACCAATTTGATAGAGTCATGCAAAAGTATGGTGTAACTCACCGTCTCTCATCGCGCACCACCCCAAACAAGTGGGCAAGTGGAAGTTTCCAAGCGGGGATTAAAGAATCTTGAGAGGACGGTTGGCGAAAACCGTGCCTCTTGGTCGGATAAGCTAGATGACGACTGGGCCTTTCGTGACATTTTATAAAACACCCATCGGGTGCACTCCATACAAGCCGGTGTACGGAAGGCATGTCATCCGCGGTTGAGCTCGAGCACAAGGCATACTGGGCCTTGAAGCATGCTAATTTCGATATCCAGACGGTGGTGATCATTGGAAAGTTCAAATGAATGAATTAAGTGAACTCCGTGATCAAGCTTACGAGAACTCTTTGATCTATAAACAAAAGACAAAGAAGATTCATGACTCAAAATTCAAAACCGCGTTTTCAACATCGGTGATCGAGTCCTTCTTTTCAATTCAAGATTGAAGATTTTCTGAAAATTAAAATCCTACCGGTGCGGACCATTTACCATTGCTAAGGTTTATCCTTATGGTACCATTGAGTTATCTCAACCCGATGGTCCAAACTTTAAAGTGAATGGTCATCGAGTGAAGCATTACTTTGGAGAGGACATTCCATCCATGGTTGTCCGGACTTACAAACTTTCCCCATGAACCAATGAATGCGGGATCGAGTCAAGCTAGCGACTCGGTAATCAAAAACGAGAGCATGCCATATGGGTTTTCACCCATATTTCGACTTCTTTCTACCTTTCTACCACCCTAGTGTGGGGGGTTGCCCCATGTTGTGTATATAAGTTTTCTCAAAAAAAAAAAAAAAAAAAAAAAAAAAAATCTTTCTAAATAATGGCCGTAGTATTTCCCTTTACGTTCTCGTTTGGCATAACTGCGGTACTTTGAATATTGAGGGCAATATTCATTTCTAAGTGTGGGGAATTCTCACGAATTTTATCATGTAATTATCCGCCTAATTCCCGTTTTTGGCTAAAATTTTTTGGAGTAAGTGTTTTACACTAACTCATCTTATGGTTATCGATCCGCCTTGTCTAATAAACAAAAGGATTGGCTAATCCAGAGAAAACGGCTCTTGGTAAAGATTTCTAAAATCATTGACGGCTTGCAATTTGCCCAAAATTGTATGGTATTCACTCACCATATCCTAAAAGTGAAGAGTTGGCTAGCCCGCAAGTTTATGGCTTGTGGTAAAGGCGATGGAAAAACCATAATTGGTAATCACTCACCAAAGATAATATTGATAATTTATCTAAGAGTTGGCTAGTCCGAGCAAGCGGCACGGTAAAGACAAATCAAATCCGTTGGAAGTCGGTGGTTTGCTCAAAATCACATGGTTATCGGTGTACCATGGTTCTTACTTGAATCGAAACATTTGGCTACTCCGTAAGTAATGGCTTTTGGTAAAGAGATTCAAATCCATTATGTTTTTCTCAAAAGATTGCTAGGGACTAGCAATAGTTTAGTGTGGGGATTGATGAGTGTGTAAATACTCATCATTTTTGTTAAATCTGACGCAAAACGTTTAAAATGCTCAAAACGCATCAAAATATCGAAAATATTCCAAAATTGCATTTTATATGTTTCGGATGCAAAATGTTCAAAATCGATGAAAATGAGCTAAGTTTGCATAATTGGCGTTCGGTCCCCAAGTTTCAAAAATTGTCAGAAATAGTCCCTGAGCACATAATTTCAAAAGAAAAATCACCAAAGGTCCTTTTTAAATCATAACTTGTCAAAATTAGTCCTTTGGTGAAAAATATCAAAAGTTTTGAGAAATTACAAAATTAGTCCTTCAAGTTTGAAATTTGGCAAAAATGGCCCCTGGAAATTTGAAAATGGCAAGTTTGGTCCTTGTACTTTTTGAGATTGTCACTTTTAGTCCTTGGAGCAACTTTTCAGAATTGGCAGAAAAGGTCCTTGTATTTTCAGAAATTGCAACCTAGGTCCTTGTCATTTAAACCCTTATACCCAATTGTGACCCTGCCTTTCATTTTGGACCCCTGTCAAATAGCATTTTGGACCCCCCTTCTATTATTAACACCCGGTCAAACCTATGGTCAAACACTCCAAAACGCGCCAAAGTCCTCCTCTTCAACTGCTTTCCCTGCAAACACACTAGCTCCCATTCCCCCAGCTCAAAACCCACTTTCCATGTCCCCCACCTCAACTAACATCCAAGATGCATTAAATGCACCTCCCCCCCCCTCACTCAACCTTCCAGTGGATAAGCTAGTTTTGGCGCCAAAATTGGATTCAATGGTCAAGTTAAATTTTATCAATCCAATGGCTGAGAAAATGATGGGAATTAATCAGAGAATGAGAGAAAGAGCTTGGATTATAAAAGAAAGCAAGGGAAGCAAGAAGAAAGAGTCTTGTAGTTTTTTAGTTTATTACTTATGTCGTTTTTAATACAAAGCTTTTAATTTAGTGTAATATCTGTAAAACTTTGTTTCTATGTATCAAACTAAGGTTCTTGAATCATTATAAACTATTTCAAGGTATCAATTCAAGTTGTGCTAAGATTTTAAGTTTCAAGCTAACTGTTGCAATGTTCCATTTTAAATTCTCATACCAAAGCTTCAAACAGCTCATTTCTCAGTTCCAATAAGCTTATACAAGCTTCTAATAGCTTTCTATAAGCTTACATTTCAGTTTTAAGCAAAATTGGTTCTTGGTCAAAGAAGGTCAAACTGGGCAGAAATTGAAAAGAAAATGGTCAATGGGTGAAGCAGTGCTAGATTTGGGTTGATTTGGAATCCAGTGGGTTGATATAAATAGGTTAGTTGTTCATTGGGTGTTGTTTCAAGCCACGATGGCTAAGGACCCTTGTAAGTGAATTTTAAGGTTTCTTTGCATAATCTTAATTTGTAGTTATAATGGTTTAAATTGCTCATTAAGTTCTATTTAGGATATATAGACTTGGTTTGATCAATTATATTAACTGGATCAGTGTTTAGCTCGGTGTATATTACCGTCGGTCTTTGAAGGTGTGTTTGGATTTGTAGCTTAACCTGTCTTAGAGGCCTATTCGGTGGGTAACTCTTGTTGTTTTTAGCTTGTCTAGATCATATACACTCATATCTGTCTTAAACTTGTGCCTGCTAACCTTTAAAGTCAAAATCTCAGTTCCACTGTCCTAATTGCAAATCTGTTGAAGTTTTGGAAAAACGAAATCTTATTTTGTGTTCAAATATCATAGACAAAGCTTGCAATAGCTTCATTTAATCTTATAACATCATTTTCAGTTGGGAAATCAAGCTCAAAGTTCAAATAAGTCAACAATACAAATCTGTCAAAATAGTCAAAATTGTCAAAAACCAGTTTTTCACCTAACTAGGAGGACTTTTCATTGCTTCAGTTCTGAGCCAATTAAAGTGAAACTTGGTATTTTAAAAACTTCAACTGGTCTCCTTGCTTATCACCATTTTTGTATAATTTTACAAATTTTTTAAAAGCTCCAAAAACTTCTCTTTTAAGCCCTAAGTCCCTGTTTCACAATTCTCGAGATAAGTCGAGTTTTCTCGATTTTGTGCAAGCTTGCATGGGGCTCATAAGAGCTTCTCAAAGCCTGGTTTTTGGTTTACATGTTCCACACAGGTCTAGTTTAAGTCTCTATATTTGGTTTTTGTTGTCTAGCTTATTTGAGTGCTTATTCATGTGGTCGCAATGCAGACCCTAAAAAGCTTTTTTGCACAAAAGCTCAAATCACCAAATATGTACATCTTGCAATTCAGAGGCTATGGCTTATTGTTTTTAGTTGCATTTTGGTTATTATAGCATAGTAGAACTTCTGTAAACAGTTGGTGCTTATTGGTCTTCATTTGGCTTATTCAAGTGCTTATTCATAAGCACATTCCACAGCAGTTGCTATTTCTTGTGCACAACACCCTGTTTTTCCATTTTTCCTAGATTCCAAATATTAATTTAAGCTTATCTTGAATTTTTCATATTTTTCCTGTCCTGTTTGCTATTTTTCTTGATTTTAATTAGTTTTTAAGCATTTTTAATTAGCATTTAATACAAAAATTAAGAAAAGGTTCAAAAAAATAATTTTCATTTTTCTTAAGTTTATATAAATCTAAAAGACAAAAAATATTTTTCCAAATTTTTCTTAGTTAAATTTGTATTTTTAAGAAATTTAATTAGTTTTAAATAGTTTTAATTCCTAGAAAATAGAAAATATTGAAAAATACAAAAATAGTTTTGAAAATTCTCTTTTGATATTTTAGATTTTTCTAAGTCAAAATTTCATTTTTCTAGCTTTATTTCATATTTTCTTGTATTTTAGGTTATTATTTAATAGTTAAAATAGTTTTTAATGAATAATAATTAGATAATTAGTTATAAAAATAATTTTCTTTTTCTATAAATTTTATTTTATCTTTAGGTTTGTGAAAATATCATTTTCATATTTTTAGGATTAATATTGTGCAAGTTTTACATTTTACATTGTATGACGTCGCGTAGTTTTTAATTTCGCTTTGTAAAACATAAAACACAAACATCATTTTGCAAATAGTGATAGCGTTTATTTAATATTTTTATCTTTTTAATTTCCTTTAATTTGCATTTAAGCCTCGTAATTTGTTTGCTTTTCTTTAGTTATAATATTCACAAATACTCTTTTCTGTTCAAATTTCTCGATCACTTTTCGTTTGGTGATCCATTGCATAGCTTCATTGGGACATAACGACCCGGGAAACACTATACTCCCAGATCTTCATTGCATTCGTGCTTGAACCGTTGTAAGTTTGTTACGGTCGGCCATTCACAAGTGGCGGTTTGAGTGATAAAACTTGACTGCTCGGGAGCGAATCAAGCAAGAAGAGCATGAAGGAGCATTCTGAGCGATTTTAGGACTAATCAAGAATGAGAAGTTGTATGCCAAATTTTGAAGTGTGATTTTTTGAACCGTAAAGTACAATTTCTTGGTCATGTCATTGATAGTCAAGGATTACAAGTAGACCACAAAGATTGAGGTAGTAAAAGATTGGGCTACTCCAACGAATCCTCTGAAATCCGACAATTTTAGGACTTGCGGGTATTACCGAAGATTCATCGAAGGCTTTTCAAAGATAGCTAAAGCTTTGACCAAGTTGACACGAAAAACAAGAAGTACGAATGGGGAAAGAAACAAGAAGTCGCTTTTAGGTTGTTGAAGCAAAAGCTTTGCGGCGCCAATTTGGCACTACCGAAGGAATTGAGAACTTCGTTGTATCTTGCGATGCTTCACATAAAGGACTTGGAGCTGTATTAATGCAAAGCGAGAAGGTGATAGCATATGCTTCACGACAACTTAAGGTTCATGAGAAGAATTACACCACACATGATCATGAGTTAGGGGCCGTAGTCTTTGCACTTAAGATTTGGAGACACTACCTTTATGGTACAAAGTGCACAGTGTTTACGGACCACAAGAGTTTACAATATGTTCTTGATCATAAGGAACTTAACATGAGGCAACGTCGTTGGTTGGAATTACTCAGCGATTATGATTGTGAAATCAAATATCATCCGGGAAAAGCCAATGTTGTGGCCGATGCTCTTAGTCGGAAAGAAAGACCCAAACCTTTAAGAGTAAGATCATTAGGAATGACGATCGGTTCACCTTTACCATAAAAATACTTGAGGCACGGATCGAGGCACTCAAGGAGGAAAACCGACCAAGTGAAAAGCTTTATGGTATGCCGAAAATGCAAATGGCTTTGTAAAGAGAGCGAGATGGAGTTTTATGTTTCAAGGATAGAATGTGGGTACCATTTTATGGCGGGATACGAAATTGATTATGCATGAGTCGCATAAGTCAAAGTATTCTATTCACCCGGGATCGATAAGATGTATCGGGATCTCAAGAAACTTTATTGGTGGCGAACATGAAAGCGGAAATTGCCACGTCACGTTAGCGATGTCTTACTTGCTCTAAGGTAAAAGTCAAATATCGAAACCTTGTGATTACTCCAACAACACGAAATTCCACAATGGAAATGGGAACGCATTACAATGGATTTTGTTCTGAAACTTCCAAAGACATTAGGAGGTTACGATGCTATATGGGTAATTCTCGATCGTCTTACCAAATCAGCCCATTTCATACCAATTAGAGACTTATTCCATGGAACAACTCACTAGACTTTATGTCAAGGAAATAGTCTCGAGGCATGGAGCACCAATTTCTATCATTTCCGGCGGAGATAGTCGATTCACTTCAAACTTCTGGAAATCATTACAAGATTCATTTGGAACCAAATTAGACATGAGCACAGCATATCATCCACAAACCGATGGCCAAAGTGAAAGGACAATTCAAACATTGGAAGATATGTTGAGAGCATGTGTGATTAATTTTGGAAATGGTTGGGCTAACCAATTGCCATTGATCAATTCTCGTACAACAATAGTTATCACACCAAGATAAAAGCGGCACCATTCAAGCACTTTATGGTCGAAAATGCCGATCACTGTTTGTTGGGCGAGGTTGAGACGCACAACTCATCGGTCCGAAATGGTGCGGAAACAACGGAAAGATAGTTCAAATTCGAGATAGACTCGGGCGCGAGCCGACGAAAAGTTACGCAGATGTTAGACGCAAACCATTGGAATTTCAAATTGGTGACAAAGTAATGTTGAAAGTATCGCCTTGGAAAGGCGTGGTACGATTTGGAAAGCGCGGGAAATTGAACCCGAGGTACATTGGACCATTCAAAATTTTGAGCAGAGTTGGCCCTGTAGCTTATCGACTTGATCTTCCATCAGAACTTAGTCACGTACACAACACGTTTCACGTTTCAAACCTGAAGAAATGTCTTTCGGACGAATCACTCGTTATTCCATTGGTAGAAATTCAACTTGACGATAAACTCAATTTCGTGGAGGAACCGGTAGAAATTATGGACCGCGAGGTCAAGCAGTTGAAACAAAGTCGTATTCCAATCGTAAAGGTTCGCTAGAATTCTCGAAGAGGTCCTGAGTTTACTTGGGAACGGGAAGACCAGATGCGCCTCAAATATCCTCATCTTTTCACCGACAACACCGTAAGACCCAACAAGGACTAAATTCAGGGACTGAATTCCTTTTTGGTTGGGCGAATGTGACAATTCATATTTTCAGGTCATTCTCAAAACATTACTCATGTTTCATTATTTATCATTTATCGTGAACTAGGTTTACGAGCATCAAATTCACGTAACCGTAATGGTTTAGCTGTGAATTCATGATCATATCATCGAGGTCATTTCATATAGACTAAGTTTAGTCTACATTTCATTAACATCATTGTCATCATATTAGTTCATGCATGGTTTTGCATTTTACATTAAACGATATAATTTTCATATTAAATAAACGTTATCGCGTAAGTAATTATTTTGAACAATTGATCCATTAATTCCAAAATTATTCCAAAATATTTTTATACTCATATAAAGTTTATAAAAATAATATTATGAGTTTACAGTGTTTTAAATTTATTTTGTAACTAAATTGTTGTATTTATATAATTACGACGTTTTTCTTAAATTCGACACGATTATTATTATTTCACTCAAATTTTGCAAGAAATGTATTTCTATAATTTTTATGACCTAAATATATTTTATCTTGACCCGTGAAAATTTATTTTTATCCAACGCTACCCTAAATATTCAAAAGTGACTACAACTTACCACTTAACTTCAAATATCTTACAAGTTATTATACTTAAACAATGTAAAAAAAAAAAAAAAAAAAAAAAAAAAAAAAAAAAAAAAAAAAAAAGGATGACTAGCACCCCTTGTCGACACAAGGGGTGAGTCACAAGAGTTTTTGTGCAAATATCTCATATACATGTATTTTACAACTCACTTACTCATTTCATTTCTTTCATTTCACAAAATCAAAGATCATTTTGCTCTTTCTCTCTTGCTAAAATTCGGCAACCATAAGACCAAAGGAAGGATCATCTCAAGTTTTCAAGACAAGTTTTATTAAACTCTAGTATCATTTGTTGCATAGGTTTTGTAATACAAACCTCAAGTGATTAGGAAAAACCCTTTTGTCCTTAAACCTCATCATATCACTAGTAAGCATTCATATTCATATTTTTATTTCATATTCATTATTATGGTCATATCATTTTATTTGAGAAACATGCAAGTTTTGTGATGATTATACCACTCTTTAAGGTTTTTAATGTTTTTAAGTGTTAAATATAAATAATCCATCCTATAATTACTCCTTGTTATATATTAGTTTTGGTGATGTCTAGGAAACCATGACACCCTAAGAAGGTGTATGGTAGGATTAGAATACTCGGAGTTGTTTTGAATGGGTTAGAATAGGTTTGGCGCGAGAAAAACTCATTTCGACACGTTTTGAAAAGGGTCTGTCCTTATTTTGAAATTCGGAAAATCCGACAGTAGGTAAAAATATTTGGCCTAGATATTTAGAAAATATACTTTAAAACGAAACCGTGGCGCTTGAACGGATTAAAGCGGAGTTATAACGAAGAAGTTATGAATTTTTCAATTTGGCGACGAAAAATATAATTTTCTCGAATTTCAAGAAATTCGTCAAATTTGTTCGAGTCAAAAATGAAGCTTAGGCGTTATAAATTATTTCGACTCCTCCAAAATATATAAATTACTTTGAAACAAACTTTTGGAGAACAAACTTTTGGAGAACTAAAGTTTTGGAGAACTAAAATTTTGGAGAACTAAGGTTTTGGAGAACAAACTTTTGGAGAACTAAAACTTTGGAGAACAAACTTTTGGGGAACTAACTTTGGAGAACAAAAGAATTGGAGAACTATATTTTGGAGAACTAAAAGTTTGGAGAACTAAAAATGGAGAACAAAACATTTGGAGAACAAAATAAATGGAGAACAAAACATTTGGAGAACAAAATATTTGGAGAACAAAAATGGAGTACATTTTCTTATAAAAGTGATGTCTTCTAGTAAGGTAATTTAAAATGGTCAAGACGTTAAAGGATTATTTTCGATTGAGAAGTATTGTTTTCAAAATTCATAAGTGGTATAAATATCATCCGAATTGCATGCATAACATTACATCATGACTTATTACATATCATATCATTCATAATAGGCCGCCGAGATCACGCTACATTTGGTGTACTCACTTTTGTCATCGTATCAATTCATCAAGTGAGTTTTCATAGCCCGTTGTACACGTTTATAATTGTTTTCAAACTTACGGGAGAATACATTGCACATCATTTTATTACGATACCAAGTATATCAAATTCATTTACATTGCTTAAGTTACCTCATGCCAATTGAATGTCCCCATTAGATAACATGAACCGTTAATTCGAAAGAAGCGAGGGTGAGTGGATAGATCTATCGAGGGTGACTCCTCCGTCCGGGTTGGTGGATTCCAACCGGTAAACGGATGCATTTCATTTAATAACATTATTTGAGTTGTTTGGCAAACACTCTGTAGCGAACATCATGATCGATCTAGTTTCGGTGTCATGGACTTATAGCAATTGTAACATTTTGTGACGACATTGTCATACATTATCTATACTTGTGTAGTCGTATAAATCATTTTCATAAACCTATGATTTCTCACCAACATTATTGTTGACCGTTTAGCAATGTATTTTCGTGTAACTAAGACATTCACATTATGGCACTATAAGGAACCTCATAGAGTCGCAGGTCGACTTATCTCATTGTATATTATGGCATTTTCTTTCAAAACATCGTTTGGACTTGTAATATACTTATATTTTCCATAAACTTTATCAACTTTTGGGACCTATCTTGTAACTCGGATGTTTTAAATAAATGTCAAACGATGTGTTTTAAACGACACTTTAGGTCGTTCAATATAACTGTGATTGTGATGTTATGACAATCAATCCCGAGAATTCCATTCACGCAAAGCAGATAATTTGGGGTGTGACATTTATCCGAGTTGGAAAATAATGTCGACTTAATTCGATTCTTATATTTGTTGCTCACAATGTACAAAATGTTTATAAGGTTCTAGAGCTAAAAAGGATGGCATCTGTTTCCAATTTTCTTGATCCGAATATAGCGAAAATGGAGTATTTTTTTCTTCGCACCTCTATTTCTTGATGCTACGAGGTATTCTCTAAGTTTTGTAGTTAACTTCTAATTATGACGAGCACTGCGATTAGTTCTTTGTGGGGGACGACTTTCACGCCATATATCAGGATGTCCTTTTAGGTCACTATAGGTTATCTTCGATGTACGATATATCTATTTTCCCATTTCTTTACACCCAAAATTGGGACTCATTACTGCTTACCATTATTTTTAGAGTAAATTGCATAAATGGTCCCTGTGGTTTGCTCAAATTGCAGATTTCGTCCCTGAGTTTTCGAAAGTGCAGGCGGCCTCCCTGTGGGGAAGAGTAGAGTTCATTTTCGTCCCTGGTCAAAGTTCAATGACTAAAATACCCTTATGTTTTCTTTTTCCAATCAAATATTCAGGACGAATCTGCAATTTGAGCAAACCACAAGGACTATTTATGCAATTTACTCTTTATTTAAAATGAAACTTTGAAAACCAAACTCAGGTTTCTAAACCCAGTTTCACACAATACACATTTTGACTTTCTTTTGATTCTTTAAACAAACATAAAAAAAATGTAAAACACCCACTAGCAGATCTGCACATTTGCAATTCCTAAAAACCTTTTTTTTTCTCTCCCCTTCCTTTTCGTCCCTTACTCATCTCATATTATAGCTTCCACCTACCATCACCCTCATGACTATAGTTGAACAAATACAAGATTAGGTGAGACCCCGGTGGCAGCGCAAGTGAACGTGAAGCGAAGACACCGGTCAGATCTATAATGGTACAGATCATTGATGTAGTGATATGTGTGTGTTTGTCGAGGTGTATGTGTATTTTGAGTGTGGTGGGAAAGAAGAAAGGTGGAGTGAAATAGAATGGGGTTAACAAAAATCGAGTTTTCATTTATAAGTATGAAAGATTAAATGTAGTGTGAAAATTCAAGAACTTGTTGATTGAAGATTAAGTTGTAAATGAAGATGGATGATGCTCTAGTTTTTTGTCAATATTTATGTTTTAATTTTGTTGACTTATGATTTTATTTTAGAAGAATGATTATGGTTTTGATGATTTTAGTGCGTGTTTGAAAATTAAATGTGCTCGTTAATGGTGTATTTATATAATTCGAGACAAAGGAAAAAAAACAACGTTTTGAAGAATCTGGGTAAAGGATGAAGATGGATGAATCTCTTTTAAAGAAATAAATAATAATTCAGTTTTCAAATCAAAATGAATAAAATGAGTAAATTGCATAAATGGTCCCTGTGGTTTGCTCAAATTGCAAATTCGTCCCTGAATATTTGATTGGAAAAAGAAAACATAAGGGTATTTTAGTCATTGAACTTTGACCAGGGACGAAAATGAACTCAACTTTTCCCCACAGGGAGGTCGCCTGCACTTTCAAAAACTCAGGGATGAAATCTGCAATTTGAGCAAACCACAAGGACCATTTATGCAATTTACTCTTATTTTTATTTTACGTACTGTTAAAGATGAAACAAATTACCCTTTTTAATAGTATGGTTTAATCTTACTTTTTTTTGTATCGGGCCCAATACTTACAAAAAAATACCGCCCAACGATCAACGACATGAAACAACGCCATTTGGAATAGCTTATTTTCCCGCCTTATGAGAGCTTATTTAATTTTTGTAAAGATGATCGACGGCATGACACATCGACGTTTGTAATTGCTTATTCTCCCAGCTTATGAGCTTATTTAAGTTTTGTAAAGCTAATAAGGTATCTTTTTAGGGCTTACGGGGTTACTTAGTTAAGCTTATGGCGCCATATGTTCCTCGGCTTGAATAGCTCCTGAAATTTGATTGCATATATTATAGAATTTGTGGATGTGGAAGGATGGACTGTATGTGTTTAAATATATTATTTATATGAAAGATCGAGACCGAATTTCTCATGTAAAGATGTCCATTACTACGACTCTCCATTATTTTCTTTCTTTCCTTTGTAATCTGCATTTCTAATGCAATAAAGTTAGCGAGGCGAATCAATTCGAGACATCAATGTTCATTAACGCTTGTAAGTAAGAAAGTACCTAAAAGATGGATTTATCCCAACGATGTACCGATAGACTTGAAGATAAACTATCGAATAACTACCCTTGAACAACTGTTTTGTTAACTATCACAATAACTATCCCGGAATGATAGTACAGCTTTTAATATCGCAATAACGAACCTTATATGATATTATTAGTTTTAATATCAAAATAATATCATAAAAAAGTATTAATATCACAACAACTATCCTTCAACATCTGTTTATTAAAATCGAATAACTATCCTTATTTAATACTACCGACTTCAATATAAGAATAACTATCATTGAACAACTATTTTGTTAGCTATCACAATAACTATACTTGAATGATATTATCGGTTTAATATCACAATAACTAACTTTATATGATCTATACCAAACTCTTAATAACAAAAAGATTAATATCACAATAACTAACCTTATATAATATTACCGCTTTAATATTGAAATATCTTTTTGCACGGTTTAATATCGAATTACTATCATATTAACGTTATTAACATCACAATAACTAAACTTGAACAAATGTTTTATTAAACGATATTCCGCTTTTAAATATCGAATAACTATCCTTGAAACATCTCAAAATAACATCGCAGAAAGTGATGTTGCAACAACAAATATTATTGATCTTGCAACAAATGTTACTGCTGCGATGCAACAAATGTTTACAGTGTGCAGAAAATATTTCATCTTGGTTCTCTGCGATGCAAAAGTTACTACTATTGTTTCTACTGATTAAACAAAAGTTACTGCTGCTGCTAATATAGAAGAGGTAGATGATGATGCTTAGTATGGCTCAATTTATGTTTGATTTGAAGATAAACTATCAGAATAACTACCCTTGAACAACTGTTTTGTTTTAATCACAATAACTATCCTTGAATGATAGTCACACTTTTAATATCACAATAACTAACCTTATATGATATTACCAATTTTAATATCAAAATAAGTATCATATAAAAAAAGTATTAATATCACAACAACCATCCTTCAAAATCTGTTTTATTAAAATCAGAATAATATCCTTATTTAAACTACCAGTTTCAACATAGGAATAACCATCCTTGAACAATTGTTTTGTTAACTATCACAATAACTATACTTGAATGATATTACCAGTTTTAATATCAGAATAACTAACTTTATATGATTTATACCAAACTCTTAATAACAAAAAAGATTAATATCACAATAACTAACCTTATATAATATTACCAGTTTTAATATTGAAATATATTTTTTGCACTGTTTTAATATCAGAATAACCATTATATATAGTTTACTAACATCACAATAACTAAACTTGAACAAATGTTTTATTAAAATCAGAATAATTATCATTACACAATACTACCAGTTTTAATATTGAAATATCTATTTAAAAAAAAAAAAAAAAAAAAAAAAAAAAAGATTAATATCATAATTACTATCCTCATATCGAATAACAAACTTAAATATAAGAATAGCTATCATACTAACGATATTAACATTAGAGTAACTATCATCATATTCTGAATAACAAATATTATTATCAAAAAATTATCATATTAATGATATTAACATTAGAGTAACTATCCTTATATGATATTACAAGTTTTAATATCAGAATAACTATCATATTATCGTTGTTAAAATCAGAATAAAAATCCTTATATGAAGCTACCAGTTTTAATATCGCAATAACAAAAAGATTAATATCACAATAACTACCCTTATATGATATTACCAGTTTTAATATCAGAATAACTATCATATTAATTATATTAACATTAGAGTAATTATCCTTATATTATATTACCAGTTTTAATATCAGAATAACTATCATATTATCGTTATTAAAATCAAAATAAAAATCCTTATATGAAACTAGCAGTTTTAATATCGCAATAACAAAAAAGATTAATATCACAATAACTACCATTATATGATATTACCAGTTTTAATATCATAATAACTATCATATTAAGGTTATTAATATCAGAATAACTATCCTTATATAATACGACCAGTTTTAATATTGAAATATCTATCTAAAACAGATAATAACAAAAAAGATTAAATATCAGAATTACTATCCTCATATCAGAATAACAAAACTTAATATCAGAATAACTATCATACTAACGATAGTAACATCAAAGTAACTATCCTCATACTCAGAGTAAAAATATTAGTATCAGAACAATTATCATACTAGCAGGGTACCCGCGCGATGCGGCGACGGGTACCCTGAAATAAATTTTTCAATAAACCATGCTTTATAATCTAAAACGTTTTATGTGACGGTAAATTTGCGGATGCCAAAAGTTTCATGTCACATATTTCAACTCTTTAGAACACTATAGTAGGGTACCTGCACGTTGCGGCGGCAGGTATCAAGTAATAAAATTTTCGGCAAAAAAAGTTTTCAATTTTATGTTTTCTCTTACAATAACTTTATCAATAGCGAAAACATAATGAGTTTGAGTAACTTTTAAAAAAGTGATGGATAATAACAAACTAATTCATATAAAAACAATTGAAAGTGGTGTGATTTTGCTTCGTGGTAGTCAATAATGTTATGGGGTTATGGTCAAATTAGTATAAAGTGGTCCGTAGTCACGAGTAAGTAAAAACATTTTTTTATGAAATATATATGTAATAATCAACACCTCGTAATAAGTAAATAAAAAATATTTTTGAACATGTTTGTATCATTAATATTTTTTATTACACTTGTCCCATATAGATAAAGATATAAATAAAAGAGTGTTTATAATGTATACATCTTGTAGAGTATATATTTATGAAAATGTTTGTATCATTAATATTGTTTATAACACTTGTCCCACATAGATAAAGATATAAATAAAAGAATGCTTATAATGTAAAGAAAATTTACATGTTTAAGCAATCATTTAGAGTTATCCATGAAAAGTAGAATAATTAATATACTAATATATTAATCATTGAATTAGCACTTAGCACTTTGCACATTTGCATTTGATGTGCTTCGTCGTGGTTTTAAATTTATATGCAAGAATTACCGGTTAACTAGGAACACATTTGGGCAAGTATACCCTAGTCAAGTTGTAGTATAGTATATGGTAAATCAAGGTCGTCCCAAGAGACTTGGTTGCACTACAAGTGTCGTTTGTTTGTTTAAGCAAGTAACAAGTTGATGGTTATGATTGTCACATATCAAACCAACAAGAAAAGCAATATAAGAACAAGCACGTATCAAGTTCGTGGTTATGATTGTCACGGATCAAACCACTGAGAAAAAGCACACAAAGAACATACATGTTTAGACAAATGATCACAAGGATATTAGGATGTTTAGTTTGGAAAACATATTATCAAAGATAGAACCTATAATAATAGTTTAGTGTTTTATAAATCAAATGTGCATAAGCCTCAATCAAGTGGTCATGTCATGAGCCTTATACCAACAACAACAAAGAATCCCTTTCGCCATAGACTTTGATGTTATTAATTTGTGAAGTTCCATTTACTTGAAAGATAATGAGAACACATATTCAAAAGATTCCTTCGCCTTAATCCAAATTAAACCTTTACTTGTTATGTTTATTAATTCTCTTGCACAATCGTCACAAAGTACAAGACCAAAATCATTTTTCACTAATGAATTGAAACTAACCATTGTTAAGAATACTTTCGTCCATTGAACTCAACGATGATGAACCAAAACAATAAACAAGAACAAGTTCCAATTCAACCAAATATGATGTTATCAACATATTCCAAACAAACACTACAATTATCCAAACATCCTTTTATCACAAGTTCTCATATGAAATAAACAAGTATAAAGACAACATTCACAAGACAAGAACACATCACAAGAATCACATAATCAACACAACCAAAGAACCAAACATGAATCATAACATTCAACATCATAAAAGTAACAAGGATTTACCCAAAGTAAGATTACATTAGGCAAGGGTGAAGGATTATAGCACTCCTTCAAGCCTCCAATCAACTACAACTTCTAACCAAGCATACTTCTGGAAATGGCAGAGGTTCGTGGTCTTTTGGAAGAGATAGGTTGGTGGAAATTCGTCCTTAAGGGTGGAGGCTAGAATTACACACACTAAACTAACCAAAAATGGTCTTATTTATAGGTATAAGCCACCCTTAGCCACCAAGTAAGTTTCTTGGGCACAAAGTGTCATAAAGTAGCAGGTTTAGGAGTTATTAGGACCATATGATCGGACTTGAGGCTTAATGACACTTAATATTGCATTAAAAATAACTTGGAGAGGTCAGCATGGAGTAACCGTTTCGGTTGGGCTCCAACCGATCCGGTTGCGACCTTTTGACAGAAAAGGTCAAAATCCAAATTTGTAGATATTTCTCTTAGCTTTCCGTGGCCGTGAACGGGGGGTCAAACGGAGTCCGTATGCAAAAGTTATGGCCAAAATGGTGAAGGTGTGTCGGGAACAACGAGTCTTCCAATATGTCTTCGTTTTCGCTTCTTTTCTTCATTTCTTTCTCGTTTCCCTTCTTGAACTTTATTCTTGGGTCTTTGGACCACTAACTTGATGATTTTATCTTCTCGAATATACTCCACAAGTCTTGCTTTTGACGGGAACTCTTCATATTTGGAGAAGTCTTTTACTTCTTTTTCCGCCTTTTTCTCCACTTTCCTGTACTTGGCTACAAATGAACTAGCAAACGCACTTTTGTACGATTAAGCATCAAAAGCATATGATTATAGCAAAATATCACACATAAAAGCACGGATAACGCTACTAAAAACATGCACAATTTGAGCGTTATCAGCATCACTTGTCTTTAAAAAATTATCCCGATTTTTACAAAAAATTGTATTTTTACTTTTGTGGTTAATTTTACTTAAATTAATTTAAAATTTATTTGGATTTGTGGAAAACTAGAAGGGGGTTGAATAGTTTTGTCGATTTTAAGTTAGTTTCTAAAAACTTTAGATTTGATGTTATGTGAAATCGTATGGATGAAGGTAAAGTATAGATCTAAAAGTAATGCAAGTAAAGAAAGTAAAGTAAGGGACAGAAATGACACAACCGATTTATAGTGGTTCGGCTACAAGGACACCTTCCTTGCCCTAATCCACTCCCTGAGTCACCTACTCGAGAGTTCAAGCACTATGTCAACAAACTCCTTGAACTTGGCGGAGAAGCCTTCACAACGTTGCTTACACCTTTTTTCGGTACAAAGCTAAATACCAAGTCTGTAACACGGAGGACCAAACCAACACGACTATTACACAACAACTATGTGAAATATCAAGTACAAGATCTTTGCTACAGAAATCTTGTGAAGGAACAAATCAATCAAGGACCCTTTGCTTGGATAACTTGCAGTAAGCTCGTGATCTCGCCTTAGAGAAGGACCTATATGAGAATCATAATAGAAGAAAAAAGAACAACTCTCTAGATCAAGTGATCTTTTGTTAGAAGAGAGTAAGAATATATGAGAGAGTTAGTAAGAAGAGGGGTGAGAAGAAATGAAGAAATGGCTCTCTATTTATAGGCAAAATCTTGCCACTTTTCCACGGATCCCTCCCTTAAGGGATCCGTCTAGTGTAACCTCAGGGATCCATGGGAAGCTCCTCTTTTCCCATGGGTTTTTTTGGTTATGGGTCATGGGTCATGGGTTATGGGTTGGTCCATGGGTATTTCATTAGATAAAGTGTATCTAATAGATGCAATGCATCTAGTCAAATGGATATGGGTCAATACCATGGGTTATGGATATGCTCCATGAGTGGTGGTTTTTACCTATCCTAATAAACTATTACAACAAATGATTTATTACAACAATTTGTATTAAATGACTATATGTAAATGCTTTAAAAAAATAACATGTATCCTTATAATTTTACTTATGATAACATTATACTTGTTATCAACAAAACACAAAGAGATCGCTAAATATTAATAAACTTTTTTATGGTTTATTTGTATTAACAATCTCCCCCTTTTCGTTGATGACAAAACATAATGTTATGATGAGTAAAACTTAAGATTAGATGTATGTTTTGAAAGCCTAAGTTTTACTTCTTCTCCCCCTTTTTGTCGAAACTAAAAGTTAACCCAACAAAGAAATAAAATGTGGAAAAATAGTCCACATGTCGCTTACTCCCCCTTGACGGTAGCTCCCTCTAGATTTAGGGTTCAAGTGAGAAAAAATAAAAAATCCTACAAAGAAAGGGTTAGTAGTAACATGCATAAATAATCTTGTGATTGACGAGAATCAAGATTGGGAGCCAAGGTATGTAAACAATGCCTTGTAATAAAACAACAAATGTAGTGGTAGTTATGCCACATACAAGCATGTAAAAGTAAGAACAAGATTTGTTCTTGAAAAATGACTCAAAAGAAAAATATTAAAGGTAATAAAAATTATTCCTTCCATGCTTGCATAAGGTTATAGATGAAGGTTTTGATGAGTAATGATGTTGATGCGATCAAGAACGAGGTTGAGTAGGACTCGCATTTCTTCCCTAATCTCTATTGCAATATCCCTAGTGGATTGGCAATGTTCACAATGTAAGTGATGTGGGTAATGAGTGCGGAAGTTTTCCGGATGACTTTGATTTGTGAGATGCGGAAGTTGTAGTGGAAAAGTTGGAAAATACGGATCAAAGTCCGGAATGTTTGATAGTGGTGGTGGAAAAGAACCTAGATGTTCTTGTAACCTAATGGGAGCTAAGGGTGGTGAGGTTCCAAGGTCTTTGAAAATTGTGTTTGGAGAAGGGGGAGGTGTCAAAAGGCTAGTTCTTTTTGCTTTGTTTGTTGAGATATTGTTGTAGTCTAAAGGAATTCCAAAAGAATGACCTTAGGTGGTGATGTGATGGGTGATGAAGTTGGTGTACTTGTTGTTGATGAAGGAGGTGCTATAATGGAAGCATCTTGTGGTGAATGAGTTGTTGGTGATGAACCATTTGATGATGGTTTTGCTAAGCAACAAGGCCGGATACTAATCCGTGCGGTTTTTCTAGATTTGGGTGGTGGTACTTTGGAAGGTGGGAGGACAAAGTTTTGTATTTCTTGAAAGGGATTGCTTGCACTAGGTGATTCATCTATGTTGGAAGTTCTTTTGGATAACATGATGATGTTTGTTTGTGAGGTTGAGAGTGATGAA
This sequence comes from Chrysanthemum lavandulifolium, assembly GCA_022545495.1. Classification (NCBI taxonomy): domain Eukaryota; kingdom Viridiplantae; phylum Streptophyta; class Magnoliopsida; order Asterales; family Asteraceae; genus Chrysanthemum; species Chrysanthemum lavandulifolium. The sequence goes on from CM040239.1 coordinate 251,107,055, forward strand.
TATGCAAGCATTTTGGGAATCCTACTTATAGAAAAATAATGCATTGTAATGAATGCTTGACCCAAAATGTGGATTAAAATCTAATGATTAGATATCAATTTAAGACATGTGATCATGAGAACACAAGTATTAAATAGCATACTCCAAAAGAAATAAAAATAAATGATGAAAATATTGAAGTTTTCATCCAAAGTGAGAAAAATAGAAGATAAAACTAGTTTCTGTATCACAGATCCCACGGATTCTTCCCTTGAGGGATCCGTTCACACATTAAGGCTGGGATTCGTGGTACTGGTGATTCAGGCAGCTCAAAATTTTCCTTTTTGGAAACATTTATGCCTAGTGTGTGCCTATATGCAAACCATTTGGAGTTGCGGTTATCTCGACTCCTAAAAAGAAAAGAAAATGTTAGGAATTAGAAATTCCAGGTATTAAAGAGTCGGTCACCTCAAGTATATGTAATCGTTAGAAAGCTCGTAGTCGTAGTTATTTTAAGTTAAGTAGTATTTAGTTAAGTAACACCGTGGAGGACGGACGGGTCTTTACCCACTGTATGCGATCCTCGACCCGATGTGTGGCGATTTATGTAAGACTATAAATACTCTCACCTCCCAAGGTAGAGAGTTGGAGCTCATAATAATATTTTCACTTTCTCTCACTAAGTTCCTAAACCTCTAACTTTCTCTCTAGAATTCCACTTATCGCCACCTTGTTGTTATGGTTTGATGTGTATGTGAAAACTAATATCTTACAATTGGTATCAAGAGCCATGGTTAGATCATATCTTGCACATCTTTGGATTTCTAGTGGTTTTAGGTGGTTTTGAGTTTGAAAAGTTTAGTGGTTTTTGCATCATTTGGTTGATTTCTCGGGTTAAAGTTTGGATTTTGTTAGTACTTTTATGTTTAGAATCATCACAAGTGTGTAGGTTTTCATTTGGTAAGCTTAAATCATCTTGGTTGGGTTGTTTTTGGATTGAAAAGTGATGTTTATGTGGTTTTTTCATGCTAGCGACTTAACTCACGGATTAGTTTCTTCGTAGCGACTTGCTTTACAAATTTGTAGCGAGTTACAGTTTTAAACCTAGCGACTTAGATCTAGCGATTCTGATTACAAGTAGTGGACTCTCCACTAAGGGTAGCGACTTGTGCATGTGAGTTGCTCTTTAGCGACTTGTATCTTTAGCGACTTGAGTGGCAATTGTTGCCAAAATTTTGCTAGCGACTTGAGGCTTAGCGAGTTACTATAGCGACTTGCATTTGTCTAGCGACTTGGGACTCTAGCGACTTAGTGCATTATCTTCTAGCGACTTAGTGCATTATCTTCTAGCGACTTGAGTGATTGTTTACGGTTTTCTCTTGATTTAGTAAAATCCGTGAAAGAATCTATTTCCGGTTTAATCATAGAGTTATAAAATCCGTATAATCTGTTAACATGTCTACCAACGTTCCTACTATCATCTCCACTGTTCGAGGATGTTCAAGCGGTGGCTCGGATACTCGTCCACCCATGCTTGTGAACCGACTACGATTCTTGGGCTCAGCGAATCGATTGTATTGCCTTGGAAAGGAAAATGGTGTCAACATTCTCAAATCCATTGATGAAGGACCATATCGAGTTGAGACGACTAGAGACATACTTGATACTAATGACGATGGTACTCTCATTTACGGAATGGACGGATCTAAGATGTATGATGAGCTTGATGATAAGGATAAAAGAGATTCGATGCGAGACATCGGGCTTCAAACATTGTTCTTCAAGGTCTTCCTAAAGACATCTACAAGGCGATCAATCATAACAACGATGCAAAGGCGGTTTGGGATAATGTTAAGATGCTTCTCTCGGGTTCGAATTAACTATGGAAGACAGAGAATCCCAACTCTATGACGAATTTGAGCACTTCAAGATGAAACCGGATGAGAATGTCTATGAGTACTATGTGAGATTTCATAAGTTAGTGAATGACATGAGGAACATCGAATGACTATGCCTAACATTCGACTAAACTCAAAATTTGTGAACAACATGAATCCCGAATGGCACAAGTTTGTCACCATTGTGAAGCTCACTAAAGGATTGAAGAATACAAACTATGAGCAACTCTATGCCTTCCTCCTTCGAATGAGAGACATGCTATGTTTGAAAAATTGATTCTCAATCGGTTCAAAACCAACCGGGGAGAGACAAGCTCGTCTAATGACTCAATGACTTTCTACTCAAACATCGGAATCACAACCAAAGCATCACAAGTCATACCCTTGGGTAATGGTAATCACAAACTCATTCCCGATCCTATGTTCAAACAAGGCGATCTTGATGCACACGTGGGTAACTTCATTAATCAACTAGCTCTTCTCATTAGTCAAAACATGAATTCTCTCCCACAAACCAACAACAACCTCGAACGACATCTAACCCACACAATCAAGCCATTGTTAAAGATGGAAGGATCGTGGTGCATCGATTCGGGAAAGACAGTATGATCGGGGAAGAGGTGGAGCCGGGAGAGGTTATGTTGGCAACCGTAATCGAGGAAGGAATGGTAACCAAGGTCAAGCTAAGCCAATCAAATGTTATAAGCGTGGTGGTGAGGGACACATTGCAAGGCGCACATCTCCAAAGCGTCCCAGAATCGCCGATTACCGAGAGATAAGATCTCTTGGCACAAGCTCGGGACAATGGTCTGCTTTGGATGAAGAGGAATTGTTGTTTCTTCTTGAGGGCAATGCCAAGTACTATGATGCGAGATGTGGATGAGCGGCCTATTCGGAGATAGGTCACAATCATCGAATGCCTTTCAAGTCGTGACCGTGATGCATACGACTACGATGTGGATGATGGACCTCGGCACACACAATTTTATGGCTAGCATTTCTCCAATGGTTTCTCCCAAGGTCTCTTCTTCACCACTAGTGGCCCATCCATGACAAGCTCATCTCGGAGGTATTAAAACTATCGATGATCTTGATGTGCAGCAGATGCATGACAAAGTACAATCAAGCGAAACTATTGAATCAAATATTGAAAATATGGGTAATATCGATATTGTCCCATATGATCAATATGTGAAACAAAGTGAAAGTGAAGTTGTACCAAGTGATGCATCTTCTGCGATCAACAATGACTATGTTTTTGATGAATACTTGCATGTGCCCCGATGATTCGTAATTTCGAACTAAATGCCTATAAAGAACGTGTTGCTATTTATGAACAACGTGCTAAATTTGAGTTGACCACTCGTGAGCGAGGAAATGGATGACCAAGTGCGTACATGAATTAGAAAAAGTAAGTTTAGAGAAGAAGTATTGAAACAAGAATTAAATTCCTTGCAAGAAAAACTTTCTAAAACAACTAAGCAAAAACAAGAACTTCAAGAAAATGTGAAAATGCTTAAGCAAGAATTTAATGCAAAGGAATCAAAACTCTTGAGAGATTTTTCTAATCGAAAACTTTGAAAACAAACTTGAAAACAAGTTGTACATACAACGAAACACCATTCGACCTTTCACATGGTCACTAAACATCGAGTCTTAAGCGATAAGCATAGCATTCCCTTGTTGAGGAACCAAATCCAGAGGTAATTAAAAAGGCTAGAAATGCTCATAAGGTGCTTTATGATGGTAATGAAATCCTTAAACCTAGATAGAAACCTAGTTGTGTTGAGTGCACTGAGGAAGATAAGAAATCAAATGAAATCACTAGGGAAAAGATGAATAAGAAACAAAATGATCCTAAATGCAAAAAAAAAAAAATTATCACTCCTCATGACTACAAGAAGGAAAACTGGATTTCCTTGAACAAGTTTAAGCCTCGAGACATTCTTGACTCCGAGCAAGTATTACGGAAAAAGGATTTAGATAAGCGAAAGCGGAAAATATTGTTGAAACAAACCCTCCCCTTTGGAAAATGCCTAGAAGCGATTGTGTATCCTCCTAATACACCAATGCATCTTGTACCTAGAACAATTGCCACTAAAAGCAAGACATTAATTAGCCAATACGTTATATTTCAACTATTTGTTGATTTTGGGAAAACTTGCAAGAAAAGGATCACACCTTGGTATAAGCGAAGGAGAAAGGGGTTTGACCAAATGAAAGAATGTTATTTAACTGAGGTCATGCCTTCTTTAAACTTCTAAAAGATCACTTTGAGAGTCTTAAAAGGGGATAGAAAGCGATATTAAGGGAATGGAAAAGGAATTTGATGCAATGGTTGTTGAAGTTAGTGACTATGAGCGTGCACTAAAATATAATGAGATTGAGAGAAAGAACTTGCATACATTAAATGAGAATCTTATTCTTGAATGTGTTGCTCAAGATGTGTTTTCAACGCTTCAAATTGCTCTATTAATGCTTCCCAATTTCATGAACTATCTCATTGCCACGAAAGTCTCTCATGATCGTGTCATTGAGCTTGAAAAACTAATTCTAAACTAAGCGAGAAAATTGAAATTTGGATGATCACGACAATTTGGTTAAACATTTTTCTAAACTAGAAGTTGAGCATTTTAATTTACAACCTGAAATATCAACATCTTAAAGAAAATGTCAAAACTTCAAATATCAAGACATCTTCGGATGCTCGAGTTTGATGCAGTTTTCAAATTAACAAAGCGTGATGAGCAGATTCAAGCTCGGTGCAACACGATCGGAAAGTTGAAAGCCAAATCTCTCAACTAAAGGGTCAAACGAACAATATGACAGGCTCCCAAATGCCTCCTCCTTTAGATTCTCGAATTCTCAAAGCGTTTCATCTTCAAAACCTAGTAAATGCTTTACAAAAGGAAAGCGAAAGTTTTCTAGAAGAAAATGAAAAGGTTAAGCGTCATTTCAATGAGTTATTTGAATCAATTAAGGTCACTCGTAACAAGAATAACGAACAAACGACTTCATTGCAAAAGGAAATTGAGAATCGAAAAGTCGGGTAAAAGGGAAAATGCCAATGACCAATAGGAGAATGGTGTATCAAAGGTTCACTCTTGTAATAAATATGCTTTATGCGTGACATATGTCCCTCCTCATCTAAGGAACAACAAACTAGCTATTCAAACATATTTCTCATCTCTTAAGGATTGCTTAGAATGCTGCGTGAGATTGTTGAAGAGGATAAGCTAGAGAAACCTCATGATAATGCAATTGGACATGCATGCTTATATGCCAAACGATCTCAAGAAATCTTAGAATGCTTGATCACAATATGCCCAAAGACATTAGGTGAGAGAGTTAACCCTTTGATTCCATGTTCGATGCCTAATGCCAAGTATGATATGCACTCGATTCCCAATGTTTTGAATGTGAACCGTAGTGTACCTTTGAGTAGTTCAGATTATAGATCATCAATGCTAAGAAAGAGAACTCAAGTGTGCCTTCTAGGAGTACAAATCTCGGTACCTCTAGTTTTAAGAATGTGAACCATAGTGCACTGCATGTAGTTCGAGATCTCAAAGACATCTAAGCAGTGATGCAAAGAGTAGTTAAACCAACTAATGTTCCCATTCCCTCTACAGGAGTAATCAGTGACATTAAAAGGAGAAGGTCAAAGTCTCAAGAGAGTAGAAGAACAATCTAGGAACTTTAAGCTTGAATTGAATAAAACGAATCGTGTTGATTCTAGTATTAGCCATAGGCGTACTGTAATTAATTCAAATTCCGATACTATTTGCAAACCTTGTACTGATGTCTGCTTGAATTCTGTTTCTAATCATGAATGTGGTGTTAATGTTCCGCTTAATGATGTTAATTGTCCAGTTAATATTGTTAATGCAAAAATTCATGCTAAAAAGGCTAAAAGGCATAAACGAAAGAAAGTTAGAAAACAGTGGAAACCCACAGGAAGAACATTCAGTAAGATAGGCTTTTATTGGATACATTGGTCATAAGACTAATCCGATAATGCCCACTAGTAAATGGATGCCCTCTTGGTAGAACTATTCCCTTAAGAAGTGATCACCGCGTATGCAGGGCTAATCTTCGACACTAATATCGTATCTATTCACAATGATTCCATTGCCTCACTTTACGATATGAATGCTTCTATTTCGATGTGGGTGTTCCAAACATTGTTACTAAACAAATGGAACCCATTCTTGCATGGGGATCCCAATTATCAAGTTATCCATTCTTGTGCGTGTTCAAGCTGCAGATCATTCAAATCGATTACGTGGTACCGGACTCAGTGTTCCAAACATATATTTGGAGACCGGTCGCGTCTCATGAACTTCGTGAGCAAATTCATCGGGATTTGTTAGATTTGGTAATGATCATTTCGGTGCTATTATGGGTTATGGAGATTATGTTGTTGGTGATAGTGTCATCTCTAGAGTTTACTATGTGGAAGGTTTGGGTCATAATCATTTCTCTATTGGTCAATTCGTGATTACGATCTCGAAGTAGCCTTGAAAACATACCCTTTGTTAGAGATCTTAATGGTAAGGAAGCTGTTAAAAGGAAATCGTGGCTCAAATCTTTACACCATCTCTATCGATGACATGATGAGGGCTTCTCCAATCGCTTGTTATCAAAGGCTTCAAAAACAAAGTCATGGTTATGGCATCGTCGTCTCAATCACTTGAACCGGCACCATCAATGATCTTTCCGAAAGGACTTAGTTGTAGGTTTACCTAGACTAAAGTATGAAAAGGATCATCTTTGTTCAGCATGTCAATTGGGAAAAGGCAAGAAGTATGCCCATAAACCCAAACCTACTAACTCTGTCACGAAGTTCTTCATATGATTCATATGGATTTATGTGGACCAATGAGGTGCGAGAATATCTTTGGGAAGAAATATGTGTTAGTTGTGGTTGATGATTACTCTAGATTCACTTGGGTCAAGTTCTTAAGGACAAAGGATGAAACTCACGATATCATCATCAAACTCATCAAGCAATTGCGAGTTCGACTAAACAAAAGCTGTAATTATCGAGCAGAGACAATGGGCGAGTTTGTCAACAAACAACTTAGTGAATTCTATGAAAGCGTTCGAATCGACCATCAAAGAAGTGTTCCACGAACCCCTCAATAGAGCGGTGTAGTTGAAAGACGAAATCGTACTCTTGTTGAAGCCGCTAGAACAATCTTGATCTACTCAAAGGTTCCAATGTTTCTCTGGGTGAAGCAATTGCCATTGCATGCTACACACAAAATCGTTCCACGATTCACTTTGTTCATGGAAAAACTCCATATGAACTTGTCCACAGAAAACCTAATCTATCTTTCCTTCGTGTGTTTGGTGCATTGTGCTATCCAACTAATGAGGTCAAGACTTAGGCAAACTTAGGGCTAAAGTCGACATTGGAGTATTTGTAGGATATGCACCAAACAAAAGGGATACCGAATCTACAACAAAAGAACCGAAATATCATGGAAACAATTCATGTTACGTTTGATGGTGACCGGTCAAATGGCTCCTGGACACTCCACTCAGGACCCGCACTTCAAAAGCAGTCCCATTGGTTCATCCCTTGTTCCAAACTCTTCTCAATAAACTCCATATGTACCTCCATCGAAGATGATTTAAAGAAATTGTTTGATCCTATGTTTGATGTCTGTATGATTCAATTACTAATGAGGTGTTGATCCCTACAACAGAGGATGCTCATATTCCGATGAATGAAGTCAATCCCTCGGTCTCAATATCTTTAAGTCAAGAAGCACTGCTGCCGATCCTTGATCTCATCAACAAATCATCATTCTTCAAATGTACATCATGGAAATGTTTCGCATCAATGATGAAGTTAATCCCTTTGCTACTCCACGAAGATGCTCCATTTGAAAACATATTTGCTACTCACGAATCATCATCGAACCATCTTCTTGAGGAGACATCGACTCGACTACCTCGGTTCCTCAACAACCGCCACATGAACACCTCGAGAAAATGGACTCACGATCATCCATTAGAAAACATCATTGGAAATCCTCTCGTCCCTGTATCAACCGGAAACAACTTGCAACCGATGTCTTATGGTGCTTCTTCAACTCCGTACTATCTAAGATCGAACCAAAAGATGTTAAAACCGCCATGAATGAAGATAGCTGGTTCAATGCCATGCAAGATGAAATTCATGAGTTTGATCGACTTGATGTATGGGAGTTAGTACCTGCTCAGGATCGTACTATGATTATTGCTCTTAAATGGATCTTCCAAGTGAAACTTGATGAGAATGGTGGCGTGTTGAAGAACAAGGCTTGATTAGTTGCTAAAGGATATCGTCAAGAGGAGGTATAGACTTTGAAGAATCTTTTGCTCCAGCTTGCTCGAATCGAGGCAATCGAGAATCTTCGGCTAATCTTTGCCAAGAAGAACATGGTAGTATATCGATGGATGTGAAGACGGCATTTACGAACGGAGATCTTAAAGAAGTCGTCACGTCGCCCAACCTGAAGGATTTGTGAATCAAGAGCATCCTACTCACGTTTATCATTTGAAGAAGGCTCTTTACGGTTTAAAGCAAGCTCCAGGCGTGGTATGATACAACTTGTCAAAGTTTCTTCTATCAACCGGATTCATCAAAGGGAGATTGATCCTACATTGTTCACCGAAGTCGAAAACATTTAATTCATGTTCAAATTTATGTTGATGACATTATTTTTGCCTCGGCGGACCCAATGGAATGTGATCGTTTTCAAATGAAATGAGTTCAAAGTTTCAAATGTCAATGATGGGACAAATGTCATTTTCTTGGGATTACAAATTTCACAAAGTCCCGGAGGCATTTTCATAAATCAATCTAAATATGCAACAGAGATTTTAAAGAAATTTGGATTTGATTCAAGTGACCTGTTGACACCCCATGATTGACCGAACCAAACTAGATGAGGACCACTCGGGGATCATGATTGACCAAACGAAATATCGTAGTATGATTGGATCCACGATGTACCTCTCGACTAGTAGACCGGACATCTTGTTCGTTGTTTGCATGTGTGCTAGATACCGAGCTAAGCCTACTAAAAAGCACCTTGAAGCGATTAAACGGGTCTTCGGTATCTCCAAGGAACCATCAATATGGGACTATGGTACCAAGGACACCGGTATGTCACTAACGGCCTATCAGATCTTGATCATGCGGGTTGTCAAGATACTCGTCGAATCACGTCGAGGTGCTCGATTTTTGGGTGATAAGCTTGTGAGCTAGTCTTCAAAGAAGCAAATGAGTACTTCTATTTCCTCTGAGGCTGAATACATAGCCATGTCATCTTGTTGTGCTCAAATCTTATGGATGAGATCTCGATTATCGACTATGGCTTTGAATTCAACAAAATCCCTCTGTCTTGTGATAATAAAAGTGCTATTGCTCTCTCATGCAACAACGTTCAACACTCAAGAGCAAAGCATATCGACATTCGGCATCATTTCATCGGGAACAAGTGGAAAAAGGTGTGGTGGAACTATATTTTGTGAGGTCTCGAATATCGGTTAGAGACATCTTCACCAAAGCTCTTCCAAGAGAACGTTTTGAGTTTATTCTTCCACGACTTGGTTTGAAAAGCCTTCAACGAAACTCTCAAAGCGTCTTCGAGGAGGAAGGCGAGGAGTAAAGGTCTATCTTCATCTATCTCTTGTAAATATTTATTTGAAAAACAAAATACAAAATTATAAAACCTTCAAAAATCAAATAGAAAAATATAAAACTTTCAAAATCCATAAAATTTGAAAAATCTTCAAAAAAAAAAAAAAAAAAAAAAAAAAAAAAAAAAAATCATTTTGTCATGCTTCTTTCCGATTCGATAATATCTACGGTCTTGATGTTGTCATTCAAAGAATGACACGGGACTTTAGATGTTGTTCGAATTTTATATAAAAATAAATAAATAAATAAATAAATTTTGTTTGAGAGAAGAGAAACAATAGTTTATTGTCATTTCGAGCAATAACCCGGTTTTAAAGAAAGAAACGAGCCATGTTTTATCATGCTTTCAAAATTCCATGCTCGATTCTATTAACTTTCATCTGCTGAAAACTAAATGCTTTGAAAAATAACTCGTCTCTATTTTTGATAATCATCGGGACTTATTTGTCAAATCTCTATCTCTCGATCAACAACCTATGTCATTGATTGAGGAGAATGATTTCAATTAAATTAAAAAGTTATTTGGCATTAAATTATTTTTCAAAAGATGTACATGCATGTCTTATCAATGGAGTTTAAATTCTTAAAATCCGATCCGTATCAATTAAACGCTTTCATAATCAAGTCACAATTCTCCTTAAAAGCTTTCAAAATCAATTTAAATCTATAAGAGATCACAAATCTCAAATGATTTGATAATTGTGATCGGGGAGAATGTGTGATCTAAATTGGATTTAAAGCGATAATTCGGTAAATGATTTTATAAGGATGTACATCTTGTCCTTCCCACATGTGATAAACGATTTCAAATTTTCAATGCACATGTTGAGGGAGCATCTATCTTAAACCTTTGATTTGAAACATCATCAGTTATCTCAATGTGCAAGTTCCTCTAGTATGTGCAAAACTCTTTTAAAACCTCGAGGCACATATTGAGGGGAGCGAATTTATGAAACCTCATCCTTCCCGTAAATGCTATATCTACTTGATTTGATGTGGGAAGTGATGTTGATATCTTTAGAAAATGGTAATCAAAGAAGTTAATTCTTTCTCTTGCCTCTGTGCAAAACATTTTCAAATACTTGATGCACATGTTGAGGGGAGTTCTCGTTCTAAAAATATCAAAAACAATTCGGTACAAAATGCTTTGATAATATATCACAAGTATCTCGAATTGATTTTCAAATGGTTTTCAATTGGTTCCAATGGCGGATGAACAATACCAAATAGACCGACCAACTCTACTTTATGTACGGTGATATAAGGATGATAAGGTTAGGTATGTGTTCCCATGATCCGCCTGAGCCGGAGGGATCTACCGAGGACAATCCACTTGTTAGTGTAGAAGTCCTTAGGTATGATGATAAAAGGAGAAAATGAGACATGGGAAGAGTGCGGACTAAGATCCGAGCTAATCTTGGAATAAACCCAACAAGGTTCTAGCTATGAAGTCTCGGTAAGCAACGAAGGGTGAAGAATTAAAAAGAATTGAATGAGGAAAGGGTGAAAACAAATAGCCTCCATTTATTCAACCTTAGGCGAAACGGGTTCAATTCATATGCTACTCGATGGTAACATCGGTATTGAAGACAAGACGTCATGGACCCGGTGACGCTTTGCACTTCAACTTTCCAAACCACTCAAGTTCCTCTTAAAGGACTTGTTTCATTCTCACGGGAACCGACATTATCTATCGACTTTCTCTTAGAGATTGTTGATATTGAAGAAGGAGACCTCTCCTAGTCTCGATGCAGGGATCCAAATATGCACAAATTGAGTCTAGAGCCACGAGATCATCAATAAATCTCATTAGGACACTTTCAATGAAGACTCTCTGTTTAACACAATGTGGAAAGAGAGATTATGTCTGAGTCCACGCATTATCCTTGTGGTATTACCGAACATCCGAGTGATGTGTTTACATACTCACAATGAAGATGGAAAGCCTGAGCCAACATCAAACAAGCTCCGGTAGGTGGCATGTGAGATCTATTATATAGATCAACCATGTGACAACCGAGCGAAACAATGGGGCAATTCAATCTCTTGAATCAATCTGGTTCGAGTTATGGATTGACGGATACCTTTGAAAAACCGGTCTTTGTGCTTAAAAACTCTTTTCTTTAGCACATCGACCGTGTACTCATTTTCAAAACAAAAGGTGTTTTATGATTGATAATTGATTTTCAATAAAACCTTCGTTGTATTGCAAAAACAATTTCTATTGAGCAATACTCGATTGTTTTCAAATCTCTTTTCATCAATCGGTGGACTTAAAATTATTTGGTTCACTCACTCCGTGTTATCTTCTTTGAGATGTTCGGTTTGAGAACAACTAGAGCATTGCGAAACCCTGTCAAGGAAATTCTTGAATTTTACACGATCACGCAAGATACATGTCTTGATCAGCGGGGAACCGTGGGCGTGTACCTCAATTCAACAAAAGTGATCAAAGACACTTTCGTGCGATTTATTGCTAATCGTTGTATGCGGTACACCCGGCGTTTGCTGTTGATCGAATGAAGAATCAATCCATAGCCGCATGCTCACTTAACACATTCATCTCAAAAGAAATCATGATTAGTGCATCAATGACTCGATATTTTCCTCCATGCTTCGCTCTGTTGCTACCAATATCATGAATCAACTAAAGCTTCCGCAAACTCGATGAGAAGATATCATGATCCGAATGTGAGCATGTCGGTCCGAAAGTCACAACATCACATAATACCAACACCACAATGGATGTCGAGAGATTTTTGATTCCGATGATCTCAATAGTGGCTCAAATTTATTATCACGTGGATCGAAAAAGACCTCCACTTGGAGTAACCAAACATGCAATGTGAAGAATCACCGACTACGAGCTTAGGAACAAAGGACTACATCAAGAATGCAAGAACAATTTTTAATGTAATATCTATTTGTATTCAATGTAATTTTGGTACATGATTGAGGTGACCTCCTTAGGGAGATTGTTAGGAATTAGAAATTCCGGTATTAAAGAGTCGGTCACCTCAAGTATATGTAATCGTTAAAGCTCGTAGTCGTAGTTATTTTAAGTTAAGTAGTATTTAGTTAAGTAACACCGTGGAGGACGGACGGGTCTTTACCCACTGTATGCACGATCCATGGCCCGATGTGTGGCGATTTATGTAAGACTATAAATACTCTCTACCTCCCAAGGTAGAGTTGGAGCTCATAATAGTATCTTTCACTTTCTCTCACTAAGTTCCCTAAACCTCTAACTTTCTCTCTCTAGAATTCCACTTATACGCCACCTTGTTGTTATGGTTTGATGTGTATGTGAAAACTAATATCTTCCAGAAAATAAACTAGAAGTGAAAAAGCACACTATTATGTGAGACAACCCGAGTGCTCCTAATTCGTTGTTGCTTAAACGAATGTACCCGAAAACACATATTAGTTATGTGTCCTCTTTAGCATTCAAAAGACATGAGATGCAATGAAAATGGGTTTTTACTTTGTATTAATAATGAAAAAGCGATTTGTCCTAAGCGTGAGAAATGACTTTTATGAAAGTGATACGGAAGAGGTATACTTTTAGAAAACATTTTGAAAAGAGGTTCTTATGTGTGAATAAACCGTTTATTCTTTGAAAGAGAAAAATATGTATGCAATTACGTCTTTGCAAAAGGTACTTATTGTGGAAAACTAAGAGAAAACTATGAATTATAAGTAAAACTTATCTTGGGTTTAGAAAATTCCCGTATTGCTTGTGAGTTATGCGTGAAATAGAGATCCTAGACTCAGAAAGAAGAAGGCTAGTGTTTACATACCTTGTAGAGTCAAAAAGTAAATTACGACGTTTGTTCCATGAGACCAAGACCAAGACGAAGTAGGTTGAATTGTTCCCGCTTCAACGGTTTGGTGAGGACGTCGGCTATGTTGTCTTCGGACGCTACCTTCTCAATAGAGATGTTCCCCTTTTGAACATTGTCTCTTAGAAGTGATGACGAATCTCTATATACTTTGTGCGTGAATGCAATAACGGATTCTTGCTTAAATCGATGGCACCTTTGTTGTCACACGAATGGCTATGTCACTTAGATGAATGTCGTAGTCAACTAACGCTTGTTTCATCCATAGTGCTTGTTGGCATGCTTTACGGCGGAGACATATTCACCGATTGTTGATATTGCTAATGCCGTTTGCTTCTTTGAGAACCAAGATGTTAAACAACATCCCATAAAAGTACATACCCCACTTGTACTTTTTAGGTCAACATAATCACACCGCATGGTTAGAATCGCATATACAATTGTTTCTACTCCGTACCTTTAGGATACCACAATCCTAATTGATTTATACCCTTAATGTATATATATATCCTTTTGACGACTTCTAGATGTGATGTTTTAGGATCCGCTTGAAACCTAGCACATGACAAACACTAAACATGATATCCGATTGACTAGCCGTGAGGTAGAGAAGAGTACCAATCATGCCACGATATTTTGTGTTATCAACGGATTCGCCATCTTCATCTTTAGTGAGTTTAGTGTCGGATGACATTGGTGTCCTAATTGGTTTTGACTCTTCTAAACCGAATTTCTTTAGCATCTCCTTAATGTATTTAGATTGATTAAAGAAGATTCCATCTTCTACTTGTTTGATTTCTAGACCAAGAAAGAAACTAAGTTCTCCCATCATACTCATCTCGAACTCGTCATGCATGATTTTAGAGAAATCATCACACATGTCTTGACAAGTAGATCCGAATATAATATCATCTATATATATTTGAACAATAATTATATGTGACTCTCTTTTCTTAGTAAAAAGTGTGTTATCAACTAACCCCATGGTGTATTTGTGTTTGATTAAGAATGACTTGGTCTATCATACCAAGATTTTGGAGCTTGTTTAAGACCGTAAAGGGATTTCTTTAGCTTATACACATGTTTAGGTTTTTCAAAATCAATGAAGCCTGTAGGTTGAGCTACATATACTTCTTCATTAATGAAACCATTTAGAAAACACTTTTGACATCTATTTGATAAAGCTTAAGATCATTAGCACAAGCATAAGCAAGTATTCTTATAGACTCTAATCTAGCCACGGGGGCATAGGTCTCATCAAAGTCTATTCCTTCTTGTTGATTATACCCTTGGGCAACGAGTCTAGCTTTGTTTCTAGACACTATACCCTTTGCATCTAACTTGTTTTTATATACCCATTTGGTTCCTATTATGATTTGATTACTAGGTGGGGGGACGAGTGTCCAAACATCATTAGAAAGAAATTAATTTAACTCTTCTTGCATAGCCATTACCCAACTTTCATCTTTTATGGCTTCTTGTGTATTCTTAGGTTCTATGGTTGAGACGAAACAAAACAAGCTACTTTGGTTTTGAACTTGAGACCTTAAGGTTCTTTCGTTTAGCTTTCCTATGACCTTATCTACAGGGTGATCTTTGGACTCTTTAATATTTATGATTTCATCATTTAAAGGTTCTTCTTCTTCGTTATCTTTTTCTTTATTACAATAGCTTCACTTTCGACAATCTCGTCATCGACAAGAGGTGGAGTAGGTTTGGGTGGACTTTCATCAAATTTTACGTTTAATGACTCTTCTACCTTCATTGTTTCTTTATTTAATATGACGTAAGCTTTGCTATTAGGAGAGTAACCTAAAAAGATACCTTCAGTTGATTTAGGATAAAATTTTGTAAGGTAATCTTTAGTGTTAAGTAGAAAGCATTTGCTACCAAAGACTCTAAAGTGATCTAACGTAGTCTTTTTGCCTCGGAGTTACTCATATGGAGTTTTACCTAACAATGGTCTAATTAAGACTCTATTAAGTATGTACATTGAGGTATCAACGGCATTGCACCAAAACTTTTGAGGTATGGATTGCTCATATAGCATGGTGCGACTCATTTCTTGTAGGGTTCTATTCTTTCTTTCAATTACCCCATTTGATTGTGGAGTGCAAGGTGCCGAGAAGTTATGAGTAATACCATTAGCGTCACAAAAGGCTCCGAATTGCACTTCATTATCGAATTCCCAACCATGATCCGTTCTAATAGACACTATAGGACTTCCTAGTTGTCTTTGAATTTTCTTACTTAATATTTCAAAGTAGTTGAACGTTTCAGTTTTATTCTTTAAAAATTTAGTCCATGTGTACCTAGAGTAATCATCCACTATAACCAAAATGTAGTAGTTGCCTCCATAACTTTGGATAGCAGATGGACCAAATAAATCTATATGTAGTAACTCTAGACACTTAGTTGTAGACACCATGTTTTTAGCTTTATGACTAGAATGGACTTGTTTCCCTACGTTACAAGCATCACAAAAGTGATGTTCATATTTTAATTTAGGTAGATCTCTTACTAGATCTTTGGATGATAGCGATTGAAGAAGTCACATATTGGCATGACCCAATCTTCGATGTCATAAGGTCGAAGTATCATCCATAGAGGTAAGACAAAGTTAGTCTTTAGGTTCATTACCAATTTTAATGACATAGACTCCCTGTTTCCTAATTCCTCTACCTATGATGATACCGTTTTTTAATATCTTACTACCGGTTTCGTTAAAAAGTACATTGCACTTTTTATCACATATTTGTCATATACTTAAGAGGTTAAAGTTTAGGTTTTCTACGTGACACATCGTTCATGGTTAGATATTTGTTAGAAATCGTACCTTTACCGATGATTTTGCTTTTGCTATTTCCAAATACCACATTTCCTCCATTGAAGGATTCATATGTGGATAATAAATCTTTATTACCGGTCATGTGCCTCGCGTGCACCGTTATCCTTGATCCACTCATCCGGATCTAAGTCAACCTTTAAGCACACCTAAGAAAACAATTAACTCAAAGTTTGGTCCCCATTTGTTCATGGGTCCATTAGTGTTAAACATTCCATTCATGTTAGACATGTATGGATAAGGTGAATATCGTTCCATGGTGCAAAGTTTTGAAATGGAAAACCATTTTGCATACTTGAATTCCATCCCATTTGATGGTTACTTCTTGGATAAACATTATTAGGTCTCCTAGATGTGTTTGGTTTTGAAAATGATGGACCTTTGTTTCTTATAAAGCTTTGATTATATCTTGGAGGTGGTTGTCTAATGGTAACATGAGTTGGTTTCTTCTTATTAACAATAACAAAATCAGTTCTAGAAGAGGAAGCTACATTATTACCACTGTTTGCTTCAGCAGACCCACGGATCCCTGGCTGTACACTAGCCGGTTCCCTGTTTGTGGGATCCGTGGGATCCGTGACTACAGTGGTTTGTTTTTCTAGTGCCTTACTGGTGTGTTTCTTTATTTTCACAAGTTGAAGCATTAAGTTCTCGAAAACCTATACCTTTTGATTTTTTTCTGTTTTAACACTATCCAATATCATATCTAAGGTTTTAGTGTTCATTCTAGCAATCTTAGAGTCTAGATGATCAACTAGTGTTTGAAGTTGAACGGAAAGTTCACATTAACCACTTGCTATCTTCCCCTTTTCTAGACGTTTTAATTTTGCCTGTAGATCTATGATTTCCTTTTCTAAGTGTTGGTTTTGATTTTTCAAAAACTTATTTTTGTTGATTACTTTTAAGCTAATTTTGCAAAGTTTATCATATTTATTATGTAATGAATCATCATCTAAAGATGAGCAACTATAGTATTCGTGACATACCTTGTCATTTGCCATGAGACAAATTTCTTCTCCTCCTCCATCAGTTCCCACGAACCGCTCACGAATGCCTTTTGATCATCGCGTTTGGGACACTTACTAATAAAGTGGTTTGGGTCCCCACATTTGAAGCAAGCGCGATCATCCCTTGGCTTCTCGTCCTCTTTGCTTTTTCGGAATCCTTTCTTGTCGTCATACGGTTGTTTGACGTATCTTCCCTTCCTTTTAAAGAACTTTTGAAGTCCCTTACCGCCATGGCATACTCCTCGTTATCACTATCCCAAGAGAGTCCTCTTCATCGCTTGAGACTTTCTTGGCTTTAAGGGCAAGAGATTTGTGCTTCTCTTTCACTTTTGAGGCTTCAGAATCTTTAGCAAGGACAAGCTCATAGACTTTTAAGTTGCCTATGAGTTCATCAAGGGTGAGGATTGTCAAATCTTTTGACTCTTCGATTGCCGTCACCTTAGATCTCCACTTGGATGGAAGTGCCCTTAGATATTTCCTAACATGGTTACGGCTAGAGAAAGATTCATCAAGTGCTTGTAAAGATGTAATTATAGTATTAAAGTTAGCAAAAGAATGATCTATTGAAAATTGCTCATATTCTTGAACAAATAAATCTATTTTATTGTTTTTCACTTATTGATTACCTTGATGAGTTACAACTAAAGAATTCCAAATTTCTTTAGAGGTTTTAAGCATGGAGATTCTTTCGAATTCCTTTTTGGGTAAAGACTTATATAAAACCATTTTAGCTTCACTATTTTTGGAAAGCTTTTTCTTAATTTCATCAGTGAGTTTATCATGAGGTATGTTAACTAAAATTCCTTCTTCATCTTTTGCAGTGGCTTCAAAATCGCCTTCAACAAAGATGTACCAAATATCAATATCTTTAGACTTCACATACGTTTCGAATCTATTTTTCCAATATATAAAACCGTTAGTTTCAAGTAGTGGAGGTCGTTGCATGGATTGCACTTCCTTGTAATTTTCAGAACCCATAGGGATCGAAAAGTTTTTAAAATACGGTTTACTTTAAAACTTTTATAAACTTAGCTCTGATACCAATTGTGGAAAACTATAAGGGGGTTGAATAGTTTTGCCGATTTTAAGTTAGTTTTTAAAAACTTTAGATTCGATGTTATGTGAAATCGTATGGATGAAGATAAAGTATAGATCTAAGAGTAATGCAAGTAAAGAAAGTAAAGTAAGGGATTGAAATGACACAACCGATTTATAGTGGTTCTGGCTACAAGGACACCTTTCTTGCCCTACTCCACTCCCGAGGCACCTACTAGAGTTCAAGCACTATGTCAACAAACTCCTTCAACTTGGCGGAGAAGCCTTCACAACGTTGCTTACACATTTTCCCGGTACAAAGCTAAATACCGAGTCCGTAACACGGAGGACCAAACCAACACGACTATTACACAACAACTATGTGAAATATCAAGTACAAGATCTTTGCTACATAAATCTTGTGAATGAGCAAATCAATCAAGGACCCCTTGCTTGGATGACTTGTAGTAAGCTCGTGATCTCGCCTTAGAGAAGGACCTTATGAGAATCACAATAAAAGAAAGAAGAACAACTCTCTAGATGAAGTGATCTTTTGTTAGAAGAGAGTAAGAATATATGAGAGAGTTAGTAAGAAGAGGGGTGAGGAGAAATGAAGAAATGGCTCTCTATTTATAGGAAAAATCTTGCCACGGATCCCTCCCTTAAGGGATCCGTCTAGTGTAACCTCAGGGATCCGTGGGACGCTCCTCTTTGCCCATGGATTTTTTTGGTTATGGGTTGGGTTGGTCCATGGGTTATGGATATGCTCCATGGGTTGTGGTTTTTACCCATCCTAATAAACTATTACAACAAATTATTTATTACAACAATTTGTATTAAATGACTATATGTAAATGTTTTACAAAAATAACATGTATCCTTATAATTTTACTTATGATAACATTATATTTGTTATCAACAAAACACAAAGAGAACGCTAAATATTAATAAACTTTTTTATGGTTTATTTGTATTAACAAGATTGGTTCTCGAAACACTCTTACGATATAATAATGGTTTTGGAACTTTGTAGTTTTGCATGTATTTTAAAATCATATTCATATAAATGTGCATTTTTGCATTAAAACTATACTAATTCAAAAAGAAATAATAAATGAAACATTAAAATGTTGTGGAAGATAAATTAGTAAAAGCTATGTATTGTGTACATTATGCATTAAAATTGTAATGCTTAAAAACACCTTAATGACATCTTAAAAAATTCATGAGAGAGTGTTAAATGCTTTATAAGTAGTATATAGATTAAGGGAGATGATTTGTACACTCACCAAATTGATTGGTACACTCCATTTTAGAGTTCTTTGACATTTATACCCTCACATCACTTTTACACATTTTTATTTTGTGAGGGTATAATTGTCAACGCACTCTAAAATTGAGTGTGTCAATCAATTTGGTAAGTGTACAAATCACCTCCCATAGATTAATGATATTAACATCAGAGTAACTATCCACAAAATAATAATAACAATCTTAATATCAAAATAACTATCATAAAACTAAATAAAAATACCTTCAACAGCGTTTTTTTGATGAAAAATGCACCGATAGATCTGGACCGATACGAGAATACTGATCATGTAATTCCATTCGATTAAAAAATTAAATAAAAAGTTGAGAAAAATAAGGAAATAGAATATTCTAATAAAAAATACGAAGAGAAAATGACGGATGAATTTGATCAAATCTCACCGCTAAATGAAACAAGATCAACGGACCATATACATTCGCAGCGTCCGTACTAAAGAAAATATCAACGGACCATATACATTCACGGTACCAATTGAGCATGTAAGCGATTTTTTAATTTTTTCCTTTGAGCGATCCTTACTATTGTTATCTTCTTTCATTTTTGTATTTTTTTAGATTTTTCTGAGCACTTTTTTTTTTTTTGATTATGAGTCCTACCGTGATATTAACGATATTATGAGTCCTACTGTGATATTATGAAATTGTGATTTTATAAAATGGTGATATTATAAAACCAACTGTGATATTAAGCTTTTTTAAAATTAAAAATGAACTGTGATATTAAGAAACATATGATAGTTACTATGATATTAACAATTTTATTTAAAAAAAAATACATATGATAGTTACGGTGATATTAACAATTATATTAAAAAAAAGTTTCTGTGATATAAAAGAAGTTATTGTGATATAGAATTTTATTGTTGATTTCATTGTCATAGTAAAAAGGAACCGTGGTATTAACATTTTTTATTAAAAATGAGCGGTGATATTAATAATATTAGTAAAATAATAAAAATAGTGTTATATAAAATAAAAAAGATAGTGTGATATTAACGGTTTGTATTTTTAAAAAAAGTTTATGTGATATTAAGATCGGATCTTGACTTTTTACAAAGTCAAGATCAGTTGACTTTGTAAAAAGTCAAGATCATATTTGACGTTTGTAAAAAAGTCAAAATCAGACCTTAATATCACAATACCTTTAATCATGAAAACCATTTTTTTTTTGAAATTTTTTTCAGCGATTCTTAATAATTTATCATCCTTATTTTTTAATTCTTTTCGATTTTCTTGATTTTTTTTTAAATGCTCTTTGTGATATTTCCGCACCATCTCTACTTAAAAGCTTAATCCTACCCGATCCCATATACATACATATATATATATATATAGTGTGAGGTTATTGTAAGAACCAAATAAATTGCGAGAACTGCGAGAACCACCTTTGTACACCTAATAATGCATGATGTATATTAGATTAATGCAAGATGGCATTTTAGAAAATATTTGTAACTTATTTTGAAAAAAAAAATTAAATTAGGGGCAAATTAGGTATTTATATTCTCCATAAAAATAGCTTTAATATGTAGATAATCTGTGAATGAATCAGTTACATATCAAAACCGCTCATCACCAGTTCACCACATTTCACGTCTTTATCTCAACCCTAGTTATCCATAGCCGTCGGCGATCTTATCCCTACCTCTTTCTTTCTTATCAAAACGCACCCAACCACCAACAAATAAACGAACCATGATGTCGTTTTCAATACAGGCCGAATCAAGAAGAGTTCTTCAAGATCCGATTGTGGGTCTCGGGTAGGTTTGATTATTTGATGTGTTGTTATATTTACTTTAAGCGAACAAAAGACTAATTATAACATATTTGTTATAAATTATTCTTTATGATTTTCGGATAGTAACATGAAGCTTGGCCTTCAAAAGATCAATGATGATAATGAATAGTTTTAATTTGTTTCGTAATGTGTTGTTTTATTGATATTAACTTACTAATTCGTTTGTTCTCGCACTTGTTTATCGATTTGTTATGATTTTGAAAATTAGTTAAATGTTGGTTCTGTAAATTTAGTTGTTGATGTGATTGTGAAAATTGAACGAATTAGTAGTTGAACCGGCTTTGTTTTGTGGATTTGTAAGGAGATGTTATTGTCGACGAGAGTGTGTTCGCTACTTTTATAATAACATGATGAAAGTTGCAAATTCCGGTTTAGTGTTTAATTGATTTAAACTTGATTAGTATATTGCGGATTGGTACTTTGATCATGCATAAAGTGCTGTTTTGCTTGTTTAATTGCTAGGTTTGTGGTATATGTGTTTGTGACAATGCTGGCATAGCGACTTCATCAAGAGACCGGACTATCATATTTTGGTCTTTTGAACAGAGTAACAGCACTGCTTTCACTTCTTCGAAGATACTATTTGGGCATACCAGTTTTGTTGGACCACTTGCGTGGGTTCCACCGAATGAACAGTTTCGTAAGTGGTCTTATATCCGTGGGATGGACACGCTTGTTTTGGTTTGTAATCTAGCAACGGAGAAAGTTCGACGCTTAAGGGTCATAAAATGCAAGTTCTGGTGTTACTTTGGATGGATCGACGTTGTATCGGCATCATTGATTGGTTAGTTAATTGTTTTAACTATTCTGTAGTGATTAGTGATGTTAGTTATTCATATGGGACCATTAATCGTTATGCAATGTGTTTTTGGATTATAAGGTTTGTAGAATGAGAAGTTATTTGTCTTCTTAGTCATATGTGTCTTTGAGACATGCAAAAGAAATTTGATGGAAGTTGGCTACTCGAAATCATAATGTTTCTATATTAGGAATGATGGGCCTTCAAGCGATGGTGTGGAGTACTAGTCTTAATACAAGTTCAATGCAATTGCGGCAAGTGCATTTAAAACTATGGATACATGGTTATACTATATCTGAGATGCTAGCATATTGTCACGTGGTTATTGCAAAATTGATTAGCTAGTGCTTGCTTTATCCACGAGAGAGGATGAAAACCGCAATTGTGGGTCTTGATTGTGTTCAAATGTTACTTTTATTCCTCTTAGCGTTCAGGTGTGCACATGTGTTTTGAGTGTGCATATGTGTTTTGATTGTGAATTTGAAACCTTCTATGCATATGTGTTTTTACAGTTTCATGAACTTGTTTCTTTTGTTTAATTTCAGCTGTTATGGAAAGGATTGTGTACAAGGATTAAAAACACATGTGTACATATGCCATCAAAGAGATCGAGAAATCGAGAGTGGCCAATGAGGAAAATGAGGAAAAACACATGTGTACAAAGAGATCGAGAGTGGCCAATAAGGAAAAACACATGTGTAAAAAGTGGCCAATGAGGAAAAACATATGTGTACAATGAGAAAAAACAAAGAGATCGGGAGTGGCCAATGAGGAAAAACACATGTGTAGATTGCATAAAATTGCATAAATGTATTATTAAAGTTTTTTTTGTTTGTATACATACTTGTGTAATATTTTTATAGATACATGGCCAATAAAGAAAAACACATGTGTAGATTGCATAAAATTGCATAAATGTATTAATAAAGTTTTGTTGTTTGTATACATACTTATGTAATTTTTTTATAGATACATGTGCAAATACAAAACACCTATGCAAAAAACGGAAAATACAATTATCAAATAATGCAAAACACATGTGCACACAATGTAAAAAAAAAAAAAAAAAAAAATCCTATAATTACTAGAACTAAAAAAGCGTTTTTTAAAAAAAAAATAAAATAAATAAATAAATAAAATATAAAAGAAAGTAATTTTACTATTATGCCCTTTTAATTAAATTATACAAATTAATATAAGAAAAAATCGATTGGTTGATCTTTGGTTCTCATGAGGTTCTCGCATAATTTATTTGGTTACGAAAATAACCCTTCCTATATATATATATATATATATATATATATATATATATATATATATATATATATATATATAGATATATATATATATATATATAGTAAAGTTAAAATAAAAAGACAAATATCCGTAAAAAGAATAAAAGTATTTGTTTTTTAAACTTCTCCAAAAATTCCAAAACAATTTCACAAGATCGAGTATGTTGGTGCATGAAACTTTAATGAAAACATTTTTATAATTTTGAGTTTTGATCGTTTTTTAATGCACAAAAGCAATTTTGATGCATAAAAAATTTTGATGCCCAAAAATTTCAACTTGTTTTAGTTAGATGCATAAAGTTATTTTGATAAAAAATTTAAAGAAGTTGGATGCAAAACCAATTTTGATGGACAAAAAACAATTTAATGCGTAATCGTATTTTTCATAATTTTTTTGGCAAAAATATCCACTTTTAGAAAAAGTTTTCACAACTTTTCCATGCACCATCATACCCGATCTTGTGAAATTTTTAAGAATTTTCGAGAAGTTTTTCAAAAAAATCTTTTATCTTTTACTGAATTGTCTTTTATTTGATCTTTATCCTATATATATATATATATATATATATATATATATATATATATATATATATATATATATATATACTAGGAGGTACCAGCGCCTAGCGGCATGGGTTTCTAGGGTCGAGATAATTAATAATTTGTGATATTGTGGTGAGTGTTTTGTGTAGCATATAAAATAGAACGTGAACCGATGAAAATGCAATTGCAAACGGTTGTACTATACGATAACTAAAATCTAGACAAAATTCTTAACATCTATCAAACAACATATAAAAACATATAATGAAAATGAAAGTAAACATTACATCAGTTATGAGATAAAAACTAACAACACACGTTACTTGTCGCGTAAAAACTAACAAGGATGGGATTAATGGTGACGTTGTTAAGAAGAACGCAAGTACCAAAATTAGCATGAATGTGATTAGCCTAAAATAAAAATAAAAATAGTTTCAACTTTTCACTTTTTACTTTTTGGTTTTTCCTTTATATATAGTATAGCAGGGTACCCACGCGTTGCGGCGGCGGGTACCCTCTGACGATTAACCGGAGAAATAGATCTCGATGAGTACCCGTGCATAGCAACGGGATTTATAGCGGCAGATAGTTGTATTGATATTTTGGTTACACAAAACAGTTAACCAAAATATTAATATAACTATATACCGCTATTAAATTTCGTTGCTATACACGGGTACTCAGTTGATGAAATTTTTCAAAATACTAAAAGTTCAACTTAAATTGATTTTTTTAGGAAGCTAAGTTGTATCGGTGTGTCTTGGCTGCAAAAAAGAATGTTGCATTGTGAAGAATTTAATCTCGACACAATACCTTCATCCAAGTTTTGCCCCACCAAATAATAATAATCACCTTAACTTCATATTAAAATTTGGTCATCATAGCCTCGTAAGATATTTGGTTTTCTGATTATCATAAAAGCCACAGTTTTCATAAGGCCCGTCAACTAATATTGAGAGATCTTATCAAAACCATTGAAACACACAAAACAACCAAATACAGAACCTCAAACATGTCCGTAGCTTATTTCTCCAAATACAAACAACACAATCTATCCAACCTTATCTCTACAAAGTGAAACAAACACACGGCTACAAAAACAAAATCATCCTACCATATCATATCACAAACGTAGCACCCATCATGATATTAATTACTCAACTTTTCTTATTTCTCCATAAGAAAACCAACTAAAGAAAATATCAGGCTCAAATAATACTATTGCCTTCAAAGTAATATAAGAGCACGTAAAAACAAACAACTTGAAAGAAAAAAAAGTCAAAACAAATATACCCAAAAAATGTGAAAACCGGCGACTTAGCAGATATCAAGAAGCACTGAGACTAAACAACAAAAAACTAAATATCATAGATCCATAAAGATCTCATCCAAGAGCCATAGATCGAAAAATAAATATGAAATGTATGAGATCATTGATACACACAAATACCAGATCTTAAAAGATACAAAGATCTACACTACAAAAAGCATTGAAGCCATCAAAACCACCACCATTTCTTTCGAATAAGCACCAGAAGCACACCAAAGACCAAACCACCAAAACAAACTAAACTCACCGGAACCACCAAAACCAACCGAAACCACCTACGCAATCATAAGATTGTGGTGACCTCGGCAGACGGCGGAGAAGGTGGTGGCGGCTGTAGGTGTGTTGTTTAGAGAGAGATAGGTTTAGTTTTGTATGTGAGAAAGAGAGTGAGCCGAGTGGTGTTTAAAGAGAGAGAGAAATGGAGATTTTTTTGTGTTATTTTGTGAAGGGTTGTGTGAATTAGGATTCCATCCGTGTAAATTAGGATTTCCATACATAGTTTCATAAGTTTCAACTTCACATTATGGTTGAATATCATTTTCAGCCGTGTTTCTTTCAATAGTTCGTGTCCAGCCTTTCATTTTTAAGTTTCCTCTAATAGTTGTCATTTTCCATTTTTAAGTTTCAGTTTTCATTTTTAAGTTTAATTGATTTGATTTCCTTAAACGTTTCATTTTTTTTGTATTGACTAAATTTTAAGTTTTCACCATTGACCAAATTTTAAGTTTTCACTTTCAACAATTGACCATTTTTCCTTTATATTAGTAGAGATATATATATACTAGGCGAGTAC